>JAWNNJ010000417.1:0-32668 GCA_035045125.1 Hypselothyrea guttata | reverse complement strand
AGAGTAACTACTCCAAGAGCCGCAGTGTCCGCCCCTTTTTATCGATAGCAAAAGATTATCAACCAGATCGGATCAGTCTGCTAAATAACATACGGCTTGTCTGTTAAATAACAGGCTCGCTTCCATAACAATGTTATCTTAACAGGCTTGCTCGTTTGTTTTGATTTTCTTATTCTCTACCTACTCGACCGCATACCATATGATGGCGTACCGAAGGCATGCCGACGGCATTCGTTTTGCATTATGTGGCTTCTGCTTTGGTTTTTGAGTTTTGAGTTTGTCTCTCTTTCGTTTTGACTGTCGCACCGTAGATACTCTTTCAAATTGCCTTGTATTCCGCTGCCGCTAGATATAAGGCAATTTTTGTAAAGGGTATTGAGTGGTTAGCATTGAGAGCAAATTTATCTTGTTCTCTATGCTTTCGGTGTTTAGCGAGGTTGCCAAAAATTTCATTTGTGGCCTTGGATGCGTTTGTTTCTACGTTTGCTTGTTGCCTGTTAGTTCTCATAGTCATTTGCTGTTGCTTGTGTGGCATTGGCTGGGCTGACTGCTGCCTGTACCTGTTCGATGTATGGATTTTGCAAATGCTTTTTTACAGGTGTGAAATTTTTAAACATTTTGTATGGACATATTATATTCAAATTTCAGCTAATTCTATTGCAAATAACCGTTTACATATATTTTTGTATATATCTATAACTTTTGGTTTGGCTATCTTATAGCAAATTCATTTATAAATGCATGCAATTTTTTTAATAATATTATTTTTGACGTTCATAATAAAATAAAAAAAATTTTTAATTATGCTTCAAAAAATGTATATAGAATATGTGTAATTCATAAATTTTATGTACAGCATACCGTCGATAATTGCAACCACATTAAATATACAATTTACTAATTTCAATTAAATACACAATTAAATATTAAATATACAATAAAATATTTGTATACAATTAAATATTTGTATGTTGTGTGTTTTATTGAACTTAGTAAATTGTATATTTAATATACATACATATTTGTAACTAACTAGGCTGCTGTTGTCTATGTTGCATATTTAATTGTATATTTTATTGAAATTAGTAAATTGTATATTTATCCGTCCTTACTGGTTTTTTATTGATTACGGAGACGAATGTAACATTTTAAATAAACTTGATCTAAAATAGACGCATTTATACAGCCGGTCAGAGAGAACATGACATATATCGACACAGCTTGTCGTTCTCATTTATAAGAAGAGTGTCGTAACTCAAGAAACGCGATTTGTGAGTTAATGATGCAGTAATGTTCGTTGGTTATTAATCTATGTTGTGTCAAAATTTCATTATCTTATTATCTTCAATACGCACACTAGAGAAGAGAATATGTCGCTCCGGTTTGTATGGAGATACATTGCGCTTGAAAACTTTAAACGCATTTATCTCGAAACGCACTTTTTATACCCTGTACCCATTTAAAATGGGAAAAACAGGGTTATTAATTTTGTCAGAATGTATGTAACAGGCAGAAGGAGGTGTGGCAGACCCCACAAACTATATATATTCTTCGGTTCTGACAAAGTTATTAACCCGGTTTTTCCCATTTTCAATAAAAAGGTAGAAGAAGCATCGCTGCTACGCTTTGTCTGACAGTTTTATAAAATTATATATCAAATATTGGGTACAGGGTAATATACAGTCTGATCTGCACCGTCCAAATTTTTATACCCTGTGTCCATTTGAACATGGGAAAAACAGGGTTAATAACTTTGTCAGAATGTATGTAACAGGCAGAAGGAGGCGAGGCAGACCCCACAAAGTATATATATTCTTGATTAGGGAGACGAGCTGAGTCGATTTAGCGACCTGTCCTGTCTGTCCTGTCTGTCCGCTCTCGTTTGGATGAACGCGTCGATCTCAGCAACTACAAAAGCTAAAGCTGCCGTTTTAGTTGCTTTTGATAGGTAATTATCTTACGCAGATCAAGTTTGTTTCGAAAATTGGATGCCACACCTTCTTTACGCCCAAAAATCAATTAAACTCACACAACCTCGTGTTTTTTAACATAAAAAGTTGAATAACAAGCGTAATATTAAGCATAGAATGTTGTTATTCGGAACATATACTCTTTTCTATTATATTTAATTATCCTAAAAAGCGCATTGAAATCGGTAAATAAACACAGGAGATATAAGCTACGAAATATTTGAACTTAAAAGTTCAAAAACAAGCGTAATATTAAACATAGAAGGTTGTTTTTCGGTATATGGGCATTTCCACAGAAAGGTCCACCGGGGCCAAAAAATTAAAATTTCTTAAAAATGATATTTTTAACATTTTTAACATTAAGAAATATTAAAATTTAACAGATTTGAAAATATCTATTATAATCTATTATAGTTTTCAAAAAATTCGAATGCAAAGTCGCGAAAACGCATTTTTTGTCATTTTGACGTTTTTTAGGGCATTTTTTTTTTGAAAACAGCTTCTCAAACAGAAGCATCATGCTCAGTCATTTGTTTTCAAAATCACTCCTGTTATGTAAAAATAAATAATTCCAATTATTTTTGTCAATTTAAAAACATTTTAACCATTTGTTCCTTAAATACTTTCCAACAACAACAATAACAAAAACATACATAAAAATGGTCACGTGCCAAAAGTCACGTTACAATTTTTTTAAATTGAATTAAAAAAAAAAATGCAAGTCATCTTTGAAAAAAATCATAACCATTTTGAAGAGGCATCCATGCACAAGAGTTTAAAATTTGTTGCATTAAAATATTGCCACTGGATTCGCTAATATTGGCGATTGAATTGGTTGACCTCAAATGCCACTACCATTTTCTTCCGGTGACAAATGTCTTGAATTTTTCAATTTTCTTAAAAATGAAAAGTTACCCAAAATCAATCTTTCCACCAATGAAAGAGCTAATTAAATGCTATATGTTAAGCCTTTCAGAAGAAAAAAATATCGCTTCCTTTTAACCGTTTTTTTACTTTGAACGCGTACGAATGTCTTGTGCGCGACTGTGGAAATGCCCATATATACTTTTATTATATTTAACTATCCTAGAAAGTGCATTGAAATCGGTTAAGAAACAAAGTAGATATAAACTACGCAATTGGCAGCGCAGCCCAGAAGCGCAGCAGCAGCAGCGCAGCGTAGCTGGCGCACGTAAAATGGGAAGAAGAAGTACTGCTGACACGCTTAGTGTGCAAGTTTTATAAAATGTATATAAAATAAATGGCACAGGGTATTCTACAGTCGGGCCCGTCCGACTGATCTGCCCCGTCCGAATTTTTTGAATTATGACACTCATCTTTTAAATGAGCGATATATATTTTGTGAGTCTGCCACACTTCCTTAATTATTACCCTTGTAAAGTGGTAACGGAGGCGTGGCATATAACATTTGAAATAAACTCGATCTTCGCATGGTATACACATATCCACATAGCAAAAATTGCTACTCTAGCTCTTATAATTTTCGAGATTGTTTAAACTTTTTTTATCCATTTTTAATGGAAACAGGGTATAAAAATAATAATATTTTTTTTGGTTTATAAAGTTTTATTCAAATACCTTCCATTCTTCTGTATAAGTGATATTTACTATAATTTAAAATTCATCAAATTTAAATATTACATATTATATTTACAATATATATTCTTTTGATTAAAATAAGATATAAATCAAAAATGTTTTTGAGAAATTTCTCTTAATGAAATAAATCTATGAAAGTTACGTACTTAGTAATCTACTATATTAAATCAATAACAAAAGTTTATTACTTCTACATATAACTTCTTCATAAAACAAGTGCTGCTTCTGATTACTGCATACATGGTTTCATTACATTCACCACTTATCAAATTTAATTACTTCATGCAATTATTTTTATAGATCATAATTAAAGCTTAGCTTTCTACATCCACCGCGCCGATGATTACATGTATTATTAACATTTTTTCTGTTATTGCAACTCATTAATTTAGTGCACTCCTCTCCCATACTCCCCACTCAGTTGGAACAACAATTTCTATATAGTTAATGGCATGCATTTTCTAGCACAACAACAATGAAATTGTATCACACTGTGCTCCAAGTTTTCTTCGCATAAATTAATGAAATTACTGATGGAAATGGAGAAAAACGGCCAAAGAAAGGTCTTGTAGCTTTTATACTCAAACACAGAAAGCTACAAAGAACGCAGAGCAAGGAAAGGGAAAAACTAAATTATAATTTAACTAGTAAGGACGGGGCCACAGTCGGACGTAACACTCTCAAAACCTATGGTCATATCGATCAAAAATTTCACCACAAAAAGTAATTAAATTTTACCTGTAATTTTAACAACTAGGCTATAAAAGTAAAATAAAATTAAAAAAAAAACCAAACCAAAATGCCTACCAAGAGGAAATTAGTTTTGTGTAACCACAAAACAGATGCAATCGATGCACATGATAATGATAATGATAATAACGACGTTGGCAATTAATAATACTAATTAAAAGGCAAAAGACGCCATTGCAAAAATTACATTTTCAACCGCTTCAAAAAAATAAAAAAAAAAACAGCTAAAATTTTCAACGACTCCAGCCACATAAAAGCCAATTAATTATTTTTATGGCAACTCAAAGAAAACTGCACTTCGATGTTGCTATATAACCCAACAGAAGCCAAAACCAGAAATCCAACAAAACTAGTAGTTTCTGTATAAAACTTCCTCTGCCAGGCTAAGGGTCTGGGTGAGATAATAAAAAATTATAGCCACGATTTGGTGTACTCTGAACTAAAATGCGACTGGCCAGGCAAAGCTGTAAGCCCAGAACCTAAACAAAATAAGCAAATATAAAGAAGTTGAGATATTGAAAGTTAAAGGCGGAGCTGAGATACTCTTTCTTTGTATACCCTGTACCCATTGAAATATGCGAAAAACAAAATTAATAACTTTGTCAGAATGTATGTAACAGGCAAAAAAAGTATACATATATATTCTTGATCAAGATGACGAGCTTAGTCGATATAGCCCTATCTGTCTTTCCATCTGTCCATCTGCCGTTTCCAAATAAGACTAAATTCTTCAATTTAATATATCTTTTGCTGAACATGCAAGAATTTCTTGAAATTATACAGATCCGAGTTACATATTTAGCAACAAGAGGAATACTTTTTGTTTAGGGTATTCGATAAGCAAACTTCAATGCAGGGCGACCAAAAAGATGGCGCCTTGCTGTGTACAAAATTGATCAGAGGATTCCCTGCCGTTTGAACTATGACGCGATATGTCATCATATTTCCTCCATAGCTTTCGTCTCGCTCTACTCTCTCTCTCTTTTTTTCTCTCTCTCTCTCTCTCTCTCTCTCTCTCTGCCACAGTTTGTACCACTTGGCGCTACATATGTTAAAGGGTAAGGATTGGGGTAATGACTGCAGTGCTTGCGTCCAGAGTCCTGTACTTCAAATAATGTTGCCATGCACATTTCTCACTTTGTCAATGGCTTTCCAACAACTGCGCAAGACCACAAATCCAGTTGGCAGTTGCCATTTACCAGTCTGTTGCCCTTAGCCACACGAGCACACTCCTCCTGTTCCTTGCCCCCTCCATGTGGCTGTTGTATGTTGATTTCATGTTTAGCATTTGGTCAGAAACATTTATTACCCCGGCTACCGCAAAATCAATTTTCCTCATAACTTTTATGAGAGCTCTTTTTGTTGTTGTTTTCATTGCAACACGGCGCTTTTGGCCAAATTGTTTTATCTGCTTGAAACTGGCCAACAGTGGCCGCTTTTGGACATCCGTTGTGTTTATGGCCATTTCTTCGGCAATTTTATTGGCCGCTTTTCGGTCCCTGCACTTCGCTTTGAGTAATGGCTATTTCAAGTTTTCCTCTTCTCTACATCAATTCGCCTTTTTAAGTTACTCCGTTACTCTTGTCCTTTTTTTTAATTTTGCATTATTCATTATTATGCATCAGCTTTATAGTTGTACCCGCAAGTACTTCGCATTTGCTGACCCATGGTTATACAATATAATTATTAATACCTAATATTTTTCAGAAATGGCAGAATGTTGCAAGTATTTCTTGATAATAATTGTGCTTTTGACATTATAATTAACAGCCCAATTGCACCATATTGCATTGCTGCTTATTCTTACATTTTTTTCTGCTCCATGCTGAGGTCGAGCGAGGCAAAGCCTGCAATACTGTTTTTAGACCCTTTACTTTAAAAAAGTAAAAAGGGTCTATTAGTTTAGTGCAAAGAGGAAATGTGTGTAACACCCAGAAGGAGGCGTGGCAGACCCCACAAAGTATATATATTCTTGATCAGGACGACAAGCCGAGTCGATATAGCCATGTCCGTCTGTCCGTCTGTCCGTCTGTCTGTCTGTCCGTCTGTCTGTCTGTCTGTCCGTCTGTATGAACACCTAGATCTCAGCAACTATAAGAGCTAGAGACACCATATTCGGTACTTAGGTTCCCCTATTTAGTAAGCAGCACGAGTTTGTTTTAGATTTTGGATACCTCCTCCCCTTCCCCCGCAAACCGCAAAAAGCTACTGCAGCCACAGCTTTAAAGTTATTGCCTTGTAATTTGGTACGTAACTAGCTTATGACATTCTCTATCGACGCTGTGAATTTTGTTTCGATCGGATAAGAAACAGCGAAAATATGGAACGGACAATTTGCCGCACTAGGCAGAGGGGGGGTGGTGTGCCTTGCATACGCGGGTAGCTTAGTGTGTGTGCCTCTGATTATGTTTGTATGTACATATACTCAAAGTAAAGGGTCTCCTACGGTCGGTTACGTCCGACTGTAGCCTCCGTCCCACTGATCTGCCCCGTCCATATATTTTTTTAATAGCTTTTGTGTTTGGCAACCGATTTCAATGCGTTTTTAGGATAGTCAATATATGTTTTAATAACACTTATTATTCGGCTTTGAATAGGTTTTTTGACCTGCGTATGGTTATTTCCCTATAGTAGTTTCCGAGATCTCAGCGTTGTACAGACGGACAGGGACAATATTGACTAGGTTTGTTGTTTTGATCGAGAATATATTGCTCATTTACTTGAAGAGTAAAAAAAAACGATTTTTGATGCCGATTTAATGATGCCGAAATGTTTGTTGGTTATAATCTATGTTGTGCACAAATTTCATTATCCTATCTTTAATACACAAAGCGTGAGAAGACAATATGTCGCTCCACCTTGTATGGAGATACACTGCGCTTGAAAATTTTAAACTCGTTTACCTCGAAACGCATGTTTTTGAGTAATGACACTCTTCAAGTAAATTGGCGATATACACTTTGTGGGGTGTAGCACGCCTCCTTCTGGGTATTCCACACATCTCTGATTTGTATTAACTTAATAAACGCTTTTTATTTAAAATTTTTTTTGAGTCCAAGCCCTACAACAAAACGAACCTGCTTAAAAAACTTTTCTAGACTTAGGTTTTAAGATCATTTGGAATAGATTGTGTTTTACAAAAAAATCCAGATAGGACAGATCAGATCAGTCGGAAGGCTACAGTCGGACGTGTGTATATGTACAAACAAACATAAATAAAGGCATCCCTTGTTGTCTCTGGCATATCAATGCTGCTTCTTATCCGATTTAAAATTACATTGAATGAGAATGAGAAAAAACTACGACAAAAAGTAATTCGTACATGCCGAATTACAAGTCTATAGCCCTTATATTGTAGCACTGTGGCGCCTAAAGTTAGCGAAGATATGGAACAGAAAATATGCTTGATTTATTTTTCTTTATAAGTTTATGAATACTATTATTTGGGATTTAATGTACTCGGTATCGGATTCATGACCTCTTTTAGAATTAAATCATAAGCGTATAAAATCTATTTTCTTTGTTTTTGGGCACGTCAAACTTCATTAAAAAATTTCATTAGAGTTTATTAATTTTGATTTACAGCAACGACGAATGCAATAACAACAATCAGTTTTACCGACATACAAGCATATTTCAATCTTTTGAGGCCCCTGTGCCATTCTTCCCCGCCCTCTCCGACAGTCTGTATGAAATAGCGCAGGCGCATATTGTAGGGGCTGGAGTTGTTGCTTTTACGGGGGGCTAGGCAAGGAGATGGGCAACGAATCGTTCCATCATTCCAAAGTGTTGATGATGGAAAATGTCCCACTGAGCTCAAGAAACAACAACAATAGCAACAAACACTAACAACGAAAACAAGAAAAATAAAGGGAAAACGAAACACCAATGCGGCCAATATGTCTACAATGGAGCATAGAATCCCAGAGAATAGAACAACAACAACACTAAACGCTAATAATGCTTAATCAATGTTACACTTTACAATGTAGAAGAAGAATGAAAAGAGGAATGGAATATAAAAGGAATAAAATATGGAAGTGAGTGCTGTAGCCCCCACGAAACATAAACTCAACTTCATTTATGCCATAATTTATGGTTTTTTCATTATGAAACAAACAGCAACAACAACCAAAAACAAAAAATGGCCCCTCTTCACACCTGTGAACAGTTGAGACCAACTGACATGTAATTGAAATCGCTTTATAAAAAATAAAGAGAGATCTCGCTGGAAGTACTTGCGTCCAATATCTGTTGGAAGTGTATAAATCGATTTAGTTCCCAATTCGTTGAAAAATTAGAAAACAATACGCTAAAATTTGTAGCGCACAAATTCCCTTTATGTGTTTCGCTTTCAATAATCATTTATCTTGTACATTCGTTTTTTCTTGATTATATAAACAATAACAATCGACAAAGTTCATAAATTATGTAGATTGCTAGCAAAGCTTCATTAAAAATGCTATGAAATTAGAAAAAATCTGATTATAACCTTAATGACTAAGACTAACGAACGAACTCTAAAAACGCCAAAGATTGCGAGTTCCTTTTGTATATTTTGCACCAGAAAATGATTTTGGTTATGTTTCTCTGAGCTTTCTCGACAAATTATTAGCACTATTGTCAGCAGTTAATAATCAAAATATATATGGGCATTTCCACAGAAAGGTCCACCGGGGCCAAAAAATTAAAATTTCTTAAAAATGATATTTTTAACATTTTTAACATTAAGAAATATTAAAATTTAACAGATTTGAAAATATCTATTATAATCTATTATAGTTTTCAAAAAATTCGAATGCAAAGTCGCGAAAACGCATTTTTTGTCATTTTGACGTTTTTTAGGGCATTTTTTTTTTGAAAACAGCTTCTCAAACAGAAGCATCATGCTCAGTCATTTGTTTTCAAAATCACTCCTGTTATGTAAAAATAAATAATTCCAATTATTTTTGTCAATTTAAAAACATTATAACCATTTGTTCCTTAAATACTTTCCAACAACAACAATAACAAAAACATACATAAAAATGGTCACGTGCCAAATGTCACGTTACAATTTTTTTAAATTGAATTAAAAAAAAAAATGCAAGTCATCTTAGAAAAAAATCATAACCATTTTGAAGAGGCATCCATGCACAAGAGTTTAAAATTTGTTGCATTAAAATATTGCCACTGGATTCGCTAATATTGGCGATTGAATTGGTTGACCTCAAATGCCACTACCATTTTCTTCCGGTGACAAATGTCTTGAATTTTTCAATTTTCTTAAAAATGAAAAGTTACCCAAAATCAATCTTTCCACCAATGAAAGAGCTAATTAAATGCTATATGTTAAGCCTTTCAGAAGAAAAAAATATCGCTTCCTTTTAACCGTTTTTTTACTTTGAACGCGTACGAATGTCATGTGCGCGACTGTGGAAATGCCCATATATAAATATAAAACTAATAAAATACATATAGAAATAACCAGTAAGGACGGAGCTACAGTCGGACGTAACCGACTGTAGTAGACCCTGTACTTTGTGTTTTCTTCGCTGTTTCTTATCCGATCGTAATGTAATTAACAGCATCGATGGAGATCGTCATGCCATATCCTAAGTCTTTAGCTGTTAAACTGTAGCTTTAAAACTGAAAACTGTTGCTAAATTGTTTTTTCGGTTAGCGGATATATGAAAGGAGTTATCATAAGACCCAAACAAACTTGGTATTTTTAGGTATTTGTAGCTCATATAGTTTTGCAAGATCTAGGTGGCTGCTCTGTCTGCCCCATCTTAGCTGTTTCTTCTCCGTTTGTAATGTAATTCACAGCATTGATGGATAATGCCATAGGCTGCGTACAAGAAAAATCACAAGTCGGTAGCTTTTAAACTGTGGCTGTAGTGGGGCTTACATATATTTATAAAAAAATGGTCTGTTTTGTAACTTCGCTGTTTCTTCTCCGTTCGTAATGTAATTCACAGCATCTACAGATAATTCTATAGGCTACTTACATGCCAAAGACTATAGCTTTATTATTGTGCTTGTTGTGGCGTTTTGTAGTTTTAAAGGTCTATTAGGTGTAGTTTATTTTTAGACCCTTTACTTTAAAAAAGTAAAAAGGGTCTATTAGTTTAGTGCAAAGAGGAAATGTGTGTAACACCCAGAAGGAGGCGTGGCAGACCCCACAAAGTATATATATATTCTTGATCAGGACCACAAGCCGAGTCGATATAGCCATGTCCGTCTGTCCGTCTGTCCGTCTGTCTGTCTGTCTGTCTGTCTGTCTGTCCGTCTGTCTGTCTGTCTGTCTGTCTGTCCGTCTGTATGAACACCTAGATCTCAGCAACTATAAGAGCTAGAGAAACCATATTCGGAATTTAGGTTCCCCTAATAAGTAAGCAGTACAAGTTTGTTTTAGATTTTGGATACCTCCTCCCCTTCCCCCGCAAACCGCAAAAGGCTACTGCAGCCACAGCTTTAAAGTTATTGGCTTGTAATTTGGTACATAACTAGCTTATGACATTCTCTATCGACGCTGTAAATTTTGTTTCGTTCGGATAAGAAACAGCGAAAATATGGAACGGACAATTTGCCGCACTGGGCAGAGGGGGGGTGGTGTGCGTTGCATACGCGGGTAGCTTAGTGTGTGTGCGTCTGATTTTGCTTGTATGTACATATACTCAAAGTAAAGGGTCTCCTACGGTCGGTTACGTCCGACTGTAGCCTCCGTCCCACTGATCAGCCCCGTCCCTATATTTATAATTCGCGGGGGAGGAGGCGAGATATCGAAAGTTTTAAACAAACTTGATCTGACAGACGGACAGACGGACATGGCTATATCAACTCAGCTCGTCGTCCTGAGACAGAATATACATACTTTGTGGGTCTACCACACATCTGCCATTTGCACTAGTATAATAATAAACAATTTACTATTTTAAAAAACAAACCAACGCAAAAATAGCAATGCGATAATAATAATTCTAATAATAACATATTTAAATGAATTGAAATATACGATCTGTTAAATAATCGCATCTCTATCAACCCATCTGTTTAGCCATTGTTATACCCTGTGCCCATTTGAGAAATGGCAAAAACAGGATTAATAACTTTGTGCGAATGTATGTAACAGGCAGAAGGAGGCGTGGCAGACCCCACAAACTATATTTGTATATGTCTGTCTGGCCGTCTGTACGAACGCGTCGATTCCGGAAACTGCAAAAGCTAGAGCTGCCAATTTTGTCATGTAGGTAGATAAATATGCAGATCAAGTTTATTTCAAATCTTGGATGCGACGCCCCTGCCGACCACAATATATGAAATAAAATACATTCGCCTATTTAAGAGACACTAAGCTATTTACATAAATTCGGTTTGCAGTAGTTAGTAGGTCTATATCATACGCAGATGAGGCTTTTTCCAAATTTTGGATGCCACTCACCTTTTACGCCTTTATCGAAAAATACCGAATAACAAGAGTAATATTGAACATATGTTGTTATTTAGAATATATACCCTCTTTTAGTATATTTAACTATCCTGATAATAAGTTCAAAAACAAGCGTTATATTAAACAGTTGTTATTTGGTATAAGGGCAGTCCGACAAGTACCTGGCCTCCACGCCAAATGACCCCACATATAGTATATTATTTTAGACGAGTACTGTCAAAATTTCAGTCGAATCGGACTTGTAGTTTTGTTAGACCCTTTACTTTAAAAAAGTAAAAAGGGTCTATTAACTTAGTGCAAAGAGGAAATGTGTGTAACACCCAGAAGGAGGCGTGGCAGACCCCATAAAGTATATATATTCTTGATCAGGACAACAAGACGAGTCGATTTAGCCATGTCCGTCTGTCCGTCTGTCTGTCTGTCCGTCTGTCCGTCTGTCCGTCTGTCCGTCTGTGCGTCTGTGCGTCTGTGCGTCTGTCTGTCCGTCTGTATGAACACCTAGATCTCAGCAACTATCAGAGCTAGAGACACCATATTCGGTAATTAGGTTCCCCTATTCAGTAAGCAGCACGAGTTTGTTTTAGATTTTGGATACCTTTCCCCCTTCCCCCATAAACCGCAAAAAGCTGCTGTAGCCACAGTTTTGAAGCTATCGGCTTGTGATTTGGTATGTAACTAGCTTATGGCATTCTCTATCGACGCTGTGAATTTTGTTTTGATCGGATAAGAAACAACGAATATATGCGACAGAGAATTTCCCGCACTGGGCAGAGGGGGGGTGGTGTGCCTTGCATACGCGGATAGCTTATTGTGTGTGCGTCTGATTGTGTTTGTGTGTACATATACTCAAAGTAAAGGGTCTCCTACGGTCGGTTACGTCCGACTGTAGCCACCGTCCCACTGATCTGCCCCGTCCCTATATTTTTGACCGCGTTTGAAAGTGATCGCCTATGCGAACTTTAGAAAAATGGAAATAGCGCAAGATCGGTCGGTGATTTGATTCTCGTTTTTGAAAGGGAAATCGCGTAGCAAAATTAAAGAGCGCTCGGATGCAGTGTACTGTGAATCTACTCCTTCGATGGCGATCATCAAAACTTAGTTAAACGGTTTCAACGGGGTCCCACGTCGGCTTTTGATGAGCCACACCCAGGTTCACTGAAAACGGCTACCACGGAGGATTACATATGAAAAACTCCCAATCTCGTGTTGGCAGACCGCCAATTAAAGGTGGACGAGATAGCTGAGATAGTAGGCATCTCAAAAAACCGCATAAGTCATATGCTGCGTAAAATTTTGGGCATGAAAAAGTTTTCGGCGCGATGGCTGCCGCATTTACTCACTTCAGACAACAAGCTCATCCGTAAGACCACTTCAGAGCAGTATTTGACGCTCTTTAAATTGGCTTCGAACTACTGCCCCATCCGCGGTATTTTCAAGAATTGGCCCCGTGCGACTTCTTTTTAGACCCTGTACTTTGAAAAAGTACAAAAGGGTCTATTAACTTAGTGCAAAGAGGAAATGTGTGTAACACCCAGAAGGAGGCGTGGCAGACCCTACAAAGTATATATATTCTTGATCAGGACGACAAGCCGAGTCGATATAGCCATGTCCGTCTGTCCGTCTGTCTGTCTGTCCGTCTGTCCGTCTGTCCGTCTGTCTGTCTGTCAGTCTGTATGAACACCTAGATCTCAGCAACTATAAGAGCTAGACACCATATTCGGGATTTAGGTTCCCCTAATCAGTAAGCAGTACATTCGAAGCGCAACTCGCACGTGAATTCCCGCAGCAAATCTAAACAAAATAATGGACAAACCCGTTGTTTGGGCTCGCGTCATGAAGGTGCTCGGCCGTACCGGCTCCCAGGGCCAGTGTACGCAGGTCAAGGTGGAGTTCCTTGGGGAGCAGAACCGCCAGATCATCCGCAACGTGAAGGGTCCTGTCAGGGAGGGCGACATCCTCACCCTCCTCGAATCTGAGAGGAAGGCGCGACGCCTGCGCTAGTCGGGAGTGCTGTACGCTTGGAATTTGTTTGCAACATTGCAGTTTGCCAACAACAAGAACGAACACGATGGAACATGATTTACACAACAATTTGCAACCAATTGAAATGTGTCTAAAATAAATTTCGGCTATTGCAGTGCTAAAACACAAAAGTTTGTTTTAGATTTTGGATACCTCCCTTCCTTCCCCCGCAAACCGCAAAAAGCTACTGCAGCCACAGCTTTGAAGTTATTAACTTGTACTTTGGTATATAACTAGCTTATGACATTATCTATTGATTCTGTGAATTTCGTTACGATCGGATAAGAAACAGAGAAAACATGAAGAAGGCAATAAGCGTTACTGGACAGAGGGGGGGGTATGTCGCATGCACGCGCATACGTAGCTTGCCTCTATGTGTGAGTGTGCGTATGTGCAAGTGAGTGAGTGATACGTGTGTGTGTGTACATTTTAAACAAAGTACAGGGTCTCCTACTGTCGGTTACGTCCGACTGTAGCCTCCGTCCCACTGATCTGACCCGACCATATACATATTTATTCTCAAACTTGAAAAAATCACTGGCTGGGCCGAAATTTGAGTCAAATGAGGACACAAAGGCCTATTTTAAAAGCCTCGAGAAAAAAAATTTTCAGACGGGTTAAATAAGTTGTAGCATCACTAGATCAAGTGTATCGAGCTAAAAGAAGACTATGTTGAAAAATAATTTGCCAGTTTTCCAAAATTTCCATAACTCTTTCGAAGGCCAGGTACTTATCGGACCACCCTCGTATATACTCTCTTTGATTATATTTAACTATCCTGAAAAATCGGAGCTACAGTCGTACGTAACCGACTGTAAGAGACCCTGTACTTTGTGTTTTCTTCGCTGTTTCTTATCCGATCGTAATGTAATTCACAGCATCGATTGAGATTGTCATAGACTACGTACATACCATATCCCAAATCTTTAGCTTTAAAACTGATGCTTTTAAACTGCAAACTGTTGCTAAATTGTTTTTTCGGTTAGAGGAGGAATGAGAGGAGGTAAAAAAATCCCAAACAAACTTGATCTAATTGCTGCTCAGGAGAATATAAATACCAACAAATGGTATTTCTAGCTCTAATAGTCTGCAAGTTCTAGGTGGCTGAACTGTATGCCCCATCTTCGCTATTTCTTTTCCGTCCGTAATGTACTTAATTCACAGCATCGATGGATTATGCCATAGGCTGCGTACATGCCAAATCCCAAGTCTGTAGCTTTCAAACTGTGGCTGTTGTGGCACTTACATACATTAATAAAACCAGAATGGGCCGGGCAGATCAGTCGGACGGGCCCGACTGTTTTATACCCTGTGCACAAGCTCGCGCTGCGCGCTCGCAAATACAGTAAAAATGTATTTAAATATTGTATATATAATTTAATTTATTTATTTTTTGTTTTTATTAACCGATTTCAATGCGCTTTTCAAGATAGTTAAATATACTAGAAGAGAGTTTATGTTCCAAATAACAACATTCTATGTTTAATATTACGCTTGCTATTTAACTTTATATGTTCACACACGCACAGTGCAAGTGCCATGCGTGGTATTGCTATCCCTCTCGCACGCTTTTCACACACGTATAGCGGCGGCGCTTGAGTGAGACACATGCAATATTAGGAAGCTTATATCTCCTTTGTTTATAAACCGATTTCAATGCGCTTTTCAGGACAGTTAAATATAATATAAGAGAGTATATATTCAATAATAACAACATTATTTGATAAATATTACGCTTGTTTCCGAACTTTTAAGTTCAACTATTGTGAAGCCTATATCTCCTGTGTTTCTTGACCGAATTCAATGTGCTTTTCAGGATAGTTAAATATAATACAAGATAGCTAATGTTTCAAATAACAATCTTCTATGTTTAATATTACGCTTGTTTTTCAACTTTTTATGTTAAAAAACACGAGGTTGTGTGAATTTTATTGATTTTTGGGCGTGAAGGGGGCGTGGCATCAACGATTTGAAATAAACTTGATCTGCGTATTGAATACACCTACCTATAGCAACCGCGGCTGCTCTAGCTTTTGTAGTTTTCGAAATCGACGCGTTCATACAAACGGACAGATGGACGGACAGACAGACAGATGGACTTGGCTAAATCGACTCAGCTCGTCTTCCTGATCAAGAATATATATAGTTTGTGGGGTCTGCACGCCTCCTTCTGCCTGTTACATACATTCTGACAAAGTTATTAACCCTGTTTTTCCCATTTTTCAAATGGGCACAGGGTATAAAAATTGTCTGTTACATAACTTAGCTGTTTCTTGTCCGTTTGTAATGTAAATTACAACATCGACGGATAATTCTGTAGGCTACGAACATGCCTAATTACAAGTCAGTAGCATTATCATTGTGGCTGCAGTGGCACATGTACGCAATTTGAAAAAAATTGTCTCTTGCATATCTTCGTTATTTGCCATTAAAATTATAAATAAATTAATAGCATCGGTGGAGAATACCCTAGGCTACGCACATGCCAAATTACAGTCTGTAGCGCTATTATTGTGGCTGCTGTGGCGTTTATAGTTTTCGAGATTTTTGAGGTAGGTGTAGATTTTTGATGATTCCGAGTTATCAAAAGTTTGAAACAAACTTGATCTGCTTGCATTAGCTGACTACCTAAATCCGGAAAGGTGGTGTATTTACCTCTCATAGTTGCTGAGATCTAGGTGTTCATACAGACAGACGGACAGACGGACGGACGGACATGGCTATATCAACTCAGCTCGTCGTCCTGAGTCAGAATATATATACTTTGTGGGGTCTACCACGCTTCCTTCTGCCTGTTACACACAGCTGTCATTTGCACTAAATTAATAGACCCTTTTACTTTTTTAAAGTACAGGGTCTAAAAAAGCTGTACAGTAAAATAAGTGTACTTAGTTTTAAATAGAATGATTCATTTTGCTTTTGAATGCATTCATGCAGGACTCTATGATCTACCCCGTCCGACTGATCTGCCCCGTCAAAATGTTTCAGAATTAGATTTTAACTTAAAAACTCTATTTGTATCTATGTATATAGTAAGTATAGTACACCTACATAATTTTGTCCCAAAAATATATTATTTGCTTTTTGTTTTGATATTATTTAAATTGGTGAAAAGGCAAAGAAGTTATTTTAAAAACAATATACAATATAGTATATCTTGCTTTATAGCGATCATCATGGGCTAAAAAAAATTAAAAAGGAAGTAGAAGCTTTTTTGCTGCGCTCCGTTTTGTTAAAAATATTTAGTATAGAGAAACGGTACAGGGTATTTTAGAATCGGGTCTGTCTGATTTGTCCGTTAGCAATATTTGAGATTTTGTCGTACGAATGTCACGAAGCGACATACTTCACTTATCAGTGCTTGATATAAATCACGTTTAAACTTTGGTTAAAGGATAAAGAGCTTACTTATAATATTGAGAGTAAATTAAAGCAAATTTAAAGGATTTTAATTTGAATTTGAATAAAACTCAAGCTCAAAACTGTTCACAGCACGCAGCATTTGTCTATGTGAAGTCCCATTGACGGCATTGAAATTCACATTGTTTTTAACACGCCCCAAACCGTATCGAAACTTGAACCACATCATTATAAGCATCATTATGCCACATGTCAATTAACAGGATCTCAGCAAAATTTTGCTCATGTGGCACTGAAAAGTCTGAAAGCATTGAACGAAAGCGTACCCAATTCAAAGGTTAGAAGGTATTCTTGAAAGTGCGCCCAGCACGAGTTGAAGATTTAATTTAGCGAAAATAATTTGTTTAGTCGTGCTGCAAAATTGCATAATTGTCAATGGTTTTGGCCACTCACCCAAGGGCTAACCAAAAGGGTCTACAAACCACATGCATATATGTACAATCATACACACGCACAGAAAGAAGGTCCTTATTGAGCGCACGACGCAATTGGATGCGGTTGCGTCCCACGTGCTCTGGCTGTGGCATCCGCTGCGCCATTTTGTGGCACAAACACATTTGCATATTGAAAAATTATAGCCTGTCTGTCCATTGGCAGTTACCCATACACACATGCTTTTAAGTATATATGTGTGTGCAAGTCGCTTCTGGCTTTTGTAAAGCGCTGGCTGCGGCTGCGCAGAAGGCAACGCGCGTGGCTGCATGGTGCCGCAATGGGAGGGCGACGCTGTCGCCGATGACGACGACGACGACCCCCAAGCGACCTCCAGCCGCGCGGCGCTGCGGCGAGGACTTGACTCTTAACTGGCAGGCTGCCCGACTGCTTAGCAAAAAAACAAAAAAAAATATATGGACGGGGCAGATCAGTGGGACGGAGGCTACAGTCGGACGTAACCGACAGTACGAGACCCTTTACTTTACTACTACTACTAATATATCTACATACAAACACAATCAGAGGCTCACACACTACGCTACCCGCGTATGCATGGCACACCACCCCCCCTCTGCCTAGTGCGGCGAATTGTCCGTTCCATATTTTCGCTGTTTCTTATCCGATCGAAACGAAATTCACAGGGTCAATAGAGAATGTCATAAGCTACTTATTTATTAAATTACAAATCAATAGCTTTAAAACTGTGGCTACAGTAGCTTTTTGCGGTTTGCGGGGGAAGGGAGGGAGGTATCCAAAATCTAAAACAAACTCGTGCTGCTCGCGAAATAGGAGAATCTAAATCCCAAATATGGTGTCTCTAGCTCTTATAGTTGCTGAGATCTAGGTGTTCATACGGACGGACAGACAGACGGACAGACGGACAGACGGACAGACGGACAGACAGACAGACGGACAGACGGACATGGCTATATCGACTCGTCTTGTCGTCCTGATCAAGAATATATATACTTTATGGGGTCTGCCACGCCTCCTTCTGGGTGTTACACACATTTCCTCTTTGCACTAAACTAATAGACCCTTTTTACTTTTTTAAAGTAAAGGGTCTAAAAAACAAAAAATATAGGGACGGGGCAGGTCAGTGGGACGGAGGCTACAGTCGGACGTAACCGACCGTAGAAGACCCTTTACTTTGATTATATGTACATACAAACACAATCAGACGCACACACACTAAGCTACCTGCGTATGCAAGGCACACCACCCCCCCTCTGCCTAGTGCGGCAAATTGTCTGTGGCATATGTTCGCTGTTTCCTATCCGATCGAAACAAAATTCACAGCGTCGATAGAGAATGTCATAAACTAGTCAAATACCAAATTACAAATCAATAGCTTTAAAACTGTGGCTACAGCAGCTTTTTGCGGTTTACGGGGGAAGGGGGGGAGGTATCCAAAATCTAAAACAAACTCGTGCTGCTTACTAAATAGGGGAACCTGAATCCCGAATATGGTGTCTCTAGCTCTTATAGTTGCTGAGATCTAGGTGTTCATACAGACAGACAGACGGACAGACAGACAGACAGACAGACAGACAGACAGACAGACAGACAGACAGACGGACAGACGGACATGGCTATATTGACTCGGCTTGTCGTCCTGATCAAGAATATATATACTTTGTGGGGTCTGCCACGCCTCCATCTGGGTGTTACATACATTTCCTCTTTGCACTAAACTAATAGACCCTTTTTACTTTTTTAAAGTAAAGGGTCTAAAAACAGCGAAAAGAGTGCACGAAAAATGCAAGCAATGCGATGACTCTGATGAGCTGTAAAACACGCGTTTTCATAATGTTATTAAAACTCAAAGTCTGTACACTGAAAGAAAAATGAGCAACTTCATTCGAACTTGGATATCAAGCTAAAAACAACCAGAATGGGCGGGGCAGATCAGTTAGACGCACCCGACTGTAGAATTATATTTATTTAATTTTTTTCCTGTTTGTAAGTATATAGTATGTATGTATGTATATGCAAGTGTATAAATATGCACTCAGAAAAACAACACAGTAAAAGTAACTACGGTTGTAGTCAAATTTTTGTATTACCTAATAGCTTTGAAACGCCAAAGCTTTATATTTTGAAAAACAGAAAATATCTTACACTTCATTCTGTTTTATTTTATTTATATATACATATACATATAGTATCATATAGTAAATTATATAGTATCACGGGCCATTCCATTTAAACAATATAAAAACAACTTAAAACATTCCATTTTGATTTATGAAGATCATTTTGGATAATGTAAAAATTTATATTCGCTGCAGACCACCAGCATATCCACATTTATGAGTCGGGCCCGACTGTACAATACCCTGTACCCCATATTTTAATATGGAATTAATATTCTAATATTTGAATAAACTTGATCCAATACGCAGATTTAATTACTAACAAAAATGGCTGCTCTAGCTTTTATAGTTTAAGAAACTCTGTTTTTTTCATTGGGTTATGAACTTTGTCATGGGTTATTAACTTTGTCAGAATGTCTGTCTGTCTGTCCCTCTGTTTGAACGTGAATTGAGGAATGACAGGAATATCATCGATATTTCATTCCCACAACTCTTCCTTTTGTATATATATATAGCAGCATGCCATATTAAATTCAAAATATATTTTAAATAGCATACTGTACAAGCAAGGGTGATCTGTGGTACAGGGTATAGGACAGTCGGGTGGCCCGATTTTTTAAATTGGTACAGGGTATACAAATCTTTACAAAATCCTTAAAAACTAGTAAATACCAACTTAATTTGATTTTTTTGTTTTACAGCACTTATAGATAAAACTAGAAAAATGAGCTACAGTCGGACGCAACCGGCATTTCTAGCTATTATAGTTTGCAAGATCTAGGTGGCTGCTCTGTCTGCGCTATATTCGCTGTTTCTTTTCCATTGGTAATATAATTCACAGCATTGATAGATAATACCATAGCCTGCGTACATACCAAATCCCAAGTTTGTAGCACTTTGTAGCACTTACATACATTTATAAAAAAATTGTCTGTTACATAACTTCGATGTTTCATATCCATTTGAAATGAAATTCACAAGATCGACGGATAAATCTATAGACTACGTACATTTCACATTTTTATATTGTGGCTACAGTGGCACATACACGCATTTTGAAAAAAAAATGGTCTCTGCCATATCTTTGTTATTTCTAATTCAAATCAAAAAAAATTTGGACGGGGCAGATCAGTCGGACGGGCCCGACTGTATAATACCCTGTACCCTATATTATCTATAAAATTTTACAAATCTGTCATACGAAGCATAGCAGCAATGCTTCCACTTCTACATTTTCCATGTGTGCCGTTTCAATGGCCGCGCTACTAGAGAGCGAGCGAGGTAACGCCTGCAATATTGTTTCGTCTATAACTCCTGTGTTTATTGATCGATTTTAATGCGCTTCAGGATAGTTAAATTTAATAGAAAAGAGTATATATTCCAAATAACAATGTTCTATATACAATATTACGCTTGTTATTAAGTTTTTATTAATTAGGGCGTAAAATGGGAGTGGCATTCAAAATTTGAAATAAACTTTATATGCGCCTGATATAGACCTACAAACTACTGAAGACACAATTTATATAACTCGATTTTTGTCTCTTAAATTGGGGAATATATTTATTGTGGGCGGAAGGGGAGTGGCATTTAAGATTTGAAGTAAACTTGATCTGCGTATGGTATACACCTTCCAGAAATTACCAAAACTTTTCTAGCTCTTATAGTTGCTGAGATCGACGCGTTCAAACAGACGGACGGACGGACAGACGGTCAGACGGACTCGACTTCCTGATCAAGCATATATATATACTTTGCGGGGTCTGCCACGCCTCCTTATGCCTGTTACATACATTCGCACAAAGTTATTAACCCTGTTTTTCCCATTTTTCAAATGGGCACAGGGTATAAAAAAAAAATTTATACTACGTACATACCAAATTACAAGTCCGTAGATTTGTTATTGTGGCTGCTGTGGTGCTTTTAGCTTTCGAGATTTTTGACGTAGATGTAGTGTTTTGATAATTCGCGGAAGAAGGAGGCGATATATTAAACATCTTAAACAAACCTGATCCCAAAAAGCGGTAACCCTAGCTCTTTTAGTTGCTAAGGTCTAGGTGTTCATACGGACACCAGACAGATGGACATGGGTATATCAACTCAGCTCGTCGTCCTGAGTCAGAATATATATACTTTGTGTGGTCTACCATGCTTCCTTCTGCCGGTTACACACAGCTGTCATTTGCACTAAATTAATAGATCCTTTTACTTTTGTAAAGTACAATTAACGACATGTTTTTAAATAATAATTAAAATATAGGTTTCAAATTCTACAGGTTAACACTTGAAGATGGCCCAAGATAAATTTGGATTATTACAGCTAAAATTTTAAATTTCATTCTCTTATTAAGAAAATCTGCATTTTTGTTAAAAGACTCGCAAATTCAAAAATTAAGTTTTATTCATAGTTTCCCACTGTGTATTCACCTATATTGCTTTTGTGTGTGTGTGTGTGTGTGTGTGTGTGTTTGTGTGTATGTGTGTATGTATGTAGAGGCGGAACAGAGGCGCTCAACGGCTATTTGACATGGCAAAAAACACTTCTGTCACAGCAACGGAGGTGAAGGGCATCCCTATAGGAGGTGCTCTGATCCAGGCTAAGCGTGACTCCTCTGCTAACTCTGGTTTGGGGCAGGCGCCGTCGTACTCGTAAATTGTGCGCCGCATGCGCATTGGCAATTATTTGGCCTTAATCAAGTTGATAACGATGCTCGGTCTATTTAGAAGCTTTGATTGCTTTTACAGTAGCTGCAGAAGCTCAATTTATTTATTGATCGATTTCAATTTGAGTTTCGGTTTATGTCTGGCAATGCGAATTTGAGTTCAATGTTAACAAATACTTTAATTTTTTAGTTTGATTTTTTTCTCAATTTAAAATTTAACGCATTGCTCAATTGTGTTTTTAGGGTTGCTACACTAAAATATTTGGATGGTATTCATTAGGTCAATTCATTTTGCACAGGTTTGGTCACATTTCTTGCACTTTCAAACCATAATTTTATTTATTTATTTATTTTGCTAAAAGCATTTTTAATGAGTGATCATTTAAATTGCAATTATATGCAATTATTTGAATATAGCAGCCAGTGTGTACACACTTTAAATATTGTTTGATTCGTGGTGAGTTTTGGCGTATGAAAGCGCCACAATAAAACAAAAACGTGATCAACAAATAATACAGTTAATAAAAGATAAGCGAATACACATTTTACTGCATAGCAAAACTGATTAAAAAAAAAATTATTTTAGTAATTGTTCCACTAACGCGCTTACGCTTACTGACCCAACAGTTGCACAACTGTTGGGCATTTTACCCACCGTTCAGTGTGGTGAATATACTCGCTGACAGCAGCCCCAGTTGCCACAATTGGCACCACTGTGTCAACTGTGGTGTTTGCTTTATGAAATCGTGTTTGTATTAATCAGTTTTATGCGAATCGATAGGCTTTTTATTTATTAATATGCCCACGACTACCACTTTTTTAAATTAAATCGACTTTAAACTTTTTAACTAAATCGATTCTTTGTCTTAGCTAGTTGGAATGTGTTTTTGAGTTTTCAAGTGGCAAGCGGGTCTAGCTGCTGATGAATGAACATGCAGTAGTAAGGTGTAAAACAGAGGAAAACGTAAAAGTTGAGTTTTCGTGGAACAAGCAGCAACAAAACAAACGCAAGAAACTGTTAATACCAGTACAATTAGAAGAAGCCACCAAAGCCGCCCCAAAGGCAACTGAACAGCAAACGGAACAAATACGCCGGCAAATACTACGCAAAACCTCAAACCCCACACACAATGGTCGGATAGATGGTAGGTGGGGGTACGCTGAATAGCTCTGTAGTAGTGTAGTACGAAGCAGCGTGCGAGCCGCAACTCGCAAAAAGGCGAAAGGGAAGAAGCGAACAGGCGAAGAAGCAGCAAAGCAAACACCAAATACCCAGTGCAAATTCATAACAAATAAAAGTATAAAAGTTGAAACCCCAACGAAAAATGTAATCGCAGAGCGAGCAAGGAGTGTAGCGTCAATCGGAACTGTGTGAGAGAGAGACAGAGAGAGAGAGCGAGAGAGTGAAACGCCGGGCATGTTAAAGTTCTCAAACAAAGAGCAGCTGACTGAGCAAAATCAACTGGGAGCAGCAGCAGCAGCAGAAGCAGTTGTAAGGTTGAGGGGGGAATAATGCTGCTGGCAGCAGCGGGGCAAGCGGCGCCCTACACCTACGACTCGGGCGCGACCCGTAAGATTGTTGGCAGTGGCAGTGGCAGCAACAGCAGCGGCAAGAATGCCGCAGCAGGATCGAGCACCCCCAATGCGCTTCCCTCGAGCGCGGTGGCACTTGTGGCACGTCCCACGACCACCAGCAACATAGCCAGCAGCGCGGCCACTGCCCTGATGAAGACGCTGTCGGTGCGACTGCACCGCGGCACCGAGTTCATCAAGGACACCGTGCAGAAGGCGCTGGTCTTGTCCAACAGCAACACGACGCCAGTTTTGGCGGTGCCACCAGACTCCAAGCCAGCCCTGAAGCGCAAGTTCGTTGGCGCCGGATTGCAGCCCGGCCTTGGCAGCAGCAGCGTCAACAAGCCATTGCACCCCCTGCCCCTGGTAAGCACGCTCTATCTACGACGTTATGCGCTTGCGCCCACGGCTCTGCATCGCTCGGCATCGACGCGCAAGCGCAATCCCAGCACGGACAGTCTGCTCATGGATCTGTGTCTCTTCAAGCCCATCCGACCCATGCCCATAACACCAATCAAAATGTAAGTGCAACAGCTGAAGCTAAAGTTTGCACCATGCTAAAGAGTTGTCCGTTTCCACTTTCCATTTGCAGCAACAAAGCGCGCGGCTTCGAACTGAAGCGCCCCAAATTCATGCCGCCTGCCTCCAATGTGTACAGCGACGACGACGATGATGAGTACGACGATGAGGAGGAGGATAAGCTGGGCCAGGACACAGAGCTGGCGCACAAGCCAAAGCTCAGGTATGCGTTACTTAGAGACCCTCAGAGACAATGGCTTGAGCTTCTTCCCTTGCAGCTCACTAACATTGCCACAATACGACAGTGCATCAGCTTTTGTGCCACTGAACGGCGCGCCAACAGCTGCTACAGCTGCTGCAGCTGCAACACAGTCTTACACACAGACCAGGGACAACAGGAGCAACACGGACACCTCAGAAGCGAATGCAAATATAAACCCAAACGGGAGCGCAAGCCCAAGTCGAAACTCAGACGCAGCCGCAGACACGGGCAAGACCAAGGCCAAGCTGCATGAGCGCACCACAAAGCGTCGACGTCGGGCACCGCTGCTTACAGCTAAGAGACGTCGCAAGCCACCCAAAACATTTGCAGTTGCAGTTCCAATTGCTGCAGCAGCTGCTCTTCATCGTGCAATGGATGTTGCTCCACCTAACCGCAAGCGACGCACTGCAACGACCACAACTGCCAGGAGTACCAACATCATATCGTCAATGCCGCCGCGCCCCTCACCGCCCATGACCCGCCAGCGCGCGCGTCAACAGATCTCCGCCAGCAGCAAATAGAACACCTTGAATCTTTGTCAGCTTAGTTTTTGGGAGGTTTAGTCATTGTGCTAAAGAAAGTTGCAAGTGTTAAGTCCCCCGTATTTAGGTTAGTTGTATAGTTGTCTGTATTGCAAAGACTTGTATCAAATTGTTTAAATGTTTCCATGTGTTCAATTTGTTTAGCTTTTAGTTTCCATGTAAAATGTAGCCATTTCTACTTCACTAAAAAGCAAAAGAATCACTATATATAATACGAAACTGGTCTTCAAGACTGATGCATAACTAACGAATATTATAATGAAAGAACTCATATGCAGAACTAAAAAATTTTCAAGAATTTATATTTAGCGATATCCTCCTCACACACACACACACACACACACACACACACAAATACAAAAAACAGATGCGTAAAAGTATTAAAATCTTAAAAAAAAAAATTAAAAAAAAAAAAAGAGAACAATCGAAAATGAATACAAAACGTAAGGTTTAAGCCATTCCTTATATGATATTGTGTTTAATATGTAGACAAAAAATATGTATAACAATATATATATTTTGAGTAAATGAAATTAAATATTTGTATTTAGTTTCGATTTAAACTAATGTTTGCCTTTGAGGCATTCAAATTGAACAAACGCCACAACTACTCTTAATTTCCTACTCTACTTAAGTTTTATTAGCGACTATAATATTATAATATTGATTATAATACATGCCGGTCAAATCAACTGTGTGTTGTGATATGAATTAATTTATAAATCGAAAAGACAGCAAGAGATTTATTTTTGCTTTTAACGCCAACAGAAAGTATAACATGTGTAATATGATTCAATAGATCTTAACCGACAATTGAACATTAATATTAACATTCTACAATTTAATAAACTAAGCATTAAAATACCAACGAATTGGGCAAAGGCAACAGAATAAAAAACATAAATAACACTAAACGAAACCATAATATGATAAATATTAGCATTAAACTTAAATACAGTCTCAAGCGATTCCGAAAAGCAAAAACAATCTAATATAAAAAATTATTAAAAAAGTACCAAAAAAAATTAAGATCAAGAGCAAACTTACTTAAAATACACAGCAAGTTGTATGCGCCAATAAAACGAATTATAAATATAAAATAATTGCATTTACTTCTAACAATTAACATTAATTGGGAAATTAAACAATATGTCATTGCAAAAGTGCTTAATAATACAAATTAATCTGCATAATCTTTTGGTTGAAAATTGTTAAAGCGGCAGCTTTGTCGACTCGGATACTATTTCATTTAAGCGCAGTCCCTTATAAATTGTAGAAAAAGCTATTTGTCCTCGTATTATTTCAGATTGTACCTATTTCAAGAGACTGAGTCTGACGACAAGATTTACCTCCACAAAAATAAATTAAACCCTTCCTTCAAGACGAACGATCTACGCATAAATTAAATCCGTTTGTACCTCTCAGATGCAGATACAAATAAAAACAGGTGCACGTCCTATGGGAATATTCTGTTCTATGCACAAAAATTGTGCATATAATTATGCAGGATTCCATAGCTCCAATGAGTCTGAATTTCGGGAGAACAGCAAAAGGTATAAAAAGTCAAAAGAATGTCAGATAGTGCAATTAAAAATTGTGTATATTCATTTTCGGGCAAGCCCGACTGTCTTATACCCTGTACCACAGCTCACGCTCATTTTCAGTAATGCCTTACGGTTGAATGTAGCATTATAATTCTCTTATTTATGGACCGATTTAATTGAAATTTACAGAATTGCTAGATCTTAATCATCTCTACAGTTTGTAGATGACAAAATTTACGTAGAGAGATTTGTATGTCTTTAATTAGTGAATGTATTATATTTATTGACATTGTTCGCGGTAGAGGCATGGCTTCCAAAATTTGAAATAAACTTGATCTGCGTATGGTATACACCTTTCAAAAATAACCATAACATAACTTATGATTGCTGAGATTGAACAGGCGGCCAGACAGAAAGACAGGGCTATATTGAATAAGTTCGTCATCGTGATCAAGAATATATATAGTTTGTGGGGTGTGCACGCCTCTTTCTGCCTGTTACATACATTCTGACAAAGCTATTAACCCTGTTTTTCCCATTTTTCAATGGGACCAGGGTAAAAAATGCCTATTCGTCTAGAGTTGCCATTTTCGTGGGCAAAACGTTCCACAAGTCCTGCAGCTTGTAGCCATCCGGTATGCGTTCCATGGCAAAGCCCAATTCCTTGCAATAGACGGGTGTCTGGGTTGCCGTTTCCTCCTTGTTTGGAAGCATACCCAGACATCCTGCAGCTAGATAGTTGTTCAACTTGGTGTTGATCTCACGCTCCTGGCGCTCATCCAGCTCCTGATAATCCTCAATCTTGAACTGCTGGGTCTGGGCAGCTTCCTCGGCTGCAGCAACAAGGCGTTCACGTGCATCCTGCGAGTTGTACTGAATGCCAAAATTTGGCTGATCCGAGTAAACGGTGTGTAGGGAGCACAGTTCCTTCAGCAGTTCCGTTAAACGCTCGGCAGGATCAATCCGAAAACCAAGCACATAACTGCCGCCCGTCTCCGCCGTTTGTATGACCAGAGCAGGGCCATACTTAGACTCGCGTATGCGTAGCTAGAAAGTAGAATTGAAGTTTGGGTCGATTATCCAATGGCATATAACTTACGCTCTCGATCTGCAAATAGGGCAGACTTATGTTGAACGTTTCGTTCGCATCGGCATACCAGACAATGCGTATATTGGTGACAACAAAGCTGCCCAGGTTTCCCTGATCACTGGACAAATTCCAGACGCCCTGCACCTGGCTGTATACCTGCTCATCGGGCAATATAACCAGTTGCCCCGCCTGCACTATGGAGCCTCGCAGCTTTAGATCCCGATACAGAAATGTGCGCTGATACAAACTAAGGATCAAATTATTATCGAAGTTCACTATAGAGGCGTGCTTGCATGACCCACAGATGCACATCGAAGACGCTGGCGAAGATCGGCTGTTCCCGTCGTGCCGTCTCTCCGGATACGTCCGTAAAAAGAAACTCAAAGCGCGTCTCATTGCTGATGGCCAGAATGTACAGCGCCTGACTGGGGATTCGACCTTTGGTGTGCATGTGCACCAGTCGAGTGTTGGTGTTGCCGATACGCGCATAGCCAATGGCTGAAAGAGGGAGTGGCAAAGGAGAGGGTGTTATCACTAAGGATCATCTACTCAGGCCGAAATATACTCCTGCTGAGCTGCAAATCGCAGCAACACAACAGATAACACGTCTAGTGTGGAGCTGGGCTTCGATTTGATTTAATCGATTATCGTTTTCTTTTCTCGGTGATTAAATTGGTTCCTGTTATTTGAAAATCGGTTTTGGGATTTCTTGTCAAATTCAATGTAACGCGCCTCAAATGAACAAGTTGTGTACAATTGTTGTAAGCTAACGGTATAATCGGTAGCAAAAAGTTCAAGATCTTTCACCCGACTGATCTGCTCCGTCCCTACTAGTTTTTGTTTGTTTTTCATGCATCGATTTTAAAGATTTTCTCTCAGATTATCAAAAAACCCAAACTAACTTGATCTGATGGCTGCATAGGAGAACATAAATACCAAAAAATGGTATTTATAGCTCTTATAGTCTGCAAGATTTTCTCTGTCTGATCTATCTTCGCTGTTTCTTTTCCGTTGGCAATGTAATTCACAGCATTGACGGATAATGCCAAAGGCTGCGTACATGTCAAATCCCAAATTTGTAGCTTTTAAACTGTGGCTGTAATGGCACTTTCAGACATTTATTAAAAAATTGTTTGTTACATAACTTCGCTAATTCTTGTCTGTTTGTAATGCAATTCACAACATCGACGGATAATTCTATAGGCTACGTACATTTCAAATTGAAGTCTTTAGCTTTATTATTGTGGCTGCAGTGGCATATACATACATGCATTTTGAAAAAAATTATCTCTTGCATATCTTCGCTATTTTTGATTCAAATCATAAATAAATTTATAGCACTACGTACATGCCAAATTACAAGTCTGTAGCTTTATTATTGTGGCTGCTGTGAGCGTATCATTTTCGACATCTTTGAGGTGGGTGTAGTTTTTTGATGATTCGCGGAGGAAGGAGGCGAGATATCAAAAATCTGAAACAAACTCGTGCTGCTTACGATAATAGAGAACCTACATACCAAAAAATGGTGCCTCTATCTCTTTTAGTTGCTGAGATCTAGGTGTTCATACAGACAGACGGACAGACAGACAGACGGACGGACAGACGGACAGACAGACATGGCTATATCGACTCGGCTCTGATCAAGAATATATACAATCTGTGGGGTCTACCACGCTTCCTTCTGCCTGTTACACACAGCTGTCATTTGCACTGAATTAATAGACCCTTTTACTTTTTTAAAGTACAGGGTCTAATTAAAGATCGAACCCAGCTCTAGTCTTGTGCTATCTAAGATTGTTCCTTCCAATGCAATTGAAGACAATGTGCAGTTTCTATGCGTCCTGCGCACCTTGTTTTTGTGTGTGTAGGTCTATTTGTGCACTTCGAGCAGAATTTGTATCTTTTGTGTAAACCTTTTTTGTGGGGTTGTGGAGAACTCTGTATATTTATTTTGAGACTTTTTATGTAGTTTAGTACTTTGTACTGAACTATACTCCATATTTTGTGGGGTCCCATAGTCCCTATGTGTTCCTCAAGATGTTGGGGAGCTCCTAGTGCCCCTTCAACTGCCATTCACGCAAATTATCTAATAGTTCACTTGGCACTTTTCCAACTTACACAAGTTGAACTTCTTGTGGACCAGGGAATGCCAGATGACGCGCAGATTGGTGACCAGCAATTTGCCTGTATCCCCGGGATTCCCCTTGCTATCCTCAATGTGATGAATGGTGTCCAGAATCTTCTCGCCGCTGCGTAGACGCGTGTGCCTCAATGAAAAACGTTTATTGGACTGATGTTTGACCAACAATTTGCCACTTACAACTGCGGACTGTCGAACTTGATCTCCTTGTCCTCCCAAAGCAGCTGCAGCGGCTGTGCATCAGCTTTACCAAAGGTTTTCAACATGATTGGGTTTGAATGACTTTGACTCTACATAAATTAATTAATTTTCGGTGTTGTCTCTGACCGTTGCCAGGTTGCAGATTGTTTTGGTTCGGGTTTGGGGTAAGACTTAGAGCTGGGCTTCGATTCGATTAAGATTCGATTCTTTTTTTTCGACGACTGAATCGATTTTTTGCGCAATATAATTTGCGATTTCTTGTGAAATTCAACAAATGTTAATTGGACATATTTAGAATATACATATTTTTATATCCTGCAACAGGACAATCAGGATAAGTCGATATAGCCACATCCGTCGGTTTGTCTGTCCACATTTGGGATGTTGGTTCTCCTAGTTAGATCAACTTTATTTTAGATTTTTGATACCTCTTCCATTCCTCTGTTAGCCACAGCAATTTAAATTTTTATTTCGCATTGCGATAGGATATGGAACGGCGAAGATATGCAAAGGACAAATCGATAGAAGGGAGTGCAGGGTATAATCGGTAGCAAAAAGTACAGGGTCTGCGACTGTTCGTTACGTCCGATTGTACGCTTTCACCCGATGGATCTGCTCAGTCCTTACTTGTTTTGGTTTGTTTCTTAAACAAATTAAAGTTAATTTTGAATGCATATATTTTGTATGCATCGATTTTTAAGTTTTTCTCTCAGACTACCTGCAAATGCATATTGCCGGTTTTATTTCGATTAATCGATTAAATTGATTTTTTAACGTGAATCGATCGAAAAAAAACGATTCTTGAAAATCAGAGATCGAATTCAGGCTAAACAGCTGTTTTGCGTTGGTAATACATGCATTTATTTCGACTTCTTGACTATAATGTTATTTTGTATAAAAGTTGGGAGCTTATTGCGCATAGAAAACCTTTTTGCCAAAGTAATCAGAGGCGCAATTCACGCTTTAGTTTAGCCAGGCTAATGGAAATGTTGTTTGTTTGTCGTTGTCGCTTTGGCATATCGACAAACATAAGCTAGGTATTGTAATACAGGCAATCGCTTAAGTAATATTTACAATAATCGCGTAATCCTAGGCTTCACATAATGATCTGGGGCTCGGGGACGCTGGCAGCGATGCTCTTATGGGGCAACACCTGACCCCCGTTCACGTACAGCTCGTCCTGGACAATGACGTCCTCGCCCAGCACCGTGATGCCCTCGATACGCACCCAACGTCCCACCGTCGACCGCCAGCCCACAATGCAGGAGTCCAGCCAGGAATGGGAGCGCACGATGGCGCCCTTCAGTATGGTGGAGCGTTTGATGCAGACGCCGTCCTCGATGACGACGTCGGGTCCAATGGTCACATTCGGTCCAATGCGACAGCCCTCACCAATTCTGGCTGTGGGATCGACGAGAACGTTGCCCACAACGCCAGGGCCCGTGTACAGCTTGCTCGGTTGCTTCTGACGCAGAGAGCTGAGGTAGAGGCACATGCCTGCAGAAACAGAATGATTTGCAAGGTTTTGTTAACGAAATACTTCTAAGAAAGCTGATAAGGGCCGAGCAAACAAAATCAAGTTTGATTACAGACAACACTTAATTGATAGTGCATGGAACTGATAAGTGATAAGACTAATGGGCCAACGGGTAATTGCTGATATAAAGGTGCACACAAACCGGTCAGGAAGTCTTTTGGCTGTCCTATGTCCATCCAGAAGCCGGTCAACTCCATGGCATAGAGCTGCTGCTGCTGCGCCATGTCGGGGAACACCTCCTTCTCAATGGAGGTAGGCTTCACCTCGATGCGCTCGAGCACCGAGGGATTGAATATGTAAATGCCAGCGTTGATCTTGTTGCTAACAAACTCCTTGGGCTTCTCGATGAAGTTCCTAATGCAGCCGAGCTCATCGTACAGCACCACGCCGTACTTGGATGGCTCCTCCACCTTGGTCACCACGATAGTGCCTTCCTTGCCGTGGCTGCAATGGAACTGCATCAGTTGCTTGAACGGAAAGTCGCAGATAACATCCGAGTTGAGCACAAAGAACGGCTCCACACTGGACGATAGCATAGGCTTGGCCAGCGCCAGGGGCCCGGCGGTGCCCAGAGGTTCGCTCTCGTGCGAGAAGATCAGCTCCACTCCCAGCTTGTCCGCCTCCGCCTTCAGCTCCTGCTCCATCTGCTCCGCCCGGTAACTGACCGCCAGTATGACCTAAAACAATCCACATAGAATTGAGAATTCCCATTGATCGGAACTTGCCACATGCTCACCTGACGGCAACCTGCGTCCACGAGCGCCTCCAGCTGATGCAGCAGAATGGGCTTGTTGGCGAACTCCACCAGCGGCTTGGGCGTGCTCAGCGTCAGGGGCCGCAGCCGCGTGCCGTA
>JAWNNJ010000416.1:0-63063 GCA_035045125.1 Hypselothyrea guttata | reverse complement strand
TAACCGACAGTAGGAGACCCTTTACTTTAACTTTATGTATTTACAAACACAGTCAAAGGCACGCACACTAACCTATCCGCGTATGCATGGCACACCACCCCCCCCTCTGCCTAGTGTGGCAAATTGTCCGTTCAATATTTTAGCTATTTCTTATCCGATCGAAACGAAATTCACAGGGTCAATAGAATATGTCATAAGCTAGTTACGTGCCAAATTACAAGTCAATAACTTTAAAGCTGTGGCTGCAGTAGCTTTTTGCGGTTTGCGGGGGAAGGGGGGGAGGTATCCAAAATCTAAAACAAACTCGTGCTGCTCGCGAAATAGGAGAATCTAAATATCGAATATGGTGTCTCTAGCTCTTATAATTGCTGATATCTAGGTGTTCATACGGACGGACAGACAGACGGACAGACAGACAGACAGACAGACGGACAGACGGACAGACGGACATGGCTATATCGACTCGTCTTGTCGTCCTGATCAAGAATATATATACTTTATGGGGTCTGCCACGCCTCCTTCTGGGTGTTACACACATTTCCTCTTTGCACTAAACTAATAGACCCTTTTTACTTTTTTAAAGTAAAGGGTCTAAATATAGGGACGGGGCAGGTCAGTGGGACGGAGGCTACAGTCGGACGTAACCGACCGTTGGAGACCCTTTACTTTGAGTATATGTACATACAAACACAATCAGACGCACACACACTAAGCTACCCGCTTATGCAAGGCACACCACCCCCCCTCTGCCTAGTGCGGCAAATTGTCTGTGGCATATGTTCGCTGTTTCTTATCCGATCGAAACAAAATTCACAGCGTCCATAGAGAATGTCATAAACTAGTTAAATACCAAATTACAAATCAATAGCTTTAAAACTGTGGCTACAGCAGCTTTTTGCGGTTTGCGGGGGAAGGGGGGGAGGTATCCAAAATCTAAAACAAACTCGTGCTGCTTACTAAATAGGAGAACCTGAATCCCGAATATGGTGTCTCTAGCTCTTATAGTTGCTGAGATCTAGGTGTTCATACAGACAGACAGACGGACAGACGGACAGACAGACAGACGGACAGACGGACAGACGGACATGGCTATATCGACTCGGCTTGTCGTCCTGATCAAGAATATATATACTTTGTGGGGTCTGCCACGCCTCCATCTGGGTGTTACACACATTTCCTCTTTGCACTAAATTAATAGACCCTTTTTACTTTTTTAAAGTAAAGGGTCTAAAAATTGGTTGAATTAATAATAATCACTCAGTATTTCACCCGTTGTTACTTAGTTGGTTTATGTTTCCATTATATTTTGTTTGGACAAATTTAAATACTTCAATTTTTATTTGAATTTTCTATATTCTTTTAGCATCTGGCAAATGCTTGCAGAGTAGTTTTGTTTCTGTATCAAACGTTATTTATCATTAAAAATAATCCTACCTTTTATTTTCAATTGCACATTGCCTTAAATGTACATGAAACTTAAATATATACGCAATATCAGGCAAAATGTGCTAATTTAGTTTGTTTGTTTTTTATTTTCTTTGTGGAAAATGAAAATATTAAACGAAGTGCACCAGACGTATGCGCAATATTTTTAATATCCACCAAAATGCACCTGACGTATGCGCAATATTTTGTAATAGGATTAAATATGCTGTAAATATTGTGTTAAAGTAAAAGATATTTTGTATTTCGGAAAACAAAAATAGGAAATACAAGTAATTGAAAATTACTTATTATTATGAAAATATATTTGAAAAAAATATATTTGAAAAAATAAATATATCAAAGTATATTTAAACATATTTAAATATATGATCATCATACATTATTACAATTTTTGATGATTGAATATTCTGTAAAAAGATAGCCAATTATAATATCTTTTTTGTATAATTTGAATTGACTTACGCTCGTAATTGCCAATTGAGGAAAACTCATCGACGCAGCCAATTAATATGTCATCCTGTGCCCCTGTTGACATTTCCAATTGACTCTGGCAAACTGGGAACTTCCTTTTGCATATCCTGGCTAATATGCCCCTGCCACATGCTAATCTACATAATTTGACAGCCAAAGTCAAAGGACGTCCGCCATAGTGCTGCTATCACTTGTTGATCAAAACTTTCAAGTACAAGTTGCATTCGCTTTCGCATTTCCATTTGTATTCGCATTCGCATTCGCCAACATATTCGTTATCTGCAAACTGTGAACAAATTTCCGCTGCGGGTGGAGAGCTTTCTCAAATCTCTTTTTTTTCGCTTTTCGTACCTTTTTTAGTGTCTCTTACGCTCATTGAGTTGCAACCAAACTCGCATTTTGCAGCATTTCCGCGCTTAATCTCCGACGCTTTCATCTGCCATTGCCACTGACGCCGACGCCGACGTCGACGTCGACGCAGTCGCCGACGTCACCTCAGCAAAATGTTGCAATAATGACTGCTAAGGGAGACAGAGACTGAGCCAGAGGCAGCGGCAGAGGCAGCGGCAGAGGCAGCGGCAGCGGCAGAACGAATGGAGTAAGCGTAATAACATTTTCATCTTAATGCACTCAAAACACATTTAGTCAAAGTTTCTTTCGCATCTGCTGCAGCTGCAACGACGTCAGCATCCGGTGGTGCCGCCGCTTGGTTGCGGCAAAGTCAGACCAACAAGTCAGTCAGCATTCGGTTGGTTCAGCGGGTGCATATGGGTGGCAGGGGGTGTAGGAGATGAGGAGGGGAAGAGAGGCCATCAATGGCTCAGCTCAGCAGGGCTTGGCTTCGCCTGGCCTTTGCTGGCTTGGCTTCATTTGCTAGAGCATGTGTAGTCCTCCAGAGATTGAAACGCATTGAGCACGTACCGTTAGCAACCGCAAAAACCCTTATCCCATATCCCTAACACACACACACACGCACACGCTCGCACACACATACCAGCAGAAACCAATTCCAGCTATTTGCACACTCGAAAAAATGCTAGGTTCCTTTTGGCTTTCAAAAGCTCTCAGCTGCAAATTAATTAATTGTGTCTCTCTTGCTCTGGCTGCATATAAATAAATTTGTTTAAGAATATTAAAAATAATTATTAAATTTTTTAATTAATTTAATTTATTATTTAATAATACTTAATATTTTATAACAAATTACATTCATTTCTTTATAACTTTTGCCTTGCATTTAAATTAAAACAAAATAATGAAATGTTATTTCTTAAAATCATCTGTTATTTATTATTTTATTACTAAAAATTTAAATTAATTTCTTTGTTACTTTCCTTTCATTTAAATTTTAATAAAACTATAAAATTTTATTTTTTATTATCATCTAACATATTATTTAAAGAAGAAAAATTGCTTGCATAGTTTAAATTATATTGCATAATATTTGGTAAAAGTAAAATATATATTTATGTATTTATTACACAATACAAATTGTGCACTTAGAGAAAAATCAAACCATTCAATATTTTTTTATTTTAAGCAAGTTTCGGATAGCTAAATTAAATTCAGGATTTTTTAAGCGCCTTTTATTTGCTACCAAAAATAACAAATTTTTTTTAAAACTTAAAAAGTTAAATAATTTTATTCATGTTATAACTTTCGACCAAACCTAATCAAATAACCTAAAGAATAATTTGCAGTGCAGCGCGTAGCATCGTTCAGCTTGCTACAATACCAAATTCCGCCGCTGATTTCGCTGAGTGTACTCTGCTCATACGAGAAGCACAGGAGCAACAGTAGCTCCAGCTTCGTCTACACTTTTTTCTTGAATGTTAGGTACTATGTAACATTCATTTTTGACAAGCATAATTTGCGGTTTAGTTGGCTGCTGGAGAAGGAAGGGGGGCGAGTTGGCAGTAAAGTGTGGGCGTGGGATTAGCAGAGGGAACCAGAGTTGCATTGGAAGTCTGGCAGTGTGAGAGGCTGGTGGCGGAACCAAGGGGAATATGCTATACTTATTTACGATTTTTCATGGAGCCATGGCACTTTTCTAATGCAAAAATGATGCAGTGCAGCACTGCCAAGTGGGGGCAGCGTTGCCATAAGGCTGCACAACGATCTGTGGTCAGACAACGGGCAGATATCCCGACCAGGTCTGCACTCGAGAAGGGAACACATGCACTTAATGTAACACAAACCCATGGCAGGAATAACAGGGCACAGCAGCAGGACGTCCTGCCAGCCGTAGTACGGTCGGCATGGTCGGTATAGCAATGAAAGTTTCCCGAAAAACCAATATTTGTGCAAACCAAGTGCTCGGAGTTGAGCCCGGAAGCCGCCAGCTCCCAATCCAGAGTGTGGCAAGCAGTGTTGCCAATTTTTTTTGGTGTAAGGGGCACAAAAGGTATAATTTTTTTAAATTAAAAAGCCAGAAAAAAAAGAGCTGAGTAATTCTTAAGAAAAATAAAACCTGCAAGGTTTTTTGTTAAAATATCGATCAAAATAATGACAATTTCCCGTTAATTATTTTGAATTAATTATTATTATTTTATTTTTTAACTTTAGAATGTATTTTTATGAATGTAAAACTTTAAAAAAAAGCTTACAAAAATGTTAATTATTTTTGAAAAAAGCCAAAACTCCCACTTCCAATAGTTATATAATTTCTGTAGCAAATGCTCTTTAAAAACAGTCAGATCTGACGGGGAAAAAGCGCATTTGGCAACAACAAAGAGGCCTGGCTGAGCCTGGCTAAATAAATCTGTTTGCCAAACAGTTATTGCTGCTGTTCCAGCCGCTTCCCCTTCTCTCCCCCTTTGCTCACCATTCAGCATCATCAGCCTCTCAGTCCTGGCAATATGTGCGCTCATTTTATGCCTTTCACTTGGCAACTGCTCAATAATTGCCAATGCCTAGCTGGTCACTAGAGTGCTCTCTGCCACTACTTCTCCTCTCTCCTCTCTGCCGCACAGGTGTTGCAAGGATTTCTATAAATTCAATGCATGCGATTATGCAAGTTGCAAGCAGCGTGAGTCTGAGTCTGAGACCCTGAAGCCAGCCGCAGTAATTCGATGCTGCACAAGATCTGCTAAATGAAATTCAATATGTGTTATAAATGGCTGCTACCTGCGTCTCTCTCTCTCTTCCTTTTTCTTTCCCCTTTTCTCCTTCTCTTTCTCTTTGTCTCTCCAACAATTTCTGGTTGAAAATCCCTGCCTTTAGGACACTCCATGGCTGGGGCAGAGAGTTCAGAGCAATTTATGCCATACAAAGCAACAACCAAAGTCCAAGCGACTGCCCACGACCAGTTTTATGCCCAAGGCTTTCAATATATGTTTTTAACACCCTGTAATTATTGCGATTGTCGCAAGGGTGTATTAACAAACGCTAGGCATTTACGCAACAAACAACAAAATACAGCGAACAAAACTTTAGCTTTATTCAGCAAATAATACAAGATCAATATATGTAACATATGCTAGTTTTAAGCAATGGCAGGGTATTCACAAGTCTGCTATGCTTATGCTATAGCATATACCTTTAAGCTATACCCTATTCCCATACAGCTATAATCAAAACCCATTTCTTTCCAACCCTCCACAGGGTATTTGCTCGTCTATCATGCATCGCAGCAGCTAGCAAATGCATAAAAAATTCAGAATTTAATCAAGAATTATTTTTTATTTATGTGTGATACTAGTGTGATATGCCGCAGGGTAACTGCATTCGATATAATTTACAATTGAATTATGTAATAAAATTTAATTTAGAAACCGTTTGCACTTGCATATTTAATTAATATTTTGGCCAAAATGACTTTTATTATCCACCTATTTTACGTGGTGTTGGTGGGTTTAATGAAAGCTATTTGGATGGCTAATAGTGAAAATATTTTGACTTAAGATGTGTAATACTATAAGTATTTTAAGCAGAGCTGGAAGCCAAAATAATTTTCCCGAGATCTGAAGTTTATAAATAAATGGCATTAATTTAGAAATTTACAATTCAGCTTAGTTTTGTTTCCGGTTCTTGATAATTAAATTTAAAAAGCTTTTAAGTGAAAACAAATATTAGCAAAACTTTGATGCAGCATATCTTTCTTAATTATAGCCCGATTTTGATTAAATTTCCAGAGTTCATAAATATTAATAAACTTTACCAGCTGCTGAAGAAAAAATGTATATAGATAGATTCATATCTCTTAAAAAGGGTAATGTATTCTATTTAAGTTCATTGCGGTTGGAAGAGGCGTGGCATCTAGCATCTAAAATAAAAATATTAAATAAACGTGATATACGTATGGTATATTCAAAAAATAACTGTTTTAGCTATTATAGTTTGCGGGATCCACGCGTTCATACAGACAGACAGACATCCTGATCAAAAATATATATAATTGTAGAGTCTATCTGTTATATACATTTGAACAAAGTTACTAACCCTGTTTCGTTTCCAATCCCGGCTTTGAAGGACAGATTTTAAGTGTAGAGTAGAGCTTACCCCTTAATAGGGTTATACGAAATGTATCCCTAGAAATTTATCGAATTAAAGAGTATCTATGCGTGTTGCATGCTCAATTGCTCAATTGAAGCCTTTGCGGTTGTGTTTCGCTTTTAGCTCTTGTTTGTTCAATTCTAAATCAATATGCCCCTGCTTAGAGGTGCATTGCACCGTATACGCAGTAGACCCCCCGAACCCCTAGGCTGATCTCTGCCCCTCCCCAGGTGAAGTGCCTCTTCTCTCACCTGCTGGCTAAGCATTGATTAAAGTGCTTTGCTTGCAAATTTATGTTCCAAATATTAACCCAATTGCTCCCCGAGGAACCGTCGCACGAGGAAAAACTTTTCCCCTTCACACACACACACACACACACACACACACACACACACACACATGGGGGCTGGGGAAGGCCGGAGGAAAACTTTTTTAACAGTTTTTGGATTTTGGAATACAAATTATGTTAGTAATCTCCATTTATTGACATGTTTCCACCCGGGCAGCACCAGGTACACCTACTACACCTACACACACACACACACACATATGAAAGTGTGTGTGTGTGAGAGTGTGTGTGTGTGTGTGAGAGAGAGAGCACTGCTTAAGTGGGGACCTTTATGCATGGGTTCAAGTGGGTCGAGCTTTGTTTTTACGCCGACAGAGCGAGAGAGGCAGAGAGGAAGAGAGAGAGAGTAGGAGCGTAGGAGCGGAGGGAGCGGCTGCGGGGGTCCCCAAGCAGCAGCAGCTTATCATTTGCCATGAATATATGAAAATTGCTCTTATTTAGTACACACTTTTCCGACTCCAAGACGAAGTGGAAACGTTTCCAACGGGGCGCAAAAAACCAACTTGTATTTAGTTTGTCAAGAGTATTGACATTTTTGGCATTCTTTATGGGCGCAACCGGATGGCACATTTGCGACCATCTTACAAGGTTATAAAAATACCCAAAGTATTATTTTTAGAGATTAAGTATAGCACACTCGGCATGTATGCAAATAAATTCTGGCGCCTACTTAGCATAATGAAGCGGAATACACAAATAATTATACTTACTTATTTATGTTTTATTTATATTTATTTGATGAATAAGTATTTTATTTTACTTCCATTGGTTTATATTACTAAGTACAATTATGCCAAATTTAAACTTATTACGTAATTCTATTTTTTTATATATATTTATTTATTTAAACTTTATGGTACTTAAAATGTTATTGTAAATAAGCATTTCAATTTCAAATTTTTAATTTTTTAATTTACGTCTATTATACTTATTTATATTAATTTATATTTATATTATTTAGTTACATTTTACAATTTGTTACATATGCATACACACATACAAATTTCTTTAGTTTTTAAATTTATAGTTTATTTAATTTACATTTATTTGATGAACACAAATTTATTATAAACATTTTGTAAATTCATTTTGTATGAATTTTTAGCTAGAAGTATGCGCATTTGTTTGTATTATTTGTATATATTTATGTATACTTTTTATTTAAATATTTTTAATTTATGTTGGCATACATATATTTATATATTTATTTATAGTGTACTTTTTTAAAATTATTTTATATGTATTTTATTTCATATCCATAGATAAGTAGAATTATAAATCTAACTAGAATTATGCATATTTAAGCCAATAATACCCTTTTTATATAAAATTTATTTAAGTTTTATTTTTAATAAATGTATTTAATTATGTTATTGTATGATAAGAATTCTGCAAATTTATACCTTTTATAAGCATGTATTTGCATAATTATTTATTATATAACTAAATTGATATGTAAGTAAGTATATGTATGTAGGCAAACATGTTCAACATACAAACATACGTATGTATGTATGTATTGTTATTATCAATGGGTAAACACGCCGTTTTTCACCACACCGAGTACAAACACGGTTGCCACTTGCAAACCCAAGAATGCATCAAATGGCACTAACACACCACATCAGCAACAAAGCAGCAAACGAAACTCACCACTTCAACGCAATTGCGCTCATTGTGGTAATCGTGCACGCTGCCCAGTGCACAGGGTTTAAGAGAGCGCGCAATAACAGAGACGCAGTGAAGAGAGCGAGCGTTGTAAGAGCGCGGGCGAATTGAGCGTGAACATCTGTGTGACACGGGCGAAAACAAGCGTTTGAAGCGAATTCATTTATTTTCAGTCGATTTGCCGACGCATTGAGTTTGGGTTTGATGTTATTAGAGCGGCAGAAATTCGACGGCTAAATGCAGATGCAAAGTATAAAAATACAAATAAATAATTCACTTGAATAATGTAACTACAGTACACTGTAATGGCATAAAAACAAAACAACAATTTGCGTGCAACACACTAAAGAGAGGGAATCGAGTCGCGTCGGATCGAACTGGAAAACCAGAAAGCAGAAATTGGTAAGACAAATAACATTACATACATACAGGCACAGGTATGTATGTACATATGCACGTGTGCGTGTGTGTGCAGACATTGTGTATATATGTATATTTGTGCCTGAGTTTCAATCGTTTTTATCTTGGCTGCATTCTTCTTTTTTGCAGTTGCACGTAGCACAACAACAAGAGCAGCAGAAGAGAGAAGAGCAAAGAGCGAAGAGCGGACAAAACGTAGCAAGCGAGAGAAAACTCAGTGCACAATTCGTCGTGCTAAGAAGCGCGTGCAAAAGCAACGAGCGGACTACAGAGAAAGAGAGAGAGAGAGGAGAGCGGCATTCAGTCAAAACGGAAGCAAAAGAAACATTATTTTCTAACAAATTCGTGCGTACAGTTGCAGTTGTGAGTAACATGCTGCACAGTCATTGACATCGAGAGCTTTTGGTAAGTAGTACTGCTCAAGGCCAAGCCTCTTTCCCCTTCCCCGCCCTTTTGGAGAGTAACGATTGCAAACACTCGCTGGGTTCAATGCAACGAGTTAAAGGTTTCGCATTTTTACCCGCCAAAGCATTTCAATTACATATCGCTCATTAAGTCAAAAAACGTGATGCAGTAAAGTTCGTTGGTTAATTATCTAAGTTGTGTAAAAATTTCATTATCCTATCTTCAATACACAGAGCGTAAGCAGAAAATATGTAGTTCCGCGTTGCGGGAAGATATAGGGCACTTGAAAATTATAAATGCGTTTATCTCTAAACTTTTTTGAGTTGACCCTCTTCTAGTAAATGAGCGATATGTATTCTAAATAGGAATGTTAAACAACATATCGGATATAGAAATGTAAAAAATGTTATGCATAGGACATCGAGGATAGTTTTAACTCATCGATGTTTTCCGATATTTTCACAAATTCTATATATCGTCGATAAAGATAATCGATATTTTCAATATGTGCTTCCATTATCGTATTCGCTCAATGATGGTAGAGAACTAATTTTTGGTTGTATTATTCAGTTTAATGGGAATAATTCGACACATTTGTTGTTTCACCAATCGATATTTATGGCCTGTACCCATAAGTTTAAGCTGGATTCAATATTTCATTTTGTATAATCGATCTTCACGTCAAAAAAAAGAATCTATTTAATCGTCGAACAAAAAAATCGCTTAAATCGAATCGAAGCCTAGCTATACCATGAAGAGGTGAAATAACTTTGTGTAATATGATTTAAAGGAAATCAAATTTCAAGAACCTCGATGTTTAAAGTCCGATACAACAATTTGCAAAAAAAAAATCGATATTTAATTACGATTTAAGTTCCTAGTTTAAAATTGAATTTCATTTACTTGAATACATTTCATCCGCAGACATTTCGAGGCATTCCACATGGACAGCAGCGACGACGACGACAGCGGGCAATCTATACCACGTCCCATCTATGAGACAACATCAGCCATCAACAGTCCGCGACCCTCGACTGGCAATGACATGGAATACTTGCCAAGCAAACGTCTAAAGTATGTGGTCAGCTCACCGTCTGGTTCGGCCAACGGCAACAGTTCCTCCAGCTCCAACACGTGCCCCAGCTCAGCACCTGCTGCTGGTGCCTCCGGCACGGGGCATGCATCGCTCACCATGAAGCTAACAAAGGTAACAACACCTCAAGCAAATGAACGCACCTCACCTGGCGGCACGTCCACGCCCATTCAGCATAGCGTCGCCAAAGTAAAAATACCCAAGGAAATACTTGCTCTGCAACGTTCCCACAACGATTCGGAAGTGCTTTCCGGCTACATTTCCGTCGACGCCAAGCTGAAACGTCGCAAGTCCCGCACTGCGGCTGTCCAGCTCATTAAGCAGTCACTGGAAGCTCTCTCACCCATCTCGCCTGCGACCCGAAGTGCTGCCATAAAAAGGAAGTCGAACCTGAAGCGAAGCAAGAGCATACCGGCTTCTGCTTGGCATCTGGACGAACCGAGTGCAGCTGTAGAGGACGTGAAAGCACCGAAGAGACGCAACCATTCGGAGGCATATGATAATATTGAAGTTAAAAACGCTCAAAGGCAGTCGGAGAAGCGTAATAACAGTTATACCCAAGGCTTTCGACCACGCAGCAAGACAATTGCGTTGAGCAGCGAGGAGCGTCAACCACGACGTGGTAATCTACGCTCCGAGAACGAAGAGTTTGCAAAAAAGCATAACGCTTTTCTCGATCGTGTTATCAACGATCCCTCCGACATGGAGCAGCCGCAACAAATGGAGGCGGAGGACAGAGGGTGGCGGAGCGGTTCCATTGCAGATACCGCGTATTCGGATGCCAGTGAAACGAAGGCATTGACTGCGAATTCACGTGCCGGCGAGGAGATTGAACTACGGCTCAGTGCCCTATGGTGTGCACCTCCAAGAGTGAGTTTTCGCTAGGGAATAAGCTTAGCTTTCCTATTTTGTAATTTCGCAGACAGAGGTCTACTGTACGTCTTTTAGTGCGGATTACCTCTTTGACTAAAATATGCTATTCGAATCCTTCTGGAAAACGAAATCGATTCCGAGATATATAAAGGGTTTATTTTGTATGACCTTAGTCGAGGAAATTGCATAAACTATTTGTTAACCTTATAACATATTACATAATTATTTGTATTTCATTTAAATTTTATTAATAGTATCGCTCTCAATCGAACCATTATCGCTTATATTTTGCACTGCATTGACGCAATTTGTATCAATTTCAGGTTGGCTGGGATCCGTTTTGCTGGAAATGTCGTCATTGCGGTGATCTAATGCCCTGTTCCAAATGCCTGCGCTGCTTTCACGCATATTGTGTGCGTCCGGCCTCGACCAAGTTCGACAGCTCCTGGAAATGTCCCGAATGTATGCTAACCGAAAGCGCCCCCAAGCGGTAAATATTGTCGATGAGCTGAAAGATCATTATCCCGGATATTCGATATACCATGACCATACCATGTCTTCATTACAGGCCACGTCGCAATGATGTATCCATGGAATTGCTCAACCAGCTACTCTCCTATGCGCTCGATCGCATGAAACATGTGCGCGGGGTGAGTGGTAAAAGCCAAAAATACATCATGTACACTATGTACATGGTGTACAATATACATACATATGTTCACAGCACATACGTGCATACAAACAAACATCCCGGGTTTATTTTTTGTTTGTGCTAACCGATCGCATTTTCCATTATCTGCGATTCGCCTGCAGAGAATCACGCGAAATGAATTTTGTCTCGCACACACATAGCACTCACATGTAACCGGCAGTGTTGCCAACTTAGCTATTTTCACGTCAAATTTGACTATTTTTAACCGTGTCTCAAAGTTATTGTCATCGTTTAAAATGCTAACGTGCATACCAAAGAACCGATTAGGTTGACGACAAAATATTAGACACTTTTGTTGATTGGAAGTAACGCCTATATTATTTAGCTATTTATTAAAAATAAATTAGCTATTTTGGATGGTCTGTTCTGCTATAATTGACAATTGATAGTTGGCAACACTGGTAAACGCTCACTTGGTTTGTATGTGTGCGACCGTCTTCTTCAGTTGTTGCTCTTGCTCTCTATCTCTCCTCACACACACATTCTCTTTGCCACCTACATACGTATGCATGTGTGCTCAATTGATTATGCTGTTTCTGCCGGTTTGCTTTCTCTTGCTTATTCCGTTTTGCGTGTTGTTTCGCTCACGATGACGGTACGCACTTACGTACAGCCATACCGGGTGCACACCTGAAATGTCTCGTTGTCTGTACTACGTCTTCTCGCTGCTTTTAGCTCGCTATTATACAAAATATGTTTAATGTTGCAGTTAATAATTTGTTAATGTTCTTGTTGTATATTAGATAAATGTCGCGATATGGGCAATTAGGACAATAAAATACAGACTACATTCTATAGTCGTCGGTATTAGGCGAAGGAGGCAAATGTAAAGTACGTGAGCTATTACTGTCTGCTAAATCTGACTGTACATTTAAATTAAATTTAAACAAATTAAACCCTTTTTAACAATTTTTAATTGCTTCCACAATGTGTAAGCAATACTATATGGCTTGGCAGCCCTTAATATTGCTTAGTTCTACATTAACCCTTTTTTCACCCATTTCACGGGTCAGAGTATAATTAGATTCACTAGCGAAACTATTGCGTAATATATAATTAAAAAGCGACTAAATTGTAATTTAGCACACACAGATTAAGTTATAAAATACCAAGTTCGACTGATCGGCTCTATCCTTACTAGTTTAAATTTATATCGTTTACGGATTAGTTTTTATACACTTGCAAATACATGTTCAAATATTACAAAATATATAAAGTACAACATATTTAATATCTTGATAATAATAAAGAGATATAATGGGAATTTATGGACCACAAAATAAGTTCCGTAATATCAAATGTTTTCGCTATGAACTTTGTCATCTAACTTCATTAGTCACCTCTCGTTAAAGTCTTTATTTCCGCTGTTGATATTTATAAAAATAATAATAATAATAATAATATATAATAATAATAATAATATATATATATTATAATAATAATATTTATAAAATACAGATTTTCTTAGAAACAAATTCATGCGCACAAAAAATCTATAGTTATAGTTTGAAATGGGTTTTATTAGCCGATAACTTTTAGACCGGATGTGATTAACATTTAAACGGCCTAAAACATTAATTTCAACAATAATCTAACATAATTACAATGATAATTTCAATAATTATAATACTGTAAAATGTTAAGTGCTATAAACTTTAATGCAATTTAAAATTTTCAATTATTTTTAAATATTTTAATGGATATTTATTTTATATGCATATGAATTATTTGGAGCATTTGTTTTTTGGGTCGTAAATGCTGGTCATATTATGCCTGAACATGAAACAGGGACAGGAACAGAGAACTCCATTCATTCGCTCTCCTCCGCTCTCCGCTCTCTGGCTTTTCTCGCATCGCATTTTTCTTTGTGGCTGTGTGTGTGTGTGTGTGTGTGTGTGTCTATCTCTATCTCTATTTGCGGTTAGCCGAAAACCCCATAAAGAATCTAATTAATGCCACTTCTTCGTTTCGTTCGTTAAATATGCTTAAAATGTGCGAGAAATTAATTAATTAATTTAATGTTACGGCCTCTGTTGCTGCAGACACAGCCGGAGTCGTAGATGGAGAGGGGGGGAGAACTAAGACGTAGAGATGAAGCAGTTGAAAACAATTACAAAGTCCAAACCGCAGGCTAATGGACAAGCAATACATACATACATACATACATTCATACATACATACAAACACGTGAATGACCATGCGAAAATGCAGCAATTACCGATGCTATAAATACAAACATGCACACATGTTACATCAATTGCAGACAAATTGATGTATTCATACATACACACATACATACATACTCAAAACGCAATGACAAAAGGAAGAGCAAGAAACCATGCAAAATCAGCAAGAGCAAAGGCAATCGAACAAAACAGCAACAGAAGTAAAACTCATACAACAACAGCAACAACTGAGGCTGAGGTTGTGGTGCAGCGAAAAAGCAGCAATGGCGCAATTTATTATTTGCCTTGTGCTCTCTCTCTCTCTCTCTCCCTCGCCTGGCATTTACCGCCTGTAATTTGAGGTTAAACACGCCACGCACACATACCTTCATGCAGCGCGTGAGAGAGCGAGAGAGGCAGCCGCGCTCTCTTTGTTTTGCGGCAAATGCGTGACATTGTTGTTGCCTTCGCCCGTCAAACTTGTTTGTTTACCGCTTGCGCTCTTCGCCGTGCGCCGCTCTTAAGCGGCGAATTGCGAATTGTAAACCAGTGTTGCCATTGCCAATTATTTTTTAAAAGAGAAATAACGGTTTTTGATGCAAAGGATACGAGATTTAAGAAAAATTCGTGCTTTTTTTTAGATTTGCCATTTTTTATAGACATTTTTTGCCGAACTTGTCATTTAAATATTTGTATTTGTTCAGTTTACGCTTAGTATCGTAATATTTTTCCATTTAACCTAACAACATATCCATTAAATTCTGAAATATTGAATAATTAACTTTGTACATTCTAAGAAAACCGGAAAAACAGTTTAATTATATTTGAAACTATTAAGGACTAAACATATTAATCGGCCGAAATGGTACATCCTGTAGTTTATGTTTCAATAATCACAGCACTCTTGCCTCAGACACAGGGGCGCATGCCCGTTCAAGAAAATTGTCTATTGCATATCTTCGCTGTTTCTATCTTGCAAGTCTGTAGCTGATTTGACTGCTGTAGGGGGAAAGGGTAACAGAACAGATGATAGATTTGACAAAAACCTTAATAGAAAATATATCTTTTTATTTCAACTACCGTAGGTTTATAAAATACGTGCCCCAAAGGACGTGCTGCCGGACACTTACGGCAAATACTTTGTGAATCCGGTGAGTTTTGCGAGTTTGGCTCAGCGCATTGCGGAACAGTCATTCCACAGCGCTGACGAATTCCTCGGCGAGGTCAAGTGGATGCAGCACAATGCGGTCATCCTGGACAGCGGTGGTAAGTGTGAACTCTGTGCCACTTGAGCTGCTGTTTAACTCTCGACTTTATTGCAGATTCGAAGGTGGATCAGGCCTCCAAGGCTGTGGTCAAGGTGTGTCGCCAGGAGGCCAATGAGATCGACACCTGCGCCGAGTGTTATCTGAATGCCAACTCCAGTGAAGAGTGGTTCGTGAAGGTCTGCACGCATCCGCATCTGCTGCTGTGGGCCAAGTTGAAGGGATTCCCCTACTGGCCAGCCAAGGCCATGAGCGCTGGCCCCAATGCCGTGGTTAATGTGCGCTTCTTTGGCAAACACGATCGGGCCAATGTGCCCGTTAAGGACTGCTTCCTGTACAGCGCACAGGATCCGAATACGCAGACAAGCCGAAGATCGGCCCGGGATTTGGCTGAATGCATTCGGGAGGTGGAGGTGCATATACAGCATATCAAGCGGAAGATTGGCGGATTTAATTATGCGGCATATCGGAAGCCCTACGATCCGCTCGAGGAGGAACAGCAGCTGCAGCTGATGATGCCGGGCGTGCAGGATGCGATCAACAGGCAATTGGCGCCGGCCAACAAGACGCCGTTGCAGTTTCTCATACGCAAAACAGCCGGAGATAAGCTCTCCATTGTGAAGAAGACAAAAACCACGGAGTCGGGCAATGAGTCGGATCAGTCGGGCAGTCCCGCCAAGAAACAGGACACGCAGGACACAGCAGCAGCGCCCAGCGATGCGGCCAAGACGAAGAGCAGCAACTACGAGGTGATACCGAGACAGGGCGATGCTCTAAGGGAATCCCGCAGCTGCACCGTGGTGCTAAAGCGCAAATTCCTGGAGGCCACCAAATGCGTCGAGGAGCAGGCGGCAGCGAAGCGCAAACATTCCCAAAGCGATGCCAGCAGCGAGACCAGCCAGACAACAGCCGCAGAGTTGCCCAAAAAGCGCTCCAAGCACGCCAGGAAACAGCCGCAGGACACGCAGGAGCTGCAGCAGGAGGAGACGGAGGCGGAGGCAGCCAATGCCAATCCAAAGGCAGCCGAAGGCGCAGAGGCAAATCCCGCTGTGGTCTCGGTGGTGGAACTGGTGCGGAGACGTCAGGGCGTTACCATAACCAAAATTCCCAGAGATCAGCAGCTGCAAACAGCAACAGCTGCGGCAGCAAGCGATGCCTGCCCCAGCTCAACAGAGGCCCAGGCGTCTGTGGATGCAGCAACGGCAATGCAACGGGCGGTGGAGCAACAGCAGCAGCAGCTGATCAGCAAGGTCATACCGTTTGTGGAGATCAAAAGCGAGCTGCTGTCTGACAACGAGGACAACGAGCAAGAAGCGACTGCAGTGCAACAGCAGCAGCCAGCAGTTGCAACCACTGTGGCAGCTGCAACACCAGAGGAACCCACAGTTGGCAACATCACAATCAAAGAGGAGCTGCTTAGCGAGGAGGAAATGGAAATCGAAAAAGAGCCGGAAACGCAACCGGAACCGGAACCGGAAACTCCGCCGAAGATTTCGCAATCAAAACCAGCGGCAGAGGAAGCAACAGCAACAGCTGCACCACCGGCCATGCCACCACCAGCTCCACTGCCCAATCGAACTGAGGCACAGCCAGCGGTTGTTGCTGCACCACCAACGTCAAACGATGCGTTCGTGCGCTTTGTGGGCGACACCACCATACAGCGTGTTAGCCAGAAAGCCACGCCCAAATTACCAGAGCCAACCACCGCCAACAGCACCACCACAGCAGCAACATTAGCAACAGCAACTGCCCCAACAACGACAATTGCCAAACGCAGCACGCTGCGTGGCATGCCGCATGGCGCAATGCCAGCTGCGGCACCATCGCCTGCAACGACACCACCCGCAGCACCACCGTCGCCCAAGCCGCACCCCAAAGCCATCGCTCCGGCATCGCCCAAGCCACAAGTTCAGAAGTCGTCCGTGCAACAGCAGCAGCTGCGCCTGAAGAGCGACAAATCCTTTGATGCAACTGCAACATTGGCAGCGCCCCAAGCCTCCACTGGCAATCTGAATCTGTTCAAGTCCAACATGGTGGTTATACCGCTAGATCCACGGAACAGCGGTGACAGCGGGCCAGGGGGCGTGGCAGGCGCAGGCGCAGCAAATGCCGTTTGTGGCAACAACAGCGACACCAATCTGATGAGCATTCCCGTGCCCCCGCTGAGAGCCGTGTCCAAGCAAACGCTGCAGACCACAGTTGCCACAGTTGCAGCTTCCGCAGCTGCCTTAAACACAAGTTTGCTGCCAGCGCCTACGGCAGTTGTAACCACTGCGCCCGCCTTTGGCAACATCTCCGCCGTGCCACCGCCGCCGCTGGCCGGCCTCACCAACATTGCGCCACGTGCGGCAGCTGGCGAATCCGTTGGTTTGCTGGCCAACGCACTGAACGGTCTGCCCAGCGACACGTTGGTCAGCGAAACGACTGAACCGCTGACCAGCGGTGCGACCAGCGCCTTTAATGACCTCATATCGCGCTCCGGTCCGCCCAAGCTGACCCTGCGACCCACTGGACCCCTGCAATCGGATGGCTCCAGCATTTATCCGGCGCATGCGGGTCCGCTGTCGCTGCGGCTCAAGGAGAACGCACATAAGGTAAGTGGGAGGTAGAGGTAAAGCCAATCGATTAATCGAAATGAAACCTTCGATGCGTTTTAATCGATAGTTTCGGCGATTAAATCGATGCTTTATACTAAAGAGATCAGTTCACTCATGTTAATGCTTTGCAGATCACGGACTACTTCATCTCGGTGATTGAGGACACGCTGACGGACATGGCTGGCAGTGAGCCGAGCGTGTTGCAGGCGCGCGTTGCAGGCCTGACGCTGGAGAACGAGCGCATGAAGCTGCACTACGAGCGCCAGCTGACGGATCTGCAGCGCAACTCGGATCTGATGCTGGCGGATCAGCGCAGGGGACTGGAGCAGGAGCACAAGCGGGTGATCAGCGAGCTGCGGCAGCATAGCGCCATGCAGCGCATGCGGGCGGTGGAGGAGGCAAAGATGAAGCAATGGTGCGCCAACTGCATGCGGGAGGCGCAGCTCTACTGCTGCTGGAACACCTCCTACTGCGACTATCCCTGCCAGCAGGTGCACTGGCAGCGTCACTCCGCCAGCTGCGGCCAAGCCGCAAGCCTACAAACCCAACAGACACAACAAACACAGCAAACACAACAGGCACAAACCCAGCCGCAGGCCACGCCTCCAGCCGCACAAGCGCTGCATGTGGAGACTCCGCGTGGCAAGCACAACAAAAGCGCAAACCTGGCGAATTCTGCGTCCAGTTCAGAGCATCAAATGAACCGCCAGTCGCCAGCCACGCCGGGCAACAACAAGAAATGGACGCATCAATCGATAAATTCTTTGATCAATACGCAGCAGCCGCCCAATGCGGAGCTGCTCAAGCTGCCCAGCAACACCTTTCTGCGTCCAGTTTCATTGCCCGTCAGCAACAACAACAACAGCAGCGGCAACATCATCACGCCTGTCACTCTGATGGCTTCCACATCCTCGCCCTCCTCGCAACTAAGCGGCAGCATTCTAACAACTTCCCGCAACGCCATCAACTACGCTGGCAAGCAATCTCAACAGCAGCAGCAGCAGCAGCAGCAACAACAGCAGCAACAAGCTCAGCCCATGGCCGTGCAACGTTACAACATACCCGTAAGTGTGGCGAACTTGCCACAATTGAGTTTTCATCAGAAAATCCATTAATCGATTATTAAATCATATGTTTAATTTGAAGCTTGCAATTTTATTAGCGATTAATCGAAGAATAACTAAAACAAACGATTAATCGAATGCTTATTTTCATATGTTTAATTTGCAAATATCGATTAATCGAAGGAGAACTTCAACAATCGATTAATCGAATGCTTATTTGTATTTGCAATTTGTTGGTTATTTACTTGTAAATGTTATGTAAATTCTATCAATAATATTATATAATATATCGAATAATCGATACCTACATTCGATACAAATTAATCGTTTCTTGAAACAAAATAATCGATTATTGTGCATCATATGATTAAGCCGTAACATTTTCCCTTGTTTACAGTTACCCATATAATATATTGAATAATCGATACCTACATTCGATACAAATTAATCGTTTCTTGAAATAAAATAATCGATTATTGTGCATCATATGATTAAGCCGTAACATTTTCCCTTGTTTACAGTTACCCATATAATATATTGAATAATCGATACCTACATTCGATACAATTAAATCGTTTCTTGAAACAAAATAATCGATTATTGTGCATCATATGATTAAGCCGTAACATTTTCCCTTGTATACAGTTACCCATCAGCAACACCGCTGCCTTTGGCCTCATCGCGGAGCAGCATCAGAAGCAGGTCAACAAGCCAGCTGCCACGGGTCGCAACTCCGTCAAGAACAACAATACCAGGGGACGTAATGCCAACAGTTCCATGAACAACAACAGCAACAATGTCCAGGCTATGCGTCACAATCAAATTAATCATGTGTTCCAGCAGTAAGTGAAAATGCATGAAAATGGCGAAAGGCGTAGCCAAAACTCTCCATAATAAGTGCTATAAGTTTCGCCTATAATTCATATTATTTCTCTTGAATTTCCTCTACTAATATCTGGTTTTTCTCGCAGGTAATTGGACATTTCGAACTCTCAACGCTTTGCGACAACTGTATAAACTTCAAAAATGTGAAAATACTACTACAATAATATCCAATCGGATCGGCTTAAGTCATGAGGGCAGCTCTGCATCTTTGAACTATACCTTAAACATATTTATATGTATCTCATATAATCGATAAGTTTAAATGTAGATCAACCATAAGATGGGCCTATAACTAAATCTTAGTTTGACAGTTTCTAATTTTTAAATAACGTTTAAGCGTATGCTAAGTCTTATCATTTGAAAACATTATGTGTATAGAACACTAAATCGACGCATCAATTCTCTATATTTTAGAGCCTGGCTCAAAACTGAATATTTCGAAATAAACGAAAACCAATTCAAACCTGATCAATATTTTATTTGTTAAACAAGCACCCAAATGAAAAACTTTACTTTTCACCCATAACACTATACCCATTACAATAATTCAATCTATATCCAATTTTTTAAAGTTACCCTCGATGCCAAATAGATCTGAGGCATTCTTTGGTTTACCGGGACGCAGCTTTTCATTTACCTGATGGCGCGTCTCAAACTCAAGCATTTGCTTGCGATTATTGATAAGCTTCTGATAACAGATTTCTAAAAACAAAATAGAATTTGTTAGGTTTGTAGAATTAAGTTTATAGACCGGATTATACCTTTGGACACATTGAGCTCATCCAGCGGACCGTCGTAGTCCTTGGGCAACATCTCGCGCGGCACAAACTTGTAGAACTCTTTGAGGTCGTTGTGCATGTGGAGAATGCTGGTCAGTTCCTTTTTCATGAACGGATTCATTATGGCCAGGATCTTGTCCATGAACGGCACAATATTGATAAAGTGAAAACCAATCAGACGTATGGGCGCTGCTTCCTAAATTAGAAATATTTGGAGTTTTTGAAGGTGTAAAACTATTTGTTGTGATTTTACCTGTAGATAGAAGAGAAACTTTTTCATTTGCAACAGACCTACGCGTGCCACGTGTCCCAGTGTGCAGCCCTTCAGGTCAATGACAATTATGTGACCTTGTTGTATGCCCTCTTCGTACATCCAATAATCGAATATCATACAATAGCTGAGAATAGTTAGTGCGAAATATAGATTGATATTAAAATCATTTAAGCAAATAAGTTGTAAAATAAGCAAATACCAAAATGGATTATGTTAAATTAATAAGGGTATATGGGAAAAAGATCCTTAATTTCATTTGGGAAAAAGATTCTTAATGGCATGTCCTATGGGTTTCATCGTAATATTTGTTAAAAATACTTAGTTTTGTAAAAAAAAAAAGTACCATTCAAATAACGCTAAACTAATTGAAACTGATTTTAAATAGACTGTAAATACATTATTCCGCCCATTTGTAGACTCAACAGACTTTTCAAATTCTTGAACAGGTTGAAAAAGTATAGGTCGACATTAAAGGTTAAGAGGTCTAGAGAACCTGATTTGCGAATCTTTGTATTATTCCATTTTAATAACTAATTGTAATACAATTTATTTAGTATTATTTACCATATTATAAAATATTTTTAAATGTCCTCTAAACACCGGAATTAGTTTAGGTTATTTTAGTGTACAGCTTAATTATATTGTGGACTTAATTACCAGGCATTAACAGTAAATTGTTTTTGCATTACTTGGACATATGTACATATATGTACCATAGTACAACACGAACTCGAAGCTACAAAATTGAACTTGTGTATCTGTCATTTGGTGTGTTTGTATCTGTAGCTCGTATAACTGAGCTGTTGTTGCGTGTTTTTCAATTACACTGACAAAAATAACCTTAAGGCACTTCTGATCTTTTAATCCGCTGCTGTCAGTTTGTAAATAATAATTGCAACTGTCTGTAGAAATAGTAAAAATAATAATAATAATGATCATGGTTGATGGACTTTTAAGCTACATATAGCAACTAAACCCACTGTGCAGTTATTAGCTGATATTCTAAATATCATTAGGCTGTCTATAAACTACAAAACTGTTATTAGACAATGACATTGCGGAATTAATTCTATGGTTACAATTGAATTTTGGATTATAAAACTTTAAAATGCTAATATTCTGCGCTTTTACTAATAAATTTATGCATAATTTATTGTCAATGCTGGCGAATTTATGATGTAACTGTAATTTAATTGACACGCTTTTATTGGTGATATAACGCTTATAAATAGTTTCAATTAATATTTTATAAATTTATGCTTAAGTCGTATATGGAATACAGTGAACACTTGGGAAACGAAAAAATTTTAATGCATTTTTGAAAAGCTACAAAAGGGTCTATTAAGTTAGTGCTAATAGGCAATTTGTGTAGCACAGGAGGCGTGGCAGACTTTATAGAGTATATACATATGTACATATATTACATTTATCTGATCTACGAACTAAGTCTATATAGACTTGTCCGTCTGTCCGTATGAAAATCTAGATTTTATTATATCCTATACCCATTAAAAATTAGTAAAAACGGGGATTATAACTTTTCTAATTTTCAATTGATAAATTTAATTCTAAAATAGCTAAATTTAAAATTTAATTAAAGATTATTTACTTAAAGTTTTGATTAATTTAAATTTCCCAGCTTTGAATGTTTTTTTACTACTTACAGTTTCATAACATCTGCATAGTTGAAATTGGATGCATTCAGATCGCACAGTTTTCCGATAATCACGCGGTATCCCTCTGGCGTGGTGCCTGGCAGTGGCGACGCAGAGCTGCAAGTGCCACAGATATGGTGATGCTATGCCCCATCAATCCCACTGAGATTAACTTACACTGTCCTCATGGCGCGTTTCAGGTTATCCGAGTCAATGTCCAGGTTGCAGAAGAACTCGTCGAGGTGTGTGCGTGCCGTGAGATTTGTATCTAGCACCTGTTTGGCCATTTCCATGCTGTACTTGCAGGCATAGAAGAAGTGCAGCGCCTCCGCCTCCGAGAAGTCGGAGGAGATGTGCGGCTGGGCGTGGATCCAGGCGAGAAACTTTTGCACCTCCTCTCGCTTGATCTCCGGAAAGCGTGCATATTGCGGCTGCAGTGCGGCCTCCTTCATCTCAGATAGAAAACTGCGCTAATAGATACTATAGCTTTAAGATACTTTTGTATCTGGTCGCGAGTGTAGCACAGCTAACGGCGGTCGGCGGTCGACGGTCGGCTCTCGAATGAAATTGAAATTGAAATTGAAGCTGAATTTGCTTTCGCAAGTGAAACTGGTTGCCCGATTCCCTCTCGACAATTTCGGCGCTGCAATTCTCTCGTATTGTTACTGTACTTGGCTATTGTTGTTGCCATTGTCATTATTGTTGTACTGTTGTAATGCTTGTTGTAGTTTGGGGAATTGAGGAAAATTGCAACTCGCCACAACTCGACTCGCCTCGCCTCAACTCACCTCACTTAGTTTACGAAAATTTCAAGTTTTCCCATTTGCTATCTTTCTTTTTATTATTTTTTAAACAGATTTCAGTTACATCACATCGAATAGCTTGAGTGCTCAACGATATTACTAGTAAAGTATTGCTGCTATTACAGTTTTTATAGTCCATTATAATACCTCTGACGTACATATGCCGAGCTAAGTTCAGCGCTAACTCCCATGGAGTATGGCTCCAATTCCTAACAATGTCGACCGCCTACGTGAGCTAGATGTTTAGTAAAAACAAGCTAAACTTTAAAAAATCCAAAATCTCTATAATCCACCTCAATGAAACAAATCATTCGAATCGGCCATCAAATACATATTTTTCGATCAAATAAACCCATGTCTTTTATTTTATAGACTTGATATTCGAATAAGCCATAAAATTCATATTTTTCGAACACAAATCTTCAGCTATGGCCATAGAAATAGCACTTTTTCCTATACTATACACCCGATTTTAATAATTTTGGTTTTAAATGTTAGTCCAATATCCAACATCAATCACCAAGTCTTATTTTTGTCGTTATTTTAATGTTTCCGATTTCTGCTAAATTTTAATCTATAGATCGTTTTACCATTTTAAACCTTGGTAGAGTAAAAATAGATCTACCGTAAAATATTGTATGAGGCAATAACTCAATATTTGACTTAAAATACAATTATTTTTGTCCAATTCCGCGTAAAATTAAAATCTTATCAGTAAATATTTTAGAACATTTAGGTTTAGTTAATTGGTTTTCGAGCTTAAAAAATAACAAAAAATAGGTTAATATAAAATATTAAATATGCTAAATCTAGCTACAAAAAAGCCAAGCTGACAACGCTGATTTCTAAGCTATGAACGCTTGTATCATTTTTATTCGATTCATATATTTTGAGCAATTGGAAGCGGTTCACTGAGCAGTTGCCAAGCTCTATGGATAGGCCAAACGTAATACCATTTTAATGGGGCAAACATATTGAAAATTGCTTTTACAAATTTGCACTAAATGAAAAGTTATCAAATATATTGTCTAATTAAGTACATTTTATGTTTGTTATTATATATTTTCTATATAGTATTATTATTGCTCTGTGTATTAAAATTTAATCCTTTTTGAAATTGCAGCTTGAAATTTGCCAATTTTCAGGCATAGCATGGAATTTTAATAGATATTTCCCCTAGTTATATGCCAATGTCCTCATTCTGTAGTCAGACTTTTGACATTTTGCCAGCCAGACGCAACAAGTGGCATGTGGCAAGCGGCAGGCAGCAGTCAGGCAATGCCACAGACAAGTGGACAGCTCGACAGCTAGGCGACTCTCGACTTGACTTGGATCAGCATCAGCTTCCATAGACTTAAAATTGCTGCTGCTGCTGCTGCTGCTGCCTCAACCTGTCTCTAGCTCTGCCACTGCCGCTGCCACTGCCGCTGCCTCTGCCTCTGCCTCTGCCTCTGCCTCTGTCGCTGCCTCAGCTGTCTACAGCTGTGTCTAACGTCAGTCTGTTGTGCCACTTTGGCGTGTCTGAAATTCCAACGGATTAGAAAAGAGCAAACGGCATTTTGCTGCCAACCAGTTTCCACACACAGATCGGGGGCAGCGGGCAGCGGGACGAGGCCTTGTCTTTTGCCACTGGGCAACGTGCTACAGGTGTCAGGCTCCAAAAACAAAAACTTTAACCAAAATAAATCCAAAAATAATAATAAGCACACATTTGCCCCGTAAAGCAGCAGGTAACTCGTGACTCCAGCCTGTCATGACTCACTTTCGACTGGCCCCAATTGCAGCGGGACAGGAATCAGGGGTAAACATTTGCATGTGCACTGAGAGAAATGCCAGCAAGTAATATATATAAAAACTTGAAACAAATTTATTAAACAACAAAACATAGCAAGGGCTACAGTCGGACGTAACCGATAGAAGAATAGCCTAGCAAGTTTCATTAATAACATCTATGTTTGTTAAACAATTATCAGCCTAAAATTTATGTACGATATTTATTCGTTTTTTTTTTTTAATTTTTTAATATTTAAAATAAATTAAATCTGCCTATGGTCTATATCTATTTACTGTCTGTATATCGCTGCTCTAACTGTTACAGATTTCAACGCATACGAATTTTTTTGGGAACAAACACAATTAAATATGGTTTTTTAATAACTTCTAAGTTTACAAAAAGATTTTATTTTATTTATTTAAAAATATAATGATAGATTTGATGCTAAGGAGTATATATTCTGAGCAATTTTCTATATTCAAAATTAAATACAGTAGAATCCGGTTATAGCGACATTCAAGGGACCGACGATTTTACGTCGTTATATCCGGCAGACGCACTATCCGAAAGGAGCAAAAAAAAAATTTTTTTTTTATATTATGGATGCCATGTTCGTAATAGGTTTTAAAATAAAACAAATTAATTTTTTAATCAAAACAAAAAATTTAATACAGTAGAATCCGGTTATAGCGACTTTCAAGGGACCGACGTCGTTATATCCGGAAGACAAAATCCATGATTTTGTTTCTTTTTCGTATTGAAAAAACACAAAATCCATGATTTTGTTTGCTTCTTTTAGCATTGTTAAACAAATCAAATTTTCCTCTTTAAAGTTTTTTTTTTGTTCGGCACGTCGCAATATCCGGTTGAATTGAAATGAAAAATTGAATTGAAATTGAAAAATCTCGTCGTTATAAGCGGTTTGTCGCTAAAAGCGGAGTCGTTATAAGCGGAGGCCGTTTCATATAAGTTTGTATGGGGACCAACCAAACCATCGAGTTTTCGTCGCAATAACCGGACGGACGCTATAAGCGGCGTCGTTATAACCGGATTCTACTGTATTTGATTTCGTTTTCAGCGATTAGGATAATTATCAGATATGACATTGAACATTTAAAATAAACTTCTATCTATATTCCAAAATATGTATTTTATATCTATTCTATTTTAATTCTATATTATATTATACTTTGCGGAGTCTTCCACGCCTTCGTCTGCTTTATTACATTCTGCCTATTACATTTGCACAAAGCTATTATACCCTTATTTTTAACATTTTTATGAGCACTGATTATTTGAAATATAGTTAATGCATTATTTCTGTCAGTGTAGCATTGGCGTTGACAACAACAGCGCTTGCAACGTGCCTCGTTTTATGTTGCCGTCACGCAGCGGATCCTTTTTAGGGTTTGGCTCTTACGGCGCATGAGCGCACGCTGTTGTCCTCCTTTCGACTTGCCCCCTCCACTTGCGGCACACCTCCTTGCCCCCTCCACACCCCCTTTGTCGAAGCTCTGCTGTGCACTTGGTGTGCAAGAACTACCGTTGGTGCGTTTGTTGTTTGCTGTTTCGTCGTTTCTTTATTATTTTTGCCATTTTTCACGCATTTGACTGCATTACTTAACCTCAATTTGGCTGGGCGACGTGCAGCAAGTGTGTGGCATACACCCCTGCTCCCTCCACCCACCTCTCGCGTCTCTTCCTGTCTCTTGCCGTTTCCCGCTCCGTCGTTTTTCTACTCGTTTCCGCTGCGAGGCCAGAGGTTCAGCTTATGCAGTTGGCGACGAATGAAGTTGTCACTTCAAGTCTCTTGACTTTTGCATTCGCTTGCTCTTCTCCCCCGCTTTCTACAATGTAAAACTCTACAAAGTTATTTTATAATTTGCAGATTTATGCGTCAGCTGCAGCGTTGCTTTCTGTCGTTTGCGTTCGACTGCAGCTCGTTTGCATCCTTGCCATCTTCGACCCTCTCTCTTTTCAGCATTTGCTGTCTCTGACTCATTTGTATGGATTGCCTAGCGTCGTTCTGCTCTACACTCACCACTCTTCACTCTCTGCTCTCCGCTCTCCACTTCACCACATTCTCCTGCCTTTGCTCTGCTGCCACGCGCTGGCTTTGATTTAACATAAAAAGCTTCTCGATTCAGATTCTGATTGGGTTTTTGGGATTGCCGCTTAGCACACCTGAGCACAACTGTTGCTCTCTGCTCTCTTCCCCTCTCTCTCTCTCTCTCTCACTCTCTCTCTCTCCCCTCTTGCCACACCTGCTCATTGTGAAGCGAAACTCGTTTGCGCATGCGCGCCACATTTCGAGACTTTTTCTGTTATTTTAGCGGTTTTTGTTTTGATTTCTGATTGCCGTTCGAATGCTTTTTTATAATGTTGCTGTTGTGTTTGTTGTTGCTGCCACTTGTCACTTGTCGCTTGCCACTTGCCACTGTCCAGCTGATGTTGTTGTTGTTGTTGCTATTCGCTTTTATTTATGGTGGCAAGTGCCGCTTGACAAATTGATTTTGATTCGTTTTTAGCTTTTTTCTTGACCCAATCTATAGTGCAATTTATTTGCTCTCCCTTCCCTTCCCCTTATTCGCCAACTTATAAATCATAGACTTAGTCAACTAAATTTATCAATGAAAGTCTAAAACAGCTTTAGTTTTTATCTGATTTTTAAAACCGCCCAATCAATTCCACAATATTTACATAAATATCTGTTATTCAAGGTAAAAGCTGTGTAAAAATTCAAAATATTATGGGATTTATTGCTATAATTTTGCTTAAAATTTAGTATAATATTTATTAAGTCTATAAAAACTTCAATGATAAATTTGTTGAATATTTCTTTAACCATAAAAAATTTGGTCAAGCTCAAGGTGTATAATCTGTAAATAAGTTATACTATTTCGTTCAAATGGCATAAAATTACTGTATAAGTAAGACATATATAATATCTATAGGATAGGAATAGGATAGGATAGAATAGGAATATTTTCTAAAAAGAATAAAGCTAAAATATTCTATAGGATTTCCTATCAATTAAATTTTTTAAAAATATTCTTTGAAACAATTTCTAGCGTCTGTTTAATCCGTTTGCATCTCGCATAAAACAAATAATTTTAATAGACAAATAACTTGACTTCACCCATAGACTCACCGGAAATTAACCGGTTAACACATCCTCTGCAATTAGCGTAAAACACATTGCCAGAGTTGCCAACCAACCAAAGGCCCAATAAACTAATAAGGAAAACGGCATAGGAAACGCTGACGATCAACAGTTAAATGCTTCTAAATTAGGGGTAGAAAAGCAAGCAATACAAAACAAATTTAAATGAAAATGGAATGGAATGGAAATTAGATACAAAAAAACTAATAAAGCCGCGTGCATTACACGGTCATTGGCATCCTGTTTCATGCAAGAACGAGCAACAACATCAACAACATAAAAAGCAACAGGATGCTCAGAAAATTAATGCCCAGCACTCAAATACAACATGAGCTGAGGGTCGATCGTTCAGGAGCAACAATCACCGCTGGCATTGCTAATAAATATCAGATAAAAAGTACCAACTGATTAACTAACAGATACCCGTACTAAAAATTTGTTGAACGAGGGATATGCCACTTAAAAAAAACATACAAAAATAGTTGCATATGTAGTACAATATATTTTATTATCAATGCTATACAGATGATATACCCCATTTAGCTTACGAGTGCAGGTATTGCAAGTGAATCAACAAAAGCCCAATGCCGATTCGACTGTGACGTACCGGGTATAGGAATGGCAGGCAGATACTGAAGTTCAAGTAGGAACTCAGGCACTAACAATAGGGAGTGATAAAGCGACCTTTTTAGGGAGGATCACAAAAGACGAACGCAGACGAAGACGAAGCCAAAGCAGAAGCGGCAAAAAAGCATTAACGTATTTGGTTAAATTTGTATGGAGGACGAAAAGTCAAAGCCAAAGTCGAAACAAAAAACTAAAGCCAGCCGAGGGGAAGTCTGGGGAAGTATGTATAGCCAGGGGTGCACAAAAGGAGCAGTCGTGCGTCTCGAAAATCCTTGAAGCAGACACGAAACAATACGAAGAGGGAAGAGGGAAGGCAGCATACACCTGATGATGACTCCCGACACCTGAGACGAGACGTTAAAAAACTAAAAAGATAAAAAATAAAAATAAAAATGATAATTAGATGGTCTAGCAACCCTCGTAAATGGGATGTAGCTACAGTAGCTACAGGTAAGACTCTGTTCATGGTGGTGGAATCACGGTGCGTGTGCCCCTCTGTGTGTGTGTGTGTTTTGTGTGTGTGTGTGTGTGTGTATGTGTTTTCGTGTGTGAGTGTGAAGTGATCGTTTGAATATTTAAATGCTGTCGTCTAAGAGGGTAGCTGGACAGGCTTGCACATACCCTGTAGGCGCAACAGGAAGAGACGTTGCTCCTCATAGAGGGGGATGCGCTTGAGCAGAGCTTGCAACCGTTGCACTAATTAGGGGCAAGTGCTTATACACTGCAAGAAATTCTTACTTTGAAAGACATAAATTATTATAGAAATTAAAAACAAAACTTATGAAGCCCTATTCCGAAAATGGCTGCTCTAGCTTTTATACTAGTTTCCGAAATCTTAGCATTAATTCAGACGGGGGGTCATACGGACAGACGGATAGCAATAAATAGACTCATCGCTCTGAATAATAATATGTATATTTTGTAGGATCTACTCCTGCTTCTGCCTATTAGATATATTCAAAGTTATTAGCCCTTTTTTTTACCCATGTTCTATGGTTAATTGTTAATAAATATATGTTGTCCGTATATGGTTTTATAGAAACCCTCATTAATCATCAGTAGAGAAAATGACAAATCATATAATATATTATTTTCAATGTCAAATGATGCACATTAATTTTTATTAGTGTACATACATCTTATACGTATCTTAATAATTATTAATTCAATATTTCCTGCGACATTCCTTGCCTTTTTGAAAGGAAACGAACGGCACTTGAAACAGCAGGAGAAGGACCCAGATTGTGGCCCCCTCGAGGCAGGGACAGCGACAATTACGAGATCTCATTGCCGGATGGTGAAATTACTATATTCATATTGTAGAAATGGGAGCAGAAGAGAAAGCAATAAGGAAGCGAAAGAGAAAGAGCAGGGGCAGAGAGAGTGAGAAAGAAGAAGGGAGGCAAAAGAAAGCAAGTGGCAGCTTTAAGTGGCGCACAGTCAGGAGCCAAAATGTGTTGAAGGCAAAATGATTCGAAATGATTCAAAGTGATTCACAAGTGAGTGGCATGCATAAATGCAACATGCAACAAGGAAACTGACAATTGTGGCATTCACATTAACAATTGATACATTTGTATGTATATACTACATATATATAGAGAGAGAGAAACATAATCATAATGAATGTGTGTTATTATTCACTTATTATTCACTCTCTTTTAGCTGCATATTTCTGTAGCTTTTGTGGTTTGCCTCAAGTCCTACAGAGCAATAGTTTTTCCCAGTTTCATTCTCTGCATACAAGAGCCTCACAGCTCTCCAGGCGATGGAATGTCTTGCTCTCAGGCAAGAGACTATTGGGGCACGGGCCAGGCGGAGCGCGACGAGGCGGGGCAGGGCGGGGCAAGGCGAGTTTGTGGCGCGTAGACTCGAGTCGAGTGGAGTATCCATTCCATGGCATATCCATTAACATTGTAACGCTTTGTGCTTTCGTTTCGTTTCATCCATGGCTCCCTCCCAATGCCAGCCCCTGCTTGGACACATAGAAACGATAGCTAGAAGAACAGAGAGAGAGAGAGAGATACACAGAGGGGAAGAGGGAGAGAGAGGGAGCCTAGGCGGCACATGTGGCTCGGTTCGTTGAACTTTGTGGCTGATGATTTGCGCCTAGTTTCTGGGGTTAGATGCTTATTTTTCCTGTTGCTTCAGCTGCATTCTGGTTTCCACAGCGAGGATGAAGCACATGCAGCTCTCTTTTGCTCGCAGTCTCCCTTGTACTTGCAACATGCAACACAAATCTGTTTAAGATATAATGCCAGATCCCTTTGCAACTCAAATGCAGTTTTAATTCCATTATGGCTTCAACAAGTTGTAGGAAAGTTTCTCTCTATGATGCCTCACATATGATGGCACTTATTGCCATCATTCGATTGACCTATATCTTCGTTTGAGATATATCCAATGTTTAAAACCAGTAAGGAAGAAGCGGAACAGTTGGACGTAATCGACAGTACCCAGTACATTATGTTTCAATAATATGCACTTTCGAGAAAATTGACTGCAGCATATCTTCGCTGTCTCTTGTCCGATCGTAATGAAAATCACAGCACCGATGGAGATACAGATACAATTACAAATACTGATACAGATACTAAAAATGTATCTTATATTTGAGAAAAAAAAAAAACAAATATTGATTGCTAACATTTAAAAGAAGTTATATCTTTATTTTCAGAACTTAGTTTTTCTATATCGGATACTTTCTCGAACTTCTCTTTTCTTCAATTATTTCAGGAACCGGCCTTTCTATATTTTATGCTCCATCTCCAACTTTGCACAATATCTAAATAACTATATCCATAGATACTTGGAATAGATCATATCTGATGGGCAGCGTTTGATACGCTCAGTCTGCGTTCACTAAATGATGGGTTATAAAGGCAGTCAAGCAGGGAAATTTGTACATTTTCTTGACTGGAAAATGCACGTGCATAAAACTTATTTTCGAGGCTAAGAGCATTTTCTTGGGCATGTACTTAGAGGACGCATAAGTAGGGTATATTTATGTGCTACAGGCTAAATAGATGAGCACATTTATAAAAATTTCAATAATGTTATGGAATTTCTGTGTATTTGTGTGTCCCAACCCTCAATGGAGGAATGAAAAGTCAGCGGAAAGTCAACGGCGCATGCCCAAACAGTTTTAATTGTTCTTCAGGGTTCTGCAGGGTTCCGTATCGTGACACAGGGTGTGTTTCGTACTCCCCCTCTCTCCCTGTTTTCAGTCTGACTACGGATGTTGCTGAGCTTCCTAAGGACATGGTCATGAATCCCACATAATATTTGCATCTCATTTCCGGACACTTGGGTGCGAGGGTCAATCGCAATCGCAATGCCCAAGCCCACGGCCCGCGGCTGGACCTCTAAGTAGTACAATAGATTGTGCGGGCAGTGAAAAAAACGGAAATGCCTTCACTCAATACAAGCGAGGGGTGAATAATTACGTTGATTCCCTGGCAGGGAGTGCCGCTGTTCTATTACATTTCTACACTGCAACAATTTATGCTATAGAGAAATAAGTCAAATACAACTAACACATTGGAACTGCAACAGTTTCGCTCAGTGTAGCAGGAATTATTTCAGCTCTATACAATTTAATATGTTTACCATTTTCTAAAGCTTTTCCGCTGTAGTCAAAATCAAATGCAATTTTCACATAGATTTTTCGTTACGGTATTTTGGTCTCGGTCAGGTTTATTTATAAACCTAACCGGGATTTGTTAGGTGCGCTATGAATTTGTTGCCCTATGAGGGTGGTCTATACCTAAAACTTTGTTTTTTTTTTTTTTGTTGTAAGTATTGGTCGAGTTAACCATTTCCCACGAATGGACGTTGGTACAGTGTCACACGTCAGTTAACGTCTGGGTCTGGTCTACACTTGTTGGCTGCTTGTTGCTGCAACCAATGATTTAACTGATTTTATTAGGGTTGCCTCTGTTTTAATGGGACCCAGTGCTTAGTGCATGCTAATGAGGCCAAATACTCCCATGCCTTGAAATAGCAGGCAGGAAAATGTCAAATATTACGCGCTTTTCCCACAAGTTTTTCCTTTTATAGCAACTTTCCAAAATATTACTTTATACAAAAGGGAAAACTGATTTGAATAAAATGTTTCAGCATGGATTAAAACCTTTTACGTAGGTCCAAAGTTTTAGTTTGGTTCATCTCCGACGTTTGATTTTGCTTCCGTTCGGGTTCATCTGTAAATTATTTCGTTGACTTAAATAAAATCAATAATAAAGCTTATTTTGTTGTCTTGTTTATGGGTTCTTAACTTTCTTCAAACCAAAGAAAAAAAAACTAAAAGTATTAAAAATAAATTATAACTTAAATTACTCAAATTATAGGTGTGAATAATGGGCGCTAGATGTTTTATAAACAACAAAAATAGTTCTAATAATGAGCTTAAAATAAACTTAAGAAAGTTATAAACTAAGAATTAGTTAGTTTGAACCGTAGAGTTGGGTTCAAATCGGGTTCAGGTTCAGTAATTATTTTAATATCCGGCTCGGTTGAAGGTTTAGTTCAATAATAAATTCCGGCAATCCAATTCAAAAACGATTCAGTACAGCCCTAATTTTGAGCACTGCTTAAATAGAAAAAGTATCTCTAAAGTTTAATCGCTACGTATTGGCTAAGATTTTGTATGGAAGAGTTTGACTGATGAGCGACTACTAAGAGATTGAATAGGATTTATGTGTGAGTGCATTCGTGTTTTGTGAGTCTGTGAGTCGCAAGGCTATTCACAATTTAATTTGTGAATAGTGTTGAGAAACTCATTAATCATAGAACCGTACCCTATGGGGTCGCACACACACACTCGCAACACACTCGACAAAGTCCCTGGCACAGTGATAATTGAATAAGAAGTCAATGACCGTCGAAATCTCTGGACTTTTTCGGCAACATGAGATCGTCAATAGATCAAGCCCACTCGCATTATTAATCCTCAGCAGTGAGCAGAAGAACAACAAAACGCAGAGCAAAGACGCAAGAAACTATCACAGATACTTCACACACACACAAACAGACATAGCCGTAGATACAACAGGTTGGAATGTGGATGTGGGCAGCGGTGTTAGCTTCCCATTCCCCCCACTCCCGTGCCGATTCCCGTTGCGTCGTTCCCAGCGCCGTTGTAGGGTTAAAACCCACAAGCGTTTCTTCTTGGCGCTCTCTCACTCTTGCGCAGTCTTGCTTTCTTTCTCTTCTTTTCTTTTCTCTTCTTTTTTTTGGAAACCATCAAACAATAGAAAGCTAGACCTAGCAGCCAAAGCAGGCGAAGAAGGCAGTCAGGAAGAACCGCGAAAGAAGCGACAACAACAAAGAGAGGGACGGCCCCGTCCGTTTGCGGTCATTGAACCGCTGACAAAGTAAGCAGACAGCGGCCAAGAGGACAGAGCAGAGAGTGGAGAGCGGAGAGTGGAGATCGGAGAGTGGAGCATGGCGTTACATCTCTGCTCGCCAGACTCGTAACAGTAAAAATAATGCGTTGCAACCTGTACCTGTACCTGGCCCAGTGAGCCAGCTCTCGCCTCTGAACCGGGCTTAGGACTCCGCCTCAAGCGCATTTACGACTAATTTACCTTTCAAATGGGCACACGCTCCAAATAGAAAACAAACTATGAATTATACCAAAAAAAAGAAAATCTGAACTTTCCGGCTATAGCCAATGGGAAATGCACTCTGCAGCAGAACACCCTGCAATAACTGACGAATGTATTGCATCTAAAACATTCATGATAGCAAGCAAATTTTTAATTTCTTCTGCTTTATTTTGTTCTTTAAGAATCTTAATAATGCACCATTTGTTGATTTTGGGATTAGTAAATATGTATGTAAGTGTCAAATATTATAACTTTTACTTTATAATTGTACTTAATTTGGACAGTATCCATGTTCAGACAAATTATTTTCGAAACGTTAACTATTATGGATATCATAGTATGTACGAAATATTGTGTACCCATCTGTAATTTTTCAAGACAGAAAGTCAGTCCAGATTATACACTAAGCTCAGGCTATAAAGTAAAGGGATAGATATTGAGAGCTGCTATACCTTTACTCTAAGTATACCCTTTTATTGTCTGCAGGGTATTAAAATAAGTGCATTGTAAAAGTTGCTTATCAGGAAGTAGAACATCCACAATAACTATTAAGCAAACATAATCTAAGCAGTAAAACCAAATAACAGTATTATCTTAACGGAAATTGAATTTAGAAATTGGTACACTTTTAAGACTTCTTTTGAATGTTGCAGAGAACTAAAGCTGTTATAAAAGAATCAAAATACTTAATTTGATCAAGAATTTGTATCATAAATACAGTTCATATTTTTGATCGAAACAAATAATAGTAAGTATAATAATTAATATTATGCAATAAATGATTGAATTTAAAAATAACATTTTATTTAAAATAGTAATATTTGCATATCTGTGTTCACTTCCGATTACTCTCTTTCCTCTATGAAGCTTCCTATTTAAAAACATCGAACCCAACCTAACACTGCATCATGTAATGTGGCAACTTTTTTGATTAATTTCATATTTAATTTTTTTTTTTTTCAATTCTTCAATATCTTTTATTTTGCTTTGATAAAATATTTTTAATTATTTTATTTTATGTGAGCTATCAACCGGCCTTCATCGACATTAGAACAATAAATTAGTTATAATACCTAAGACACCTTTGTAATTTCCTGCCAAGAATTAGTAGCACAGACAAATGAATGTCAGCCCACTGTGCATGATCCGTTTGGCCGACTGACAGTGGGCAGTGAGCAGTGAGCAGTGGACAGTGGCCACCTGATTCAACGTCGCAGTTGAGTTCCAAAAGTGGAAAGTAACTTTAGATGGGGGGCTGCCAATTTACATGCCAAGTTCTTCATTCATACGGTAAGTTTTGTATGTTTGTATTGTATGCCTGTATGTATGTATGTATATATATTTTATGTTAAAAGCGTCGCGCATTTTTATTATATTTTATGATACACGCAGCGAATTGAAAGACGGACGGACAGACGGACGGACGGACGGAAAGAAAGAAACCCTTTCTCTCTGGCTGTCTCGCTGCCTCTTCTTATTCTACGCTTTCGTTGCATTCTTGCCTTGGGATTGCGTAAAAAGTGCCGTTAGCTGCTTGGATTTTGATATGTAAATTAACGCGTGGGACATGTGGCCCAGTGAGCGGGCCTCTCGCTCCCCCACCCACCCCCTCTCGTTATCACTCATTATCTCAGAGCCGCATGCGCAACAGCCATAAATACCAAGGCTTTCGAGAACCTGCCAGGCAGAGGCAGACAGACCGAGAGCGATTGAAAGCTTGAGAAAGAGACGGCGGAAAACGGAGAGAGAGAGAGCGAGAGAGAAGTAAAGAAAGAGAGAGAGAGAGAGAAGTGTAGTGAGAGCGGGAGAGTTGTTGTAAGAGAGCGCAAGCTCTACCGCTGTTGTTTTGGCCCAGTTGAAGTTAAAAGCTTTTTTAGCTCAGCATCCGCTAATGTCGGCAGCGCTGCCAACTGCGACTGCGACTGCGACAGCGACAGCGACTGCGGCTGCCGCTGCTGCTCCTCTTCCTCATTTGGTTTCTAGGTGCGCATCCGCCTTCAATGCTAGACAGACAGCATCTTAGACTTGGACTTTGACGACTTGTTTTCAAGTTGTTTCATCGTTTTTTCTTTTTTCTTCTTTTTTTTTTTTTTTTTGTTGTTGCCAGTTTTGTTTTCCTCGGTCGGTTCCCACTCATTTGCTTAATTTCAATTTCGTTTCGTTGCCATTTATGGCACAATGACCATGAGCGGATCTTAGATACAGTTGCTCATCGCTTGCTGCTTCGCTTGTGGAGGATGTAACTGTGCATTTGCATTGCCACATTAGATGCAAGATACATGGGCCGGGCATGTCAGATAAGCCAACACTAAAGCTTTCAATGATATCAGCCATCTGAAGCGCAAGCTTTTGCCTGCAAGCTCAATCATAAATGCAAGAGATGGGAGCCGGACGGAAGGGACGGTATTTCTTCATTATTCATTCATTAAGGCGGTTCCTCAAATTTATTTTATGCCCAAAAAGGGTAATTTCATTCAATTTATATATTCGAAAATAATATTGTCTTATTCAGCAATATTTAATATTTCATTATTTTGACAAAGCTAGAATTAAAATATTAAAAAAACAAAGAACTGGCATGATGGAAATATTTTTAAATATTGAAATTTTAAAATATTTTTAGACAAAAATGTATTTTAAACTAAATTTACTAAGACAACAATTTATTTTATTTGTTTGTTGTTGCAAATTAGTATTTATTTCAGCAACAATTGAAGCCTTTAAAAGTTACTATAAATAAAATAATAAAATCGCTTCTAGATCTATTAAAATATTTAATGTAAGAACCGCACGCTGTACGCTTTATTAGATATATATTTATATAATCCACTTAGTACTGCTCGCTGCTGTAGCTCAACTAGAACTAACTTTATATTCGAACTGCCTGGAACCTCTGAACATTGTGTGACGTATATTTCACAGGTTCCTACATTCCTCCTTTTTTATCGCTATTAGAAATTCACCTTAAATAGCTTTCTTCAAGTATGACACGTGTCTTGTTAGAGTTCTTGTACCGTTTGACACCTCTACGAATATATGGTTCAACAGTTCTAGTCCATTCTCTCTCACCAGTCCATTCTCTCTCACCCCTTTTATTTTCGACAGCAGTTTCCTTTGTTTTCTTTCACGAATAATATTGTTATCCTCATCTTCAGCACTTTTTTTTTTAGCAACCTCAGTAATTGTTAGGCATATTGATTTAAATGACAAGACAGTCGATCTATTTAATATTTAATATTTTTTTCTATTTATTAAAAAAATTGATTACATAAAGCACAAACGAAGCTTCCAAGACAGTTAAAAGTTTAGCTTTGCAATGCTTTTTAGCTGAAAGTTTAAGCTTCAGGAACTTGTTGTTCACAGTTATAATAAATTTTTAATACTAATTCTTTTAAAAAGAGCTTAAAACAGGGTAATTTCATTTAAATTTCTTTTTAGCCTAAAGCTTAAACGAAGTTTTCAAAATTTTATAATTTTCATTAGGAGCATGCAGTATAGCTTTTGCAACTACTTAACAAATTTAACAAACATTTAAGATTTATTAATAATAAAAAACCGTAAAGAATGCGTGGCATCCTTTACCTTACCGTTCTTCCTCTTTTTCAAAGCTTTGAAAAAGTTAAAAAATAAAGCACGCAAAACAGGCGTCAAAATGATGGCTTGTTTGACATGGCTAATAAGCGGCGCAAGTTGAGGAACAGCCACAAATTCGGTCTTCTGACACATTTCATTCGATTAAGCAATTAACATAATTAGTTTTCATCAATCAATTAATAATGCGGAGCCGAATCGCAGTCCAGTCGACGGACGGGCAGTGTTCAAAAGCGCATGCATAAATCAAAAAGCGAAATACACTTGTTGCGCCCAGTATTGAAAACGAACGCTGAAATCAAATGTGACTTGGCATTCTACAACACCCCAAAAACAAAAAAACAACAAGAAAAACAACAACAAAAACAACAAAAGCAAAAATAACAAAAACAACAACAAGAGCGCATGTCCAAAACAATAACAAGCCACAGGCTGCGCTCTCATTCACATGCACAGCAACAACCACAAGCAACACAAAACTCTACACACAGGGCTGAGCTAAGCTTTTCACAGTGTAGACTTGCGCTCTTTGCCTGTGCTGGCGACTGCGCAGCAGCAGCGCCCGCATAGTCGCTGAGCGCAGCGCCAGCGCCATGGGGCTTGGGGCTTGGCTATTGGCGTATATGTATGCCGACGTCGACGTCGACGCTTCGTCGTTCGCTGCTCGTCGTGGGGACCTGCATTATAAATCTCCAACGAGTCGCTCGCGCTCGCTCAGTCGCTGCTCAGTCGCTGCTATGTGAGTGAGCGCGCATGTTGGGCTCTCTATGCGCGCATGTGTGTGTGTGTGTGTGAGTGTGTGTGAGGTTGTGAGGAAAAGGGTTCTTGAACTTAAAAGGGGTCAAAACATAAAATGAAACTCGAAATGCCTTTGCAGATAGACAAGCTTAGTTTGTGTAAGAGAGCATGCATATGTATGTGCTTATGTATGTATGCTTGTGTGTGTGTGTGTGTCTACGTGCCGGTGGCTTGCTGCTGCTGGTGTCCGTTGCCGCTGCCGCTGCCGCTGCAGCTGCTGGCAGCGCTGCTCACTTCCTCCATTTGCCTTTTGTTGCCTTTTGTCTATTCCATTTTCTATTTGATTTCTACCTGTTGTTGTTTGGCTCTAGGCTTTGGCTTTGGCTCTTGTTGTTGTTGTTCGCCAGCGTTTTATGTGAGTGAATGGCCTAAAGCCTGTTGCTGCCCCTTTGGGCGATTGGGGATGGGGCATGGGGCATGGAGCATGGGGCACGCACATCCCAGGGTTAACTGGAATTAATATTGTTTCCCTATCTATGCCTGCTAGCCTGCAATTTTATAACTTTTTCTCGAAAAAAAAATAAAATAAAATAAAATAAAAGAAACCACTAAGGACCGAGCAGATCAGTCGTACGCAACCGACAGTGGGAGACCCTGTAATTGTATTTTAATAATACACACACTGTCGAGCAAATTGTATATCTTCGCTGTTTCCTCGCATATCAACTTTGGCCTTAAAACCTTGGCTGTTGTGGCGCTAGAAGTTTTCGAGATCTACACTACAGGGGTTTTTTCAATGGTTAGCGGGGGAAGGGGTTGGTATATGAAAAAAACTAAAACAAACTTGAGATGATTGTTCCAAGGAGAACCTACATACCAAAAATGGTGTCTCTACCTATTAAAGTTTGCCAGATCTATGTAGGTGTTCATACATACGTATACAAACACCCTTCTGGGGTTTTTTACTAACTTAACAAACCCTTTTGTATTTTTTAAAGTACAGGCGCTAAAAAATAAGACTTGAGCTCATCGTTATTTTTAGCTCACGCATGAGAACATTAAGTTGTTTTTTTGGGATGCGTAGGATCCGCAGCCATTGACCCAAAAAAGTAACTAAAGAAATCCACAAAAAGTTACAAATGGAGTTATACCAACTGGGGTCAGATCATACGAGCAGGAGTTACAACCTAACCTCATTCCAGTTACGGTTCCACCTACGTGAACCATTTGTGTAAACAATATTATTTATGACTCTCGGTTCTCTCGGTTCTCGCGCGCTCTCTTCTGCTTGCTCTTTACAAATTCATTATGCTGCCTTTTGATTCTCTGCCTTTTTTGTGTCTATTATGAGTGATCCCTGTCTTTCTCCCTCTCTCTCCCTATTTCTCTTTCTGCTCTCCCTTGGCGACTCCTTACCTTAACGCTCGGCTGCTTTCCCAACCTTCTTTTGCTCGCCTGCTTCTTTCTCCGCTGCTTCTCCTTCTTCTGTCTGATTGCTTTGAATCTCGTTTGTCAATCTAGGTTGCTTAGAAGATGTTGTGCCCCAGGGCGTCAGCCGCTCGGTCAGCGACCTCCGTGTGATTACACGTGTTGTAAATTAGTTGAGGATCCCAACTTTGTAGAGGAAGCGAAGTCCATTGCTCTACTGGACTAGGGGGTTGCTTCTAATGGCATACGAATATTGATGATTTGTTTACTTTTCTGTTCCCCGTTGCCCAATTTGTTCAGGCTGCAGTTTGTATTTCTTTAGACTTCGCTTTGATCTATCAATTTCAGATGTTACAGTATTGTTGCTGACTTTCCAACGTGGTTTATAATCAGGGCTGAATCTGGTTTGAAACGCAACTGTTTGTAACCGAAAAACATACTGAAATATAAAAAATCATCATATGAATGATGATCATACGAATGAATAAAATACGGCAAACCCTTATTGTAGTATATTTTCAAGAAAAGTTCAAAATTTGTAAATAAGTAATATTTTATAAGACCCTGTCCTTTAAAAAAGTACAAAGTACTTCCCCTTTTTACCTGTTTATTTAAACCACTTTTGAAACCAAACCATGTCTCCATCTAAAAAATCTAAAAAAAAAAACGACAGATGATTTCTTTTAAATTAATCATAAATTTAATATTGATATGTATATTTAATTAATCTATATTTAATGACAGCAGATTCGTAATACGGTATAAGAAACTTACCTCAAAATGTATTCAAATTGAAATAAGTTCTAATACTATTTTAGCTCCTGCTGTAATCCGTAAAAGATTAATGTTAAATAATATTTTACACCAGCTGAAAACTGAAATTATAGATAAATAAAAAATAAAGTAAATATCTATATTTGTGTAAACGTTTCTAAAGGGTCTCTCTGCTCTCTCATAGCTTAAAGGTAACGCTCAATGGAGAGACAAATAGTTGGGAATTTGTTTGTAAAGATTTTAAAATTATGGAGCGCTCAAGTGTTGTTTGGCAGGGGGAGGACTTGGCTTATTGTATGCTCACGACGTCAAGCGGCGATGTGGCAGGTAGCGGCACCTGTGCCAACACAGATATCCAATCAAAAACAACAACTGCAACAACAAACTATGCTATTTCACACCTTGTGACCCGTTAGAGAGCCAACTGAAATACACGGCTCCCATGCGGCCTGGGGGGCGTGGCAAGTGACAGATCGACAAAGAAGTGAACTTTTTGAGGATCTAATAACCGGTTACACACACTTGTCCAGCTTATGCTGCAACACTGTGCAAAAACTACTAGCGAGTTTGCTTAAATATTAAATTAGCATATCTTAAAAGATAAACTTTTATATAAGACCAATTCATAACGCTCTTATTAAGCTTAATGCAAAGATTTCCGACGATCGTTTAACTAACCACTAGTTTTCGTGCAGTGTATTCAGTATGACTTGTGATTGCTAAATTAGCACTCTCCTGATTGCTGCTAGTGTCTTCTCCTCCGTCCGCTCTTGGGCTCCCCTAAGGCAATTGTTTGATTTTTCTAATTGCCACACAACTTGGCTTGGATTGTAAAAGCAGGCAGCATAAAAAAGCGGTTGAAAAAAAGATCAGAAAATTCCTTTTTAATTAGCAGCCTATGCGAACCCGCAGGCCGTTCGTTTTGTCATGCCAAAGAAGATCTTCCATCCAGCAGCAGCAGCAGCTGCTCTGGGTCTACGTTGGAGTTAGAATTGTATCCAAAATAATGTTGCGTCATAAGCGTTGTCTTGTGGGAACTTCCGATGTGGCAGAGCCAGCAACAAATTGTCTAATATTCTTTTACACAATCTTCCATATGTGTTTCTCTGCAACGTTTTTGTTGTATCTCCTAACTTGGCTAATGACGTTTTTCGGGCTTTCGAATCCGGAAATGTTGTATACCTTTTCTTTTCAGCTCTAAGCTGTTTCGTTGACGGATATGACAAGGCACTATAAAGAGAAAGAGAGCGCACAAAGTAAAGAAGGAGAGACAGAGAGAGAGAGGGAGAGAGAGAGAGAGAGCCAAAAGAGACTGTGCCAAGACACGCGATTAGCTGGCGTGTGAACCAGTTCATAGACCATTCCCTTGTCAGGCTTCTTAAGTCTTAAAGGACCCATTAAATTACCATAAAATTGCTACGGTTGCCCAGGGTTTCAGACTCTGCATAATTTTCACGCTCATGATTATCCTGTGAAAATTATTATGAAAATATCGGCCAGACAGACACCTGCCCTCGTTATCCTCCCCGTACCCAATTACAATTAAAGCCAACAAGTTGCAACTTTCACCCTCATGCAACAGCGTGCAACAGTGTCCAAAATCAAGACACACTCAACTGGTTTCTTTTTTTTTTTGGGTTTATTTGGGTATATTTTTATATCATTCCCAGAAAATTCCCACGTGAAACGTAAATAAATTTCAAAATTAACTTATTTTTGGGTTTTACTTTGTGATTTTTGTTTTATCGTGCGCATTTTTCGATCGTATATTTAATGGGCCTTGACGTTGCGTATCCTTCGAAATTTATTTTCAACTCTTTGCTTTCGGAGCTGTCAAATACACACACACACACGCACACACAGATAGCTGAAGGGACTTTGAGTTTTTGCGTTTTCCCTTTTGCTTTAATTCTTGCTCCCACGTTGCGTCGATCCTTATGCCAGGATAAACACACAATTTTAGATACAATTTTATATTTTTGTGTTTTTAGGGAAAGGACAGGGTTGATTTTTGCCTCTACCTCTTCTTCAGTGTGTCGCAATCAGTCTTCAACTCCGGCACTGGAAGTATCCTCATCAAATAGTTCTCCGATATTGACATAAACACCTGGCCATCAGCATTATTACAAGCACATATTTAAAGACCCATCATTCGTCAGGCTCTGTCATGTTTGTTGGATCAAATATTTGAAACTGATCCTCACATTTGTTGAGTAATATTTGTTGGCGATCCTCAAACGAAATTTCAATTACACTTCATTATGCATTTCAAACATATTGAATTTCAGAGGATCTGAGAAATATTTAATAGTAATATTTTATACAATTTTATATTTTTTATAGTATATGAAATTGATCTTAAGTTAAACTTGATAATTCTATTCATTGCCTGGACTTCTATTTGTATTCATTTTAATTAGTTGTTGAGTAAATTATACATACATATCTAGGGTATGTAGTCTTAACTTAAATAAACTTGTATAAAAGAGTTTTCGAGTTATAGATCTTATGGCATCTGTCTAGTCCGCTAATACGCGATAAAATTTGTATAGTATATATCACTTAGTGAACTTTTAATTCTTTTTACAGCATTTCGTATACGTTTCTATCGAAAATGCCAATGAAAAGTCTAAACAATTATAAAACTTCAACATTTTAAATATTTTTTTAAATTATTAACCAGCTTTCAATTACTTTATATATTTTTTTATCTAACCCCACCATATTTCTCAAACAGAAATACAGTAGAATCCGGTTATAGCGACATTCAAGGGACCGACGATTTTACGTCGTTATATCCGGCAGACGCACTATCCGAAAGGAGCAAAAAAAAAATTTTTTTTGTATATTATGGATGCCATGTTCGTAATAGGTTTTAAAATAAAACAAATTAATTAAAATTAAAATTAAAATTAATTAATTAAAATAACAAAAAATTTAATACAGTAGAATCCGGTTATAGCGACTTTCAAGGGACCGACGTCGTTATATCCGGAAGACAAAATCCATGATTTTGTTTCTTTTTCGTATTGAAAAAACACAAAATCCATGATTTTGTTTGCTTCTTTTAGCATTGTTAAAGAAATCTAATTTTCCTCTTTAAAGTTTTTTTTTTGTTCGGCACGTCGCAATATCCGGTTGAATTGAAATGAAAATTGAATTGAAATTGAAAAATCTCGTCGTTATAAGCGGTTTGTCGCTAAAAGCGGAGTCGTTATAAGCGGAGGCCGTTTCATATAAGTTTGTATGGGGACCAACCAAACCATCGAGTTTTCGTCGCAATAACCGGACGGACGCTATAAGCGGCGTCGTTATAACCGGATTTCTACTGTATAGAGTTTTCAAAATCATACTAAATTCTCTGTTTTGTTGTATTTTTGGAAACGGCTGCTCTTTTTCACTTAAATTATAATATACTAGGCTGATCGATGAATTAAAAAAAAAAAAATTCTCCATTTTATTTTTATAAACCTCAAGCTCTTTACTCCTCAACAATGTCCCCTTTGATTAAGATAACTGTTATTATAATCCTTGTGAAAGCATGGAACAAGACATTTCTTAATTGCCCTCGAAATTGATAAACGCTTTTCGTAATTGCAATGCCAAAAAAACGAAAAAAAAAAAACAACAAAATTATTTTCGCTTTGGGCAACGCGATGCCAAGATCCCAGTTCCCGATTCCCGATTCTCATGCTCGAGCACAATCCCTCAATCTTTTCAGTACGGGGTGCAAGGCCGGATCGAGATACAAGTTTGTGCAACGAATTACATGGGAAAAGCAACAGCAAAAGCAAACCAGAAGAATCAACGAAGAAGTGGTCTTACTCCTTGCCAGAGCCCTTGATCTGAGAGCCCCTAAGCATGCTCCCCCCTCCCTATCCCCCTAGGCTGGAGCGGGAATAGGGAGAAACACAAAGAGCTGGCACTGTGTGCGATCGAGAGAGAGAGGGAGGGAACAGAGGGAGGGCAGAGGGAGATATGCATGTATATAAAGCATATCCTGTACCCTTTGCCATTGACTTTCATTATCTTTTTGCGCCACTTTAAGCCACTCAGAGGCAGCGTCAAGCGTTGCGGTTGGACTTGCCGAGGGGTCGAGTTGCAAGCAAGCCAGAAGGGAGCAAGGGACGTGGCTGGAATTGTAGTTGGAGTTGCATGGAGACTGTGGCACATTCATATGAAATCTCAAGCACTCAGCGACGATCAAATGAATACACGCATACACATGCATATATATATATTTATATATATACATACAGACATAGTCAGGGAGGCACCTACCGAAGCGAGGACGTGCCACAAACAATTGGCTCGCCGCCACAGGGTGCAGCCAGAGATTGCCACAGTCTCAGTGGCAGAGTCAGCCGAGTGTATCCAAACACACACACACACACACACACACACACACACACACACACACACACACACACACACACACACTCGCACACATACATCTATATACATATAGCTAAAAAGGGGGAGCCGCAGCAGTTATTTATTTTGTCGACTTCGTAAAGTCAGAGGATACTTTTGATCGCCTTGCCGCACGCTACTCTTCGGCCTCTCTGCTCTTAACTCTCTGCCACTCTCTGAGCCTCCCCCTTCTCCCTCTCCCACTGCTTTCGCTTGCCACCATTCCTTATGATTTGCATTCCGCAGCGTATGCTATATGTTTGCCTGGCAGCCCAACCCAATTGCGCAGCTCGCGATCCCTGCAGTTCCCTTACTCCTTAACCTCTCCCTCCTGCTCTGGCGCTGTCTGCTGAAGGGTTGCACCATAAGCACTCTCAATGGGGGAGAGGGGCGGCAGGGCATGCGGGTGACAGACGACTCGCCGTAATTGTAACGTGCGAATTGCAAGTTGAATACTTGCGTATACCCTGCAAACGTTGCTTAACTGGGTATTCCGTTTTAGAGTAAGTGGCTCTTCTCACTTTAACAACTTAAAAAGAAATGCATGGTTTAAACAGTTAGATCAAAGTTTTTGCTAAAACGGAAATAAAATATAAGTTTGGATGAAATCAAATAAAAAACTTTGAATATTTAGTATATTTTAGTTACCAATACACAAAAAGAAAAGTTTATTTCTAAATTAATTTAAATACAACAAAAAGAATATATTTTAAGATATTTTAATACATTCTTATATGCTGTTCAATCATTAAACATTGAATAATCAAAAAGCAAACAAATGAATTAGTAATAAATTATTATATAATATTAATTACTTCTTCAACAAAGTTCGGGTTTAGTTACTTCATAAAGTTTCTTTGTATTCCGTAAATTACAACCGTGATATACTTTTATATTTAGAGCCTGTACCTTAAAAAAAAAGTACAAGAGGGTCTAATAAGTTAGTGCAAATGGGAAATGTTTGTAACACCCATAAGAAGGCGCGGCAGACTCAACAAAGTATATATATTCTTGATCAGCTCGTCGAACTGAGTCGATCTAGTTTTATTTATTTACGTACTTGTTTTGTTTTTCAATTTTTTCAAACAATTATTTTTATCCAATAATTTATTTGATTACTGAAGTTTTTGTTTATATTAATTTATTTTGATTTAATTTATGAATGAATTTATTTCATTACTTCTATATAAAGGTTTTCAATAGTTATTAGCTTTAAAGTATTAAAGATATTTTTTTTTATACCCTGTACCCATTGATTAACTTTTAAAACAATGCAGGGTATTTTAAAGCCGTTGACTTTAGAGTTTGTGCATGGCTCGCTTATTATTTGAGTGCAAATTTCTCTTTTTTCAATTCGCTAAATAATATGTCATTCGAGGAGGCGATCAATCCTGGCATGTTCATGGCGTATGTACATACATTTATACATACATTTATATGTATGTATATGGTATGTATGTAGATGTTGCTGTGGCTTTTTGGGACGTGAATATGTGGTGAAACGGGAGTTGAATTTTTTATTGCACTTCGTTTTAATTTATATGAGGCTTTGCAAAGTTATTTGAATATTTTATGGTCTCTCTTCTGGACTTCTTCTGCTGCCTGCGTCTTTGTCCCTGCCTCTTCTTCCTCCCATGCTGCTTCTTGATGAAATTTCAGCTTACATTTATAAAAATTTGTTGCTGCTCAGGCTACTGTATATTGTTGCTGTTGCTGTTTGCTGTTTCTGGTCCTGTGCTTATCACAACTTTGGTATCTACTTGCATTTCAACATTTTCCTTTGAAATTTTCTCCTGCTCTCTGAGGTTGGGCTCTCATTAACCCTTTCCCTTGAAACCCTGTACGCTGGCTCTGGTGGGAAAAACCATAAAAAATGTATTTTTGATTGCATTTTATGGGCAGTGGCAAAGGTTTATACTTTTTATTCACTTTTGTTTTATGGCTTTGACAATTGACCTCGCTGCAGATCAAAATAGTGAGGAGGGACCACCAGGATCTGTGGACATTTGTGGCATTTGAGAGGCAATTTGCTACCAAATAAGCTTCAGCTGCATGTCAACAACTTCCTGCCACAGGCCGCTGCCACATTTGTGCATTTGAATGTTGCTTCATGTTTACGACTCGCTCGTGTCGCGTTTTGTTAGCGTTAATTTTTTATAAGCAAGACGAGAGCCCAGACATGGCCATGACAAGCTCAAGCCAAAGAAATCCTTTCCAAGAAACATATAACGCACTTTGAACATGAAAACCATTTGTAAAACATGCCTTAACTGCTGCTGCCTCTGCCCCAGCTACTGCTGCCCCAGCTGCTGCTGTTGCAATTTGAGCTGCGACGACGCTTAACTAAAACCGGGCCAATGCACCGCTTCCCAATCAGCCACAATACCATATCCAATCCCAGTTCCACTTCCAAGTCCAGCTCTGTGCATCCTTCTAGTTCTGCAACTCAGTGTGGTCGCAACTGCCGCCCAACAGCTCTGCCACTGCCTCTGCCTCTGATCAGCCTCTGCCATTAGACGTGCCACACGACTGCGCAGTCGGCTGCACTCAACCAAGCAGCGAGTGCCAAGCCATCCATCCATCCAACTAGCTTACTAACTATCCATCCAAGCAGCCATCCAGCTAAGCCAGCCTGCGCAGCACATACACTGCGCGAAATCGAGGCAGACAAATATGATTAAATATAATAATTTAATTTACTCACAAAAATTCTAGAAAAAGATTCTGGTGGAAAATATGGACTACATTTATATATTTAAAATAATAAAAATAATATAATAGACCCTTTTACATTTTAAAGTACAGGGTCTGAATAATAGCTCTGTATTTCCCATTTTTCAATGGGTACAGGGTATTAAAATAATATAGTAAAATGAGAAGCTTAAATTAATATGTTTAAAATTTAAATTATATGAACTAAAAAGTTTTCATAACTTTTTATATCGTTTCTAAAGCTCTTCTTGAATTGGCGCACAATTGGTGTGTATGGGTAGTTCTTATCGAAGTTTCTTATAATATTATATTTACTAGAAGGTTCCATCCTTAGAGGATTTAATTAATGTGATACTCTCGCTGCTTAAGTCCAGCTGGCCCAACTCCCACTAACCCAACTCTAGCTGGTCAAACTCTCGTACGTCGAACTCTCGTTAGCCGAACTCTCATTGGCCAAACTATCTTTAACCGAACTCTGGTTGGCCGAACTCTCGTTGGAAGAACTCTTGCTGCCTAGATGTTGCTGCCTAGCTCTTGTTTTCCCAACTCTCACTGGCTCAACTCTCTTAAGTCCATCTCCCGCTGGCCGAACTCTCGTGGACCTAATTCTCTTTGGCCAAACTCTTGCTGTCTAGATCTTGCTGGTTAGCTCTTGCTTGCCCAACTATCACTGGCTCAACTTTCTCTGGCCCAACTCTAAATGACCAAACTCTCTTTGGCCCAACTCTCATTGGCCGAACTCTTGGTGGCTGATCTTACTGCCTAGCTCTTGCTTTAACAACTCACACTGGCTCAACTCTTTTTGGTCCATCTCCGGCTGACCGAACTCTCGTTGGGCTAACTCTCGTGGAACTAAAGCTCTGCTTGCTCAACTATCACTGGTTCAACTCTTTCTGGACCAACTCTCACTGACCCAACTCTCTTAGACCGAACTCTCATTCGCCGAACTCTTGCTGCCTATAAATTTCTCTAAGTGTATTGCCAGCTCTGTGGCTGCATGTCGCTGTCTAGCTGAAGTTGAATGAACCAAAAGAGTAGGGCATAGATACATTTGTATCTCTAGCTGTTCTCTCTTACCAATTGCCTGAGACTCTGGCTCACTCTCCTGCAGGGCTGCCAATTTAGCCACTTTGTGGCTAGATCTAGCCACTTTTTGACCGGGTTAGCCACTTTTTTTTTTAAAATGCTATCACTACAAATCTAGCCACTTTTTGGTTTCATTTAGCCACTTTTAGCCATTTCATTTATTTGCACTTTTGAACACAAATTTCGGTTTGATAATGCTGCCTTTAACCAAATTGGGACTAGATTTTACTACTTCACTCGTGTAAGTGCCTTCAAATTGTGTGAAGAAAGACCTTTTTTTTTTTTTTTTTGCTTATTAATTAAATTTTGTCATATTTCAACTAATAATACTTGAAAAACACATTTAGCCATTTTTAGCCACTTTTTTCGTCAATTTTAGCCACTTCTGGCCCAAAAAATCTGGCAGCACTGCTCTCCTGCGCCACATTTGTGGCACTCGTGCGTTTCCTTCAGCAATTTGCAGCAGATTGCGAAATGCCAATATCCCAAATGGGGTTACACTGAAAAGAGATGGAAAGACAGAGAGCCAGCCAGCTGGCCAGATAGATCTGCAGGCTGCGATTCCTTCTTGGTTAGCGAAAAATTACGTATACGGTGCTGTGGCAACGGCAACGAGTTGATTTCAGGCAGCATGGACTTTGGCTTTGGCTTTGGCTTTTCCTGGAGTGGCAGCGTCCCATAATCAAAGAGCATGGCAAAGTGAAAACCGCAAAGAGGCAAAGCTGGCCAATGGCAACTGGTAACTGCAAAGAGGCGCAAAACAATTTCCTTGGGAAAGCTGTGGCAGCGCATGAAAAACGATTTAAGTGCATTTCCCAGGCGCTGACTTGCCGGCAATTGTTGCTGGCATCCTGAGAACTGTTGCTGTTGTTGCTGCTGCTGCTGCTGCTGTGCAGCAACAGGTGAAAAGAAAAACCACAGCCGATGACTTTTCTAATCTCTGCCAGCCATTTCTCTCTCTCTGGCAGCAGGAGAGAAGCCAAAAACCCTTCATTATGCGAGCAATGCCCAGAACTGGAGCTGCAGCGCCAACAAAAAGCAGCAATAGAAGTGGAAACAGCGGAAGAAGCAGCAGAGGAAGAAGCAACAACAGCAGCAACAGCAGCAACAGGCATAAGCAGGCCATTCAACTTGAGCCCCAGACACACACACAGACTTTTCACACAATATTTTCCAAGCATTCGCCCTTTTTTTACTGCTGCTGCTGCTCTTTTCCTGCGCCAACTGCTTTTGCTGCTGCTGCTGCTGTTGTGTGTGGATTTTCTCTGCCCCTTTTTTGCTGTTTCGCATTTGCGTTTGCGCACCATTTTCCAGCACAATAAAAACAAAGTTAGAAAGCGCACAAAGTAACCGAACTACAAACGACTACGCTAAGAAACGCCCTGTAAATGACAGCAAATAACTATAACAATCAGAGTGCGTTCGAGGCAATATTGTTTATTGAATAACTTCTGTGTTTCTTGACCGATTTCAATGCGCTTTTTAGCATAGATAAATATTATTGTATAGAGTGTATATTCCGAAGTACAACCTTCTACGTTTTCTTTTACGCCTGTTATTCGGTTTTTATCTGTTAGGAAGTAAAAGCGCCTTGGCATCTAAATTTAAAATAAACTCGATCTGAAAATGGCCGCTCAAGTTCTAATAGTTTTTGAATTTTTCAGATTTATATAGGCAAGCAGACGGACAGACTGAGGGACATGTTACATTATATTTTCATGGGTACGGTTATAAAAGTTTTTAAATTATAACACGAATTTATGCAACAATAAAGCTTTAAATATGTAGTTAGGCTAGGTTTATTGGTGAATTTTAGATAAATTAAAAAGACTCATTTACTGCACTATTAAATTCTTTTTAGACAGTAAGTGCAAATCGAAAAGTCTTTCAAATACTTAAATATACCGATTATGCCCGCCTACTATGCGCAACAATTACAGGGTATGCAAAGAGTTCAGCTCAAGTGCCTTTCTCTCTCTCTCTCTCCCTTTTTGTGCGCGAGGGATTGTGCTTAGAATGGACCCACTGCTGGACCCATAATTTACTAAGGTTGCGACTACAAAAACTGTAAGCATTATGGACAAAGAGACACCAAAAGTATTTCAAGAATTTGCATGAACATCAGAATAAAACTATTAGCAAAATAAATGTTATTTAGAGCAGGCATAGCAGTCCAAATGTTACTAGAATAACAAGTTCAAAACAGTTTAATTTAATCAAATGAAACGTTTTAAAAAAAAACAAATTATATATTTATATTTAAATTTAAATTGACAAAAAAATATAATTTCAGTTTTTAAAATAATGCTGTAATTTCAATGTTCAACAATTGAAATAAAGTGAAATAAAATTGGAACAATTCAACAAAATCCGTTTCAATTATCACTTTGATGCATCATATCTTTTTGAATTATGTCCCGACTCTTTATATAATTGGTGCATATTAATGATCTTTACTAACTACCGAAGATAGAATTTATGTATTAAGATTAGTGTCTTTTAAATAAGTCAATCTAGTTAGATCTAACATTTGTAGTCATCTTCATCTTAATCTAGATCTTATAGTTATAGCTGTTATAGTTATAATACATGGCTATAACGATTCAGGACCTATAAAAATATATTTTAAATTTTATTTTTAAAAGGCATTAAAACAAGACACAAATACATTGACAGCTCCCCATCCTTAATGCACATTTCATGTCAATACTACCAATTTGAACCGTCCGAAACCCTTTCGAAACTGTACCCGAAATCCGAAGAGAAATGAAAAATGGAGACCATAAACTGCTAAAAGTAACGTACAAAAAGTAACAGACAGGACGAAAGGATTGCGTAAAAGGCAAACAGAAATTATATAAACAAGTCGTGATAGCTGTGTCTTTGTGTGTGTAGTGTGTGTGTATATGTGTGTGTGTGTGTGTGTGTATGTGTTTGTGTACTGACAAGTATCCCTTTTTTCGTGGGATCCGCACAGGCAATACAAGTCAAAAAGGCAACAGGTAGAGGAGAGGCCGCAAACTGGTTTCTCCAGATTCCAAGTCCATGCTGACAAGGAGCGGCCTCCGCCAGGCGCGTACTGCGAGTGGTATGGGGACTCTTCTCTCTTCCTCCTCTCTCCCTCCGCTTGCTCCGAACTGGGAACTGGGATTTGTGACTGGCATACAAAAGGCCAAGAGCAGAACCAGTTTGATCCTCTTGCCAGCGATGAGTTGGCGTAAAAACAATTTTAATGTCCTTCTACCCAAAAGTCCCATAAACGAACGATGACGCTGACAAAGGAGACAGCCAAAGAGTTGGGGGTAGCAGCAGCAGTAGATGGAGGATATGCGCTATAGGGTTTACCTTTTAGCTCTGTATCGGACTCTGAGACAGAGTCAAGGTTCGCTCCCCACACTAGCCTGATTTGTTTGCTTGGGTCTTGGGTCTTGGGACTTGGGACTTGGGTCTGTGTTTTCGGTCTTTTATCTTCTTCTGTTGACTTGCCTCTTCAGTTGTGCTACAAGTTGCGATATGTTACGTGCCCCAACTGCCCTGATCCTTTGCACTTGCAGTGCCGACTGTACCTGAGACATTGCCAAACCACAGCGACATAGTTGTGTATGTGTTTGTATCTATGAGATACTTAGGCTATAGATATAAGTTAAGCTGATAATTGTGAACTGAATTTAAAGAAATTCGAGGTTATAAAGAATATAGATTGAATACTGTATGAAATTATTTCACAATATTTTATAAATTTATAAATATACGTTGAGTTGAATGTTTGCTTTAAAATTTTTAATACCTATCTTCGTTCCTACGCATATTACGAATATTTACAGTATCCCAAATACTACAGCTTTGTGATTTTAAAAGTAAGTTGCTTTTGGCATGTTTTATCGATGCTTTAAATTACAGTTCGATCGTATTATAAACACCAAAGATATTTAACAAACAATTTTCTCACAAAAACAGCGTGCATGTTCTTCTAAGGATGGTCGGTTCCGACTGTGTGTATATTTTATACTCAAATTAATTTATAGTTATACTTACTTTATTGCAAAATGCTTCACAAATTCCCACATACAAAACTGACTGTAAATTAAAGGAAATCCCCTAGAAGTTGTAATGCAGAAACTCAATCTGCTAATTGGTTTCTATGAAGTGTACAATTCGGGCAAATTTCAAATAAACTTCAGCTCATTTGAGCTATTCGGCCACTTGGAGGAAAATGCTTAAAAATAGCTACCAAATAAAAAAGCAAATCGATTCTATTTTTATGCAAAATTAATCAAGCAAGGAGAGTTGAGGTGAAATGCGATGAGAGAAAGCAATCGGAAAAGCACATGACCGAGCAGAGATCGAATGCTTGCGAGGGATACCAAATAGATACATTTACATAGATACATAGATCTACACAGATGCAAACTGAATAATAGCGCAGAGGAAGAGGAAGATGAAAGTGGCAAAGTGAAGAGCAGAAGGAGAGCAGCAAAGCTATTAGAGGCAAATTCCTGTTCCTTTGTCTATACACAAATTGCCGACAACTGGCGGCGTTGCATGCAACAGATACAGATACTCTGAGAGCGCAGCTAAATTGCATTTTTATCTATTTTTACTTGAGGAAAATGCCGACGCCAGCAGAGGCAGAGGCAGCAACAGCAGCAGCGGCAGCGGCATTGCAGCTGAGCATGCGGAGGATTATAAAGCAAATAAGTAGAGGCGACGCAATTTCCTTCCTGCCTTTGTACAAAATAGCTGTAATAATGTAAGCAAAACCAAGCCGATCCCTGTTGCAACTATACTTGAAAAACTACACTACACTCGGAAAAAACATTGCACAAATTTGTGTTGCAAGTAAATAACTTTAAATTAAATATAAATTACTTTATGTAACTCAAAACATGCCGAATATTGTAAATAAATAAATGAAATCAATGAGGAACATTGTAGTCAACAAAGTCAACAAGTCAACAAAATTATTGAGGAAACCAGTAAGGACGTAGACGATCAGTCGAACGCATTTCGCAAAAAAAAAATAGCCTGAACTATATTTAGAATATAACTTATAAAATATCTTACGAAGCGCAGCTACTATTCTTATTCTTAGTTTCTTGTCTGCTTTAATGACATGGCAAAACTTGCAATATTGTTTTCTAAATATCTTTTGTGTATATTAACCGATTTCAATGCGCTTTTCAGATTAGATAAATTAATATTAGAGAGTTTTATGTTCCATGCTATGCTTGTTATGCGGATTTTATCAATAAATTTAGCAGTTTCATTTTTTTAAGCCGTTTGTAAACAAAATTCAAGTCGTCTGGCAACTCTGATAGTATATTTATTTCAATTCAAAATTCACCTTAAACATAGGTACATTTTATTTCACATATTTGAGACACCATGATATTTATCTCATTAACTTTAACATTTACAAAGTATATGTTGTGATTTTTCTCAGTGCATTCGCTGTGGCGACTGCTGCTGTTGCAACGACTGTAGGATGCCACAAGAAAAGCAGGAAAAACTCCTTGGCCACACACAGCCCCAACCACAGCCTCAAACGCAACTCCAGTCTCTGTGCCCCACCCCTGCGCTGCCACAGCTGCAGTTGCTGCAACGTGCGGCACGTTGTCCTACTATGTGCCTGCCACAGATCGCTCGGCTTGGCTCGCTCTCTGTTTTCTCTATCTCTCTGTCTTATGCTTCGCTCTCCTTGTTGCACGCTGCCTAGCCTGTTGCCTGTTGCCTGGTTCAATGAACTGGCGTCACCTCTTGTGGCAGCGACGCCAGCAGCGTCGGCAGCGGCAGCGACAGCGACGCAATCCTTTTTCTTTTTGATTTTTCTTCGGCTGCGTCTCCGGTTCACCCTTCACTTGATCTCTTGTGACTCAGCTCGCCTCTGGTTTCTCTCTGCTGCGGCAGGAGTGCAGGAGTTTCTTTCAAGGGTTTCAGAGTTTATTTCAAGAATTTTTCTTGTTGTTGTTATTGTTGCAGTTGCAGTTGTTGTTGCAGTTGTTGTTGTTGTTGTTGTTGTTGTTGTTGTTGTTGTTGTTGTTGTCTGGGGGCTTTGGATTTCACTTGGCATCGGACTCCGCGTGGGGAAATGTAAACATTTCATCGTCGTCATCATAATCGCGCTGCCTTTGCCAGTCCCTGTTTCCTCTGCTTCTCTTCTGCTCTCGCTCTCCCTCTCCTATATCTCTGCTGTGCATTGCCCCTGGCCCCTACTCCTGCCTCTGCTCCCCTCACAGCTCTTGGCGGTTTTTTAGCTGACGCTGCAACGCGTATCCCTTTTTTTAGCTGGAATGCGCCTCATGTTTACTCAAATGAGTATTTGATCTTCTGCTCAGTTCGTTTTTCTTCTGCTTTCCTTCAGTTTTTGTCACTTTGCTGTTGATCTTGCATTCTTTGCATCCAGTATTTCTTTATCTGTTCCAGGATTTTTTCACAGGAATCGCCAATACAGCGAAATTTCGTATATTTTTGTACAGATCGTGCGATTCTGTTCAGTTAAGATCACACAATTTTTTAAGTATTTTAGTATTTCAGTTTATTCAAGACAAACAGAAAAAATCTAAACTAATATGTTCAATTTTTTAATATAAATGGAGTTTATTAGATGGGTTTTTTTTTTTTTTTTTCAAAATAAATACAAATTTTAAGCTATCCTTCGTACTCGTATTTAATATTTTAGGAGCCTAAAATCTCCGTTGTATACAGAATTTTAAATATTATCTGCATACTCTACAGACAGATAAGCATCCCAAGATCAGTTTGAAATTCCGTTAATATCTCATAATATGAAACTAAAATCTTTTTTTTCATCTGCAATTGTTAAAAAACAGGATACAAAAAATACTCCTTACGTGGTTGTTAACATTTATAATTGCTTTTACATATCTGATGGAAATTTAAAAATAAAAAGGTTGCGGGGTTTCTCAATTCTACAAATGAAAAGCCGAGAAAAAACTGAACATTTCCAAGTCAATTTATCACTCACGCATCATTAGTCCATGAAAGTTAAGGCAACAAAAGCTGAGTACGTCTTTCAGTTCGGTTTATTGATTTATGATCTATGGGAACTTTGAAAATCGTTGGGGAATTTTCAATACAATTTCAATTTGAATTGCACTTACTTATCCTTCAATAAGTTATTCTGCGGGTACTTGAAAGGCAAGGCGAGTGGGAAATCCTAATGAAGATTGACTAACCCACACAATTGTACGTAAATAGCACGCCCCTTAACACAATCTGGTCCTGAAACCCCCCCCCCCCCCCCCCACTCCAAATGCCAGCTCCTGTTGCATAGGCCCACATCGGGCCTTAAGGTTCAGAAATAGCGCACCAGCATACGATCAGCCGCCGTTTCAGTAGTTTAAAGTCACAAAGTCAAAGTGAGATTTTACCCCCCGAACTACCAGTAGCACTAGGGGTTAATTTCGGTGCCTGAGCAACCCCTGGGATGATTTTTATTTTGTTCTTCCTTTCGTTTTCAGTTCTATTTGGGTCTTTGTTTATGTTTTGTTTAACCGCTTAACAGATTCGATCTGAGCGTGGCGCACAAATTACTCAACACCGTACACAATCTCAAGATCCTGCGGGTTCAAATTACCAAGCGGAGGCGTTGCCAGATCGTGCTATTCCTGGAATGCACGCGTATCGCAGCACGCACATCTCAGCAGGCAACAAATCCTTTCTGATCTGCTGATCCTTTCGTCTTTGTTTGTCCTTTCTTCTCTGCCTATTCATTCAGCATTGTTTATTAACTTTTTGCATTTTTGATTTTTCTCGCTTCATTCTCTACACATCTCACAGCATGTGGTCCTTCCTTTAGAGGGATTATCTACTGTTTGTTCATTCAAATCGGTGGAAAATCTTTCAGTTAAATTAGAATAAATACAAAATGAAACATGTTCATTTAGTAATTTTGGGTAGAAAATTTAAGAAATTATTAGATAAGAATATGGTAGAATACAGAGAGAACCAGTAAGGACGGAGCTACAGTCGGACGCAACCGACTGTAGGAGACCCTGTACTTTGTGTTTTCTTCGCTGTTTCTTATTCGATCGTAATGTAATTCACATCATCGATGGGAATTGTCATAGTCTACGTACATGCCAAATCCCAAATTTTAAGCTTTAAAACTTGAGCTTTAAAACTGCAAACTGTTCCTAATTTGGTTTTTCGGTTAGCGGAGGAATGAGAGGAGTTATCAAAAAACCCATACTAACTTAATCTGATGGTTGCATAGGAGAACATAAATACCAAAAAATGGTATTTCTAGCTCTTATAGTTTGCAAGCTCTAGGCGGCTTCTTTGTCTACGCTATCTTTGCTGTTTCTTTTCCGTTGGTAATATAATTCACAGCGTTGATGGATAATGCCATAGGCTGCGTACATGCCAAATCCCAAGTCGATAGCCTTCAAACTGTGGCTGTAGTGGCGCTTACATACATTTATAAAACAATTCATTGGTGCATAACTTCGCTGTTTCTTCTCCGTTTGTAATGTAATTTACAGCATCGATGGATAATTCAATAGGCTACGCACATTTCAAATCACAAGTCTGTAGCTTTATTATTGTGGCTGCAGTGGCACATACATGCATTTTGAAAAAAAATTGTCTCTTGCATATCTTCGCTATTTACAATTCAAATCATAAATAAATTAATATCATCGGTGAAGAATACCTTAGGCTACGTATATGCCAAATTACAAGTCTGTAGCGCTATTATTGTGGCTGCTGTGGCGTTTATAGTTTTCGAGATTTTTGAGGTAGGTGTAGATTTTTGATGATTCGCGGATGAAGGAGGCGAGATATCAAAAGTTTGAAACAAACTTGATCTGCTTGCATTAGCTGACTACCTAAATCCGGAAAGGTGGTGTCTCTATCTCTTTTAGTTGCTGAGATCTAGGTGTTCATACAGACAGACGGACAGACGGACTTGGCTATATCAACTTAGCTCGTCGTCCTGAGTCAGAATATATATACTTTGTGGGGTCTACCACGCTTCCTTCTGCCTGTTACATACATCTGTCAGTTGCACTAAACTAATAGACTCTTTTACTTTTTTAAAGTACAGAGTCTAAAAAAGTGTGTATTTTTAAGGAATTTTGATTTTCAAAACTATTAAGAAAATATTTATAGGAAAGTCTGGGACTTTTATGCCAGAAGAGAAAAAACTATACTATTAGGTTTTTTTTTTTTAATTTTAGAAGAATATAGATAATTTTTCTACATTTCTTAGACTTAGAAACATTGAGGAAAGTAAAATATTAATAATATAGTAGAAGACGGTTGGAAAAAATACCGTAAAAAGCATTCTTAGATAAAGGATCTCTGTGAAATTATAAAAAAAAGACCTTAATAGGCAAAAGGCAATAATAAATATATTTATTTTGTCATTTCTTGGATTTAGAAACTATGAGAAATTAAAAAAAAAACACTAAAATATATTATAATAAAAGAAATTAAAATATATATATAATTTTTAATTTTTATTTGATTTAGAAAACTTAAAAAGCTTTTAAAATTACTTAAATAGTTGCAGACGGTTAGGAGGAAAATTAATTAATAATTAATTAAATTTTCTAGATCTAATGCAATTTTAAATTTCAGAGAATGGAAACTTTATACAAAAGTAAACATTACAAGATATTGTCAACGCTCTCCTGATGACAAATACTACCGTCTGGGATCCTACAACAATAACACAGCGATGGAAAATTATCAGTATTGTTTTCTTTTCGGGGGCGTTGACCAAGAGGCAAAAGGCGCAGGGCAAACAAACGAAATGCTGTTATCAGCTGCAGAAGCATGAACATATCGCATAAGGAAAGAAGTGTTGAAAGCGAATATGGGAACGAAGAAATCCTCCGTCAGGTTGCTACGGGTACAGGGAGGGGCTTATCAAAATTGAAGAAAAAATAAAGCAAAACAAAACACAACGAAATAAATACAAAGTACGTAAATAGAAAGCAAAGGCGCAGAGTTTTCCTGCAAGGCATAATGAAAAAAAGAAAAACAGAGACAGCAACAGAAACAGAGGAAGAAAATTGAAGAAAAGCGATGTGAAAAGTGTACGATAGGCAAGCAGGAAAAAGAAACCTTGGGGCAATCTATAGGCAAAGTGCATTAGCCCCAGGAGCGGCGACGCGCTGCTTGATAATGCCAGCAGGGGCAGGGGGAAGAAAAAGGGCAACGGATAGGGAAAAACGAAGACAGAGGGAGAGAGAGAAAGAGAAGTGAGCGGCAGCTTGGTATGGGAAAGGGCAACGGGACAATGCCCCCTTTCAGCTGACAAAAGGCAAGGAAAATGCACAGCAAAAGCGCTTGGAAAATGTAAAAGAAATTGAGTAAAATGGACACAGCGAGCGATTGTATATATATACTGATATATGTGAATGTGTGTGTGTGTATGTGAGTGTGAGAGAGTGTGTGTGTTGAAAGGGTTCACTGCACGATTTTCTTTACACTCAGACTCGACTTGGCTGTTGCTGTTGCCATGGGAAAATTGGAGAACCCAATAAATATTTAAACTTAATTTAAGTGGCAACAAAATGTTGCAGGATCAGTTGTTGCCACCCTTGTGTGGCATATTGTTAATTGCCACACACCCAACAACAGCAAAAGTAAAATTAATAAACGGCGCGCGAGCCAGACACAATTTCTGCGGGTTCTCTAAAGGATCGTGACCCTGCTCCGGCCTCTGCCCCACCCAACCACTGGCCTTAATTGAGGTCACAATCGACGCTCGTTGATAAATGCTCTAACCAGAACACACACAAAAAAAAAACAGAAAACAGAAAATGAAAAGAATAGAAATGAAATCATCGCCACACACGCGTCTCGCCTCATGCTCGCGCTACTGTTAATAAGGCGAAATTATGCAGGATCCCGAAACGAAATTAAGTCTGGGAATTGGGAATGGCAATGAAAATGAAATTAACTGATGAATCGGAGGGGGGAAGTGAGCTGGGACCATACGGTAGCCAAAACAGCCTAATAAACATAGGGGCAGGATCGATATTTACTGCAAATTATGCTCTGTACAGTCCCACATTAGCATACACTGCGAGAAAGTTAAGGAGGGTTAACGTTTAGAATTAAATTTGGGTTCTTAAAAGGTGAAGTTTCATTGAGCTAACGAGTGTCCTATTTTTAATGTATAGCTCTTAAATTACCGAATTTTTTAGCCAGTTCTTAACTACTCATTTTTGAATACCCTTCCAAAATGTGTCCAAATGGTATATCTTTGTGTGAAGAAAAAGAAGAAGAAGAAGAAGTATATATATTCTTGGTTAGTACTACAAGCTGAGTCGATTCAATAATGCCTGTCTGTCTCTGATTTCTACTTACTTGACTTGAAGTTCCTTAAATTGCCTGTTTTTGCGTCAAAAATATTATGACAGTCAGCAAATATTTATAGTAATGTATGATTTACGTTGTGATTCATATCAAAAGATAGCTTCAAAACTCATCAACAACAATAACAAATACAAAACTTTCAGTTTATTGCCTTTTTGTTTATATTGAGTGAGTTTCGTTTGCTTTTATGGGGGAATACAGAGTGCAGGATATGATAAAAACCACGTTTGTGACTCTCGCTTAAGTTTGATTGAGTGAACATGATACCCGTAATATTTAGATGAATACAATTCATAGGAAATACATCCTTGAATACCTCCTGATACCATAATATTGTCCCAATCTGTTTATATTAACTGAATAAATCATATATACAATGTTTATCTTTTAGATACTTTAAAATGTTAAAATTTTGGACACCATTTTTGGTATTTGGGCTCTCCTAAGATATAAGCTGATCATAAATTACTATAGAAACCACAATTTTAAAGCTGCAGGCCTGTAATTTGGCAATTTCGTAGCTTATTGCATTCTCCGTATATGATATGAATTACTTTACGAGCGGATAATAAAGAGTGAAGATATGCAACAGACAATTTGCTCGTTTTTCTTGAATTTTATGTAAGCGAAACTTTATTGTAAGCTTTCATTAAACGCATTAAATTTGTAATTTTTGAAACTGATAAATTACTATTGTTATGATAGATGCTAAATAGGCGAAATTATTATAGATAATATAATAAAATATATGTAAATATATATCAATAATTTATTTAATATACTTACATTGCCATTTAAATGGTTTATTTAATGCATATTTTTTAACCTTTGTATTTTATTATATTTATTTATTTATTTATTTTTAGTATGCGATTTTACTACCTAAGGTTGACTTGTAAATTTTCTCAGGGAGTCATCAGAAAAGGGGGCGTATGCATACCCCTTCTTCACTCTTCCTATCTTTCTTTCTCTCTCTCTCTATCTCTCTCTCTCTCTCTCTCTCTCTCTCTCTACCTCTTTCCCTCTCTCCTTTTAGTATGTTTTTTCTGTTTGTCGTGACGCACTGCAAACACAATAAAGAAACGCAGGAGTTAAACGTGGAACTCTCGATAAGCCCTTGGTTGTGTTTGTATTTGTGGCGTTCTTTTTCAGGACGCCCTTCATGCAGTTCAGCCTTATCAACATGATTATTGCCGATTTGCCCTTTATCTGCACACAAGTATTTATATATTTCTATATACACACATTCATACAACCGTATATTATGTGTGTTTCGCTTATCAGCAACAGGACTCGCTGCTGATAAGCCTTTGTGGAGATTGTGGCCCAGGCTGTAATTTATTTGTCGATATTGATTTTTCTCTTCATTAGTTGCTATTTTTACGAGGTTGGGCGTGAGGTCAGTATATATATATTCATATATTTGTTATTTGTCTGCAAACCGAAACGGTTCAAAAACAGAAACGCCAACGCTTACCTTGACTGCGGCTTCCTATGGCCAATAGCCCTCCGCCCCTCCCTCCACACTCATGCCAACTGCAACTCTTTTGACTGAGTTCACCTTGCAACAAGACGAAAACGTGAGCTAAATGCTCCAATTATTAACGGTATGCAAAAGCAACAAGCGCGGGGAAGTACCCCTTCCCCGTCCCTTCAAAGCACCTGAAAATAATGCAGTATGTAGAACCAGGGCTTTATGTAGAGCTCTGCAGTTGCAACATTATTAAATGCGTTTCTTGCTAAATCAGTAAACCTAAAGCCGCAAATCAAAGCAACAGGCTAAAATAAACACTGGGAAAAATATTTGCATTAATCTTGAACAGATATTTATTTTATTAAATAATATTTGTATATTTATTTGTAGCTTTTGCGTATAATTCTACAGAAATACCAATTTGATATATAAATTTCTAATATAAATTTTAAAGAATATATAAATTTGAATAAATTATAAATACACAATAAATTTTACTCAAATTTTATTTATTTTTACAATTGTATGATTGAATGCGAAATTTTAATTGAAAAATTTGGCTTTGGTCAGATAGTACTATTTCGAATGTTGCCAACATTCTCATCAACAACGAACATTCTCTTAGAAACGAGAATTGTCAAACTTGTCTGTATATGTGAGTAAGTCGAAGGCGGGGTTTGAACCGTGAACCTGTGAATATACAAAAAATTCATAAAATTAATATTAATTATTATATGTATTTAAATATAATATAATACTTATACTAACTAATAAAGTATATGTATAAATATATAAATATAAATATAGGTCAAATAAAATTCCTATCATTTACATAAATAATATATTTAAAAATAAATTTATATAAATACCATGCCATTAAATATTCAATATAGTATATTTAAAT
>JAWNNJ010000415.1:2627500-2647981 GCA_035045125.1 Hypselothyrea guttata | reverse complement strand
GCTTAAAAAAAACATTTTTTGAATCTTATTCAGATGCATATCTTTCAAAATCACTATTAAACTTTTTTTGGTAACGAATGTGCATCCAAAAAGAATTTTTTTAAGCGATTTGTGCCCCTGGGTCTGCCAAGGAGGCATAATGTGCATGTTCTGGGTATCTGAAACAGTCACTACAGTTGAAAAACCATTCAAAAACAAAATTGCACACATTAAAAACAATATTTTTGATTCCTAAACGATGGAGCACATCCTTGTGATGAAATACAGACCAAACAAGGATACTTTATCCAGCAGGATAATGATCCAGGGCAATCCTTGCAAGCGAATTTAACAGTTTTTGGCTGTTTTTTGATAGATTTTACTTTGGAAAACGGAATTAATAGCTTTAAAATCCAGGTTTTTGTGTTATTATTATCGTGTACACGCCTGTGAAGCGAAACCAATTTCCAGATTTCACAAGGACGAAGGATAAAATGAGAAATTTGAATGGAAATGCATGGAGCAGGATATCAAAGGATTTGGCCAAATCCTTGGGTGATTCAGTTCCAAAACTATTCCAAAATATCTTAAATGCAAAGGAAAATGTTTAATTCATTAATTTTAAACATTAACTGTATCAAGATATTGCAATTTCACATTGAAATGTTAAATAAACGTATTTGTCCAAATACTTATGTCTCCGTCGCAAATGCAAATTTCTCGTATCTTTAAAAAAAATTGATACAAATAAAATTCCTAAAATTTGTAAATTGGTATTTTTATATACACATACAATGTATCTATCCAATAAAATTGAAAAACCTTATGTATTAACTTAGAATTAGAAATAAACGAAATTTAAAAAAATCCAATGTTATGTCCAAATACTAATGCCTACGTGTGTATGTACATGCAAACACAATCAGACGCACACACACTAAGCTACCCGAGTATGCAAGGCACACCACCCCCCCTCTGCCTAGTGCGGAAAATTGTCGCTGTTTGTTATCCGATCGAAACAAAATTCACAACGTCGATAGAGAATGGCATAAACTAGTTAAATATCAGATTACAGGTCAATAACTTTAAAGCTGTGGCTGCAGTAGCTGTTTGCGGGGGAAGAGGGGGAGGTATCAAAAATCTAAAACAAACTCGTGCTACTCGCGAAATAGGAGAATCTAAATCCCGAATATGGTGTCTCTAGCTCTTATAGTTGCTGAGATCTAGGTGTTCATACGGACGGACAGACAGACGGACAGACGGACATGGCTATATCGACTCGGCTTGTCGTCCTGATCAAGAATATATATACTTTGTGGGGTCTGCCACGCCTCTTTCTTTTTTTAAGTAAAGGGTCTAACTATGGAAAGGAATTTCAATCGAAAAGAAAGGGGTCGTATGTTAAGAATAAAGGATTTCCAGTCGAAAAGAAAAAGGATTGGATCGGAGAAATCCGAATTTCAGTCTGAAATGAAGGGTCGTAAGCGGAAAATACGTGTAAAAATTTAAATGTTGAGGAAAGCTACTCAGAAGGAAAACCTGAGTAAAAGAATTTCAATCTAAAAGGAAGGGTTGTCAACGGAGAAAACGTAGACTAAGTTTAAATGGGGAAAGGAAGGAACTTGTATTTATTTTGCTAAAATTCTTAAATTGTACTGAAATCGTGCATTTCTCTATAGTGAATCCATATTTCTAACAAACAAGTGGAGAAATATTATATTGAATAAAGCAGAATAAAAGAAATGAAAAGAGATGAATGTACAATGTATTGGGGACTAAACCAAACTAGTTGGGATTATTTTATTCAGTCGAAACTTGCGCCCCCGCCCCCCTTTCCATACACAATCAATTTGCATCGAATAGAATGTATTCTATATACATACATACAGTTCCTGTGCCATATGTAGATCTGTATGTATGTCATATTTATATGAATACATATCTTATATATATATAGATATATATATATATATATATATGTTTATATATTTGTATGTCTGTTTGTATTCAGATATATTCATAATGCGGCCACACCGTTCATATCCTTTACACAAGCGCATTTCTCACTCTATTATGAGTATGTGACGCCCCCTTCCGCCCCTCCCACTTTGTCCTTCCCCCCTCCCCCCCTTTCACACACATGCCCAGCACACCAATACACGCGCATAACGAATGTCATTATAAATTGTAATAACAGCAGCAGCGACGCTGACGCCGACGTCGACGTCGACTGCAGCAGCAGCAGGAAGAACACAGCCCACACAACCCACAACCCACAGCCCACAACCACAAATTCAGCATACAAATACAACTGTAATCATGTGTGCCACAATGTAAGCTGCTGTATGTGTGTGTGTGTGTGTGTGTGTTGGATATGATTCTAAACACCTACATGCAGGCATACATACATACAAACATATTTACACACACACAGTCCCCCCACATTTGGCGCCTTTTCAACACTATGCCAGCGTCTGGCAACCCTCCCCCACACTAACCAACACTTGCACTCACACTCACACCAACACACGCTCTCACACTCACACCGACACATGCTCATTACGCTCAGCTTTATCGAGACGCACACACACAAGCACAACTAGATTTGCTCACACACACACACACACACACGCATACACTCGAACTATGTAACGGCATTGATGGCATAATACAGGAAAGCAGCAACAACAACAACTAAAACCGCAGCAATTACAACAACAACAACAAGCAGAAGTAGAATAAGGAAAAGGAGAAGAAGAAGGAGAAGAGGAAGAGCAGCAAAATCAGCAGCCTAACCTTATTTTATTTCAACATGGCTGCCTTCGGCCGCTATTACAACATTTTAGTTCTAAGATGCCTAGCTATCGCTCTCTCCCTCCCTCTCTCTTCCTCTCTCTTCCTCTCTCTTTCTGTCTCTGTCTTCAACTTTTTGCGCCAATTCAACTCAAAATTGTTGCTCGCTCTCTCTCTGTCTCTCACTGGCTCTTGTGCTCACTCCTTTGCTCAAAACTTTACTTACAAGTTGTTAGAAAGGGGAGGAGGGGGGGGGAGGGCACTGCTGCCCAAACCGCAGTTTTCCCGCCAGATCTGGCGGTTTTTGAAAATCAACAGCTAGAAAAATTGTAAAATTGCAGCAATCTGGAATTTTGGAAATTTTTTTTTAAATAATTCTTTTTTTGTCAGGTTTTTTTTTATTAATTATTTTATATTATTATTAATTTTTTATTATTATAAATAATGATAATTAACTACAGAATGTTTTTGTACCTTCTACCCATTAAAAATGGATAAAAGCAGGTTCAATAACTTTTTCACTTACAAAAGTCGTATTTTTATTTAAGTCCGAAACTTTTTTAAACAAAATTCTGTGCTTAAGAATAATTTTGCAGTTTTAAGGTTTTTCTGGGTTTTGTTTTTGTTATTTTTTTTTTTTTCATTTTATTTTAGCTTTTTTTTTGTTCTTTCCGTAAAATAAGCTTAATTTTCTCAAAGCAAATTGGCAACACTGCTTACAACATGAAGATGGAAAGAGGGGTGGGGAGGCTGCTCAAACTACAAAGTTGCATTGGTATGTGTGTAGTTATGTGTGTGTGAGCAAGCGGATCTGGCAACCCCCAAAAAGCTCAAGCGGCTGCTATTGAGTAATTGTATATGCGCCCTCTCTCTCTCTCTCTCTTTCTTCTCATGCTCTTACAACACCCACATGCTCTCTCACACATACGTACGCAGCTATACACACATACATACAATCATCAAGTTACTTGGGCGCAATGTCCATTGAGCTGCCTTCGTGTGTCCTTTCGTGTGTGTGTGAGTATGAGTGTAATTGTGTCTGTAGGTGTAAGTGTGTGTGTGTGAGGGCCCCTAGAGGCGACGTTGAAGGCTACTAAATGCGCATGCAGTCACCAATACACACACACATGCAATAAGTTGTGTCTGTGTGTGTGTGTGAGGGGCAGCTTAACTGCGGCTGAGAGAGAGCGAGACAGAGCAAGAGGAAGAGCAAGCGGAGGAGGGGAGGGAAGGGCAGGTACAATGTCTCGGCTTCGCACAATTTACGCGCTCACACTCACACCCACACACACACACACACACATGCACATTGATTATAATTTTAAATTATGTACATACGCTACACATGCATACATACATACAGACATATTATTTTAACTATGTATAACTGTACTTGCCAAACTTATATGATGACTATATGTAAATATACATACATACAATATATTGGTGTGTACACACTGTCAACTAACACACACACACACACACACATGCACATCAAATATTTAGCGCTGTTGCCATATTAAATTAGTGTTGTATAACACGCGCCAGGGGTGGGGTGGGGGCAAATGACCGCCGTTTGTTGCCAAAAATGTAAAATATACATTTCATATGTTTATATATGCATACATACATATATGTGCATATATATTTTGTGGATATATATTTTGTATATCTTTTGTTATAGTGCAATGAACGCACGTCTAATTAGCAGCCAGCGAGTAACGGTAATTTGAGGTTAACTTTACTTATGCAGGTACAATACATTTCTGTGCTGTCCAGTGTTGCAAAATCTGTTTGAAAAAAACTCCCTAGTTTTTTTTTTTACCGAAATTTAGTTTTACACAAGTTTATAATTTAAGTATTTTGTATATCGAAATATCTTTATTAATTTAAAAAAAAACCAGAGTTATATTTTCAATAAATTTATTAAATTCTTTAACTATTTAAATGTTTCATTTAAAATTAATGGAATATTTTTAAATATACAGATCAGTTAAATTCCCTATCTCTTAAATATTCGCCGCTGTGCATATCGATAAGCGCAACAATTTCGTCGCCATTTTCGACATCAGCTGCCTATCGATAACATCGATATTATGACAACACTGAAGGCGAGCTAACGGAGCATAAGAGCAATAATTAATGAGCTTTTTTCCACCCTTTTTTCACACGTGCCGCACGCTCAAATTGCTGTTAAAAAACCTGTTAAACGCCCGCAGTGAAAGTGTGAAAATTGTTACCCCGCCCCCTTTCCCCTTCCCCCCTCGCTTTCTCCGCCTGCCACTGCTGCTCAAACTGAAACCGAAACTGGCACACGCAACCCTCAAAAATCAAAAAATCATGGTCAACTGTTGTTGTTGCTGCTGCTGTTGCACGCACAAGCAACAAAACGGAAAAGAAAAAAAAAACAAAAAAACAATTCACACTTGTCTCAATAAAAACAACAACATCAAACACACACACACACACCACAGACAACAACCGCAGGCCGCACACACACACACACACACACACTCAGACAGCAGGATACGTCACGCACAGACACGCACTACACACACACAAACACACACACACAGAAAGAGCGGGAGAGAGCAGTCTGCCAATAAGTTGCAAAAAGCAACAAAACAATAAAAGCAAAAGCAACACATTGCCATGCTCTGCTTCTTCCTTTTGCTTTTTTTCTCTTCTTTTCTCTTCTCTTCTCTTTGCTGTGTGAAACAGTTAAGCGGCTATGGGAATGTAAACACACACACACAAATAGCAGCGCCCCCTGCCCACAGACAGACAAACAAACAGCAGCGCCCCCTATCGCCACACAGCCAAAACAATCAAGTGGTGACAGCAGCCCATCAAGCTCGGCTCTCGCACGCTTCACTCCCCGCTCTCTGCGCTCTCTTTGGCTGCTGCTGTTGTTGTTGCTATTGTTGTTATTGCTGTTAATGAGTCGCCAGGTAACACCTCTCTCTGAAGGGGCCTGTCATCATGGCAAAGGCGTTGAGTTGCTTACGCTCTTTGGCGCTCACGCTCTTTCATAATTCGACACGCGACGGCAGCGTTGCCAGACAGGGCTAGATTTGCAAATTGAAAAATTATGCTAATTAGCTGCAAATTAACATGAAAAATAAAATAAATTAAAAAAAAAATAAAAAATTCGTACATTTCTATGTGTGCTAGCTTTAACAACCGAGCTGCTAGGCAACGTCTGCAATATTGTTTCGTTAATAACTCCTATATTTATTAACCGATTTTAATGAGCTTATCAAGATAGTTAAATATAATTGAAGAAAGTATATATTCAGAATAACAACATTCTGTGTTCAATATTACGCTTGTTATTCCACTTTTTATGTTAAAAACCGAGGTTATTTGGGTTTTATTAAAATCCATGATTTATAATAAACTTGATCTATTGAATACATCTAACCATAGCAACCAAAATGGCTGCTCTAGCTCTTAAAGTTTCCGAGATCTCAGCGTTTATCCAGACGGACATCGCCAAATCAACTCAGCTCGCCTTGCTGCCACGCCTCCTTCTGCCTATTACAAAAAAAAAAAATTAAAAATTTCTTAAATAAATTTGTGTTAAGCATAAAATAATTAGCTGAAATCTGAACTAATTGGCAACGCTGCGCAACACTTACGCGCTCTATCTCTCTCGCACACACAAAACTAAAGTCAAGCTTAAAGTATTTTTGACTTCTCACGCGCTTCTACTTCTGCTCATCCGGACGGTGCGGTGCTAGGCGGTGGACGGGGCGGGGCGGGGCGTCGTCGTCGTCACTCCTTTTTGCTCTATTGATTTTTAACATAATCAAAACCCAAAATGTATGCACACACATACAATTACACTTACACTTACATGTGCACATTTATGCTCACACACACACACACACACACACACATGCATGAAATTTTCGACAGCGTTGCCATGTGTGCTTAGAAGGTGGCCTGGGTGGCAACGTTGGCGTCGCGCTGATTATGAGCATGTTGATAAGTTTCGGCGTCGACGTTGACGCTGACGCTGACGTTGACGTTGACGTCGACGTTGTCGTACCGAGCGACAACGAACGACGTCCGACGTCCGACGTCCGACGATGCTTGTTGACTTCTCTCTCTCTCTCTCTCTCTCTCTTTCTCACTCTCCTTGCTCTCTCCTTCTCTTACTACACACAAACACAGACGTCCGTCAAGCTGCTGCGCCTATTTTAAACACACACACACACACACACACACACACACAGAAGCGCAAGGCGACAACCCTTTTCTGCATCCCCTTGCCCCCTCCCGCTTTTCACACACATGTGCGAGGCCAAACCCTGTGGAAAATGGCTTCATTGAAAATGTTGTTTGCTTTTCTATTTGGGTTTTCCTGCTGCTTTTTCGGCTTTATTTTATATTTTTACACTATAAAATACACATTGTATGTGTGTGTGTGTGTGTGTGTGTGAGTGTATTTATGTATTTGTAGCATGCTTTTAGGCGTAGGGTTGTCCTTTCTATGATTGTGTTTGCATTTTGGGGTCTGCAAGTTTTTGGCTTTTGTACAATTTTCGTTTTAAACTTTGCGTTGTACACGAATTATAAGTTTTGATTAGTGCTGGGCAAAGTTTTCACTTCTGTAGAGGGGGAGGGAGGCAGGGAAAGGGTCTCTAGCGGTGGGTAGTTGTAATATGGTTACTCTATACACACAAATATACCAACTACATATAGGTATATATAGAGATATATACTTACGCTGACGTCAGCATAATAATAGCCTTAAAATTTGTAGAGGGTGTTTGCTTTTGAGGTTAGACAGAGGCAGAGGAAGAAGGACTATACATATAGATATATATACAATGTGTATATCCATATAATTTGCATATGTGCTCATGTGTTTCGTAGTGCTAGCTGGCATTTCTATGGCTTTTGTCAAGTGCTAACTGCTAAATACTGGGCATAAATTACAGATAATGCTCTTGGGATACAGTATGTATAGCATACTTTTTGGTGCAGTCAGCAGGTTCTCTATCTATGTCTATTTCTATTTCCTCTCAACGGGTTAGCTGTCAACTCTAGATAAAGCTCGTTACTTAAGAACTGATATAGTTCCTAAGTTCCTAGTTTTTAGTCATATTAACATATTAACTAAATGACAACATTAAATGAAATAGTTTATTTAATAGTTTAATAGATTACTTTAACTTTTACTTAATTTAATTCCTTAATAAAATTGTATTATTAATTTAAAAAAAAAAGAGCAGGTATATAAAATTTTCTATCGTTATTGAAAATAGATAATACTATCAACATATCGATATTTTAAACGAAAAATATTCGATAACTCTAATTTTCTATACCCTGTACCCATTAAAAAATAGGAGAAACAGTGTTAATAACTTTGTTTTTAAATGATAATGTTTTTTTATTCTTAATTTTGAAAAAAATAATAATGCAGGTATATAAAATTTTGATAGTAATATCAACATATCGATATTTTAAACGATAAATATTCGAAAACTCTAATTTTCTATACCCTGTACCCATTGAGAAATAGGAAAAACAGTGTTAATAACTTTGTTTTTAAATGGAAACGTTTTCTTTTTATATATTCTTGATGCATTTTTATATTTTTGCAAGTAGCAGTCGGGACTATATCTCTGGTATTTTCTTATTTGCAGGAATACGACATCAAGGATCATCGGCCTTGGCTGTCCTTAAATCAATGTGGCCTCAACAAACCGGAACAAATCAAATTTGCGCGTTATTTGGGCCAAGGATTGCCAACGTTCACGCTCTTCTGCATTTATAGCAATTTTAAGAATCTATTTTGCACAAAACGCACCGAAATGTAAGCTTCCAAAATTCCATATAATTATCGATTTATTTATATATCTGTATATATATTTAATTTAATTGAATTATTTATTTAGCTATACCAAGGACGGCTACAATCTGCCTTATATACTCGATAAGACCAAGCGCTTCCTGGCCAACACAACAGCTGGTGAGTTTTCCCCCCCCATTTTCCGCGGAAAAATCTCCCGTCTTCAATGGGAAATTATTTGTGTGTATAGCGCAAATGCAGCAAACGAACAGTAATAAGCATTCAAAAGTGAAAATGCAGGCGAAAATTCAATAAGAAAATTGCAAAAAATAAGAAAAATAAGAAAATTGCAAATGAAAAGCCAAAAACCAGCTGAAAGGCGGAAAAATGTGCTAAATTTTAAAAATATACACAAGAAAAAAATAGCAAATAGAAAACAGAAAAACAACAAAAAGAGAAAGAGAAAACGATGCGCCGAGTGTCTAGAAAATGTTTTTCATTTTTTTATTTTTATGATTTCTATTTCAACTATTTCTATGTTTTGCATTTTATTTTTTTCGAGCTTTAATCATTTGCTCTATTTGCTCTATATTTTTGTTTGCTTGATTTTCCTAGTTTTATCAAATGCACCGAATTAAAAAAGTATAAAATTCTATCTATACAAAATTGGCTGTCTCTTTTTGCAAACTCAAAAAACTGAAAAATTTTGAAAAATTCGAAAATTTTTTAAAAATTTCTATAAAGCAAAAACTATTTAAATAATTTTCACTGTGTACAAAAAAACAAAAAAAAAATCATTTTAATTTTCCACTTCAATTTGTTTGTGTTCTTCTTCTTCTTCTTTTCCACGCATTCGCTTTAACCTCACTAGGCGATAACACCAACAACAACAACAACAGTAACAGTAACAACAACAACAACAGTAACAAGACCCACAACACTACAACAACAACATCATCCACACCGGTCAAACAGCATCCACAAGAGCAAAGCGAGTCGGCGCCAGCGTCGCCAGCAGCAGCAGCAGCAACAACAGCAACTAGCATCCACAACAACAACAGCAACAACATCCACAACATCCACACACACTCAACAGGCAACAGCAGCACACACCTACACACGCAGCCAGCAGCGCAGTCAGCAGCGCAGTCGACGTCAGCCACGCCTCTACCCCGGCCGGGCACGCCCAAAACACCCGCAGCGGCGGCAGCAGCGCCACAACATCCACAGCATCCACATTTGTTGCAGCAGCAGCAACATGTTCCACATCATTTGCAGCAGCCGCCGACGCCAACCACGCCCACACGCAGCGCAGCGATGACGCCCCCTCAGCATCCACAACATGCACAGCATCCACTTCATCAATTGCAGCAGCAGCAGCAGCAACAGCATCCACATGCACATCCGCAGCAGCAGCCGCAACCACAACATCCGCATCACTATACGCACACACATCCGCATCATCAGCCACATCCGCATGCGCTTGCACATCCGCCACAACAGCATCCACATCATTATGCATACGCACCACATCCGCATGCACATCCGCATCCACATCATACACACTATAGCCTACCAACACATCCGCATCCACATCCGCATCCCCATCAGCATCCACATGCCAATCCACATCCACACGCCGCCCACATGGCAGCCTTGGGCTATGGCCAACAGGTGGCGCCAGCAGCGCCCACAACGCCAGCGTCGCCAGCAGCGCCGCCCAGCATGTGAGACTGGCGTAGGCGTGGCGCCAAATATGGCGACAGTGCCAGTGGCGCCACCTGTTGACAATTCTAGGCAGCAGCGCAAACAAACAGAAAACAACAAAAAAAAAACAATTGTATTTTTTTCGTATTTTGTATTATGATTTGGGCATTTTAATGTTTGTTTCGTTTATCAATCATTTTATATTTTATATGTCTCGTTTGTAGTCTAATTTTAAAAGCTTTTTGCCAAATTTCCTATATATGTATTATGTTGAACGACGAAATTGTTGAAGGATCAACGCGCCCTGAACTATGCAATGTTATTCCTTGAAAAGAGATTATTATACATACATACACACTCACACACACACAATACACACACAGACACATGTACACTCTCGCAAACATTAGTAAAAATCAAATATTTATAACAGTATATATTTTAGTAAGCCAAGAACAAAACCAATCCTAACTATATATATATACACACACAACTACATATACAACTATACATACATATATATATATATATATTCGTACATAAATATACGATGAGAAATTGTTTGCAACAAAAAATATATGCATACTTATAAACATAGCGAAAAACAAAATGGCTTCTTTTTTATACCCTATTAAAAATGGGTAACAACAGGGTTAATAACGTTGGGAGGTTGTAACAGGCAGAAGGAGGCGTGGCAGCCCCCACAAAATATATATATTCTTGATCTTCAACTATTTAAATAAAAACAGTAAACTAAAAAAATAATATTTTCAACTAATCGTTAATATCAATATCCTAGGGTGTTCTACTGTCGGAAGCGTCCGATTGATCTGCTGCACTCAACCTGGTTCTTAATTAAATTTGTATTGCTTAAAAATATTGAATTTTTTAAATTCTATTTCAAATATAGGTTACAGGGTATTCTACAGTTGGGCGCGTTCGACTGATCTGCTACGCCCAATCTGGTTATTAATTAAATTACGATTTAAAAAAAATTTACAATTTTAAAATGATTTAATTAATCTACAGTCGGTCGCTTCCGACTGATCTGCTGCGCCTATTCTGCACGTTTCGCTGCATTTGTGCTAGGCAAACGGCAAGCGTTGAAGAGAGCGCTTTCGCTCTATTCTTACTCTCGCTCTCTTAAAATGCAACTCTCTCTTGTAGACCTGAAGAACATGGCGGCCGCCAATGACGGCACGCTTGAGTTTGCCAGTAACAGCAGCAGCAGCAGCAACAGCAACTGTAACAGCAGCAGCAGCAACAACATTAACAGCAACAGTAGCTGCAGCAGCAGCATTAACAGCGCCAGCAACAGCAGCACTAACAGCAGCAGCAGCAGCAGCGCCAACAGCTACTTAACAGCGGACGCAGCTCGTTATGGCTGCCCAACAACAGCGACGCTGTTACCGCCGCCATCGCTGCCGCTGGCGCCGCCCCCGCCGCCCCGTTCGCTGGAACAGCTGATCATCTATGAGAATTTCAATGTGCACGAAACGCATCGGATCGAAGATGGCGTCTGCACGCACCTCTCCCGCCTGCCCCCCAAGAAGCAGGAGCTATTGAAACAGTTCGGTATACAGAGTAGTAGCCAGCAATGTCTGAGCAATTATGAAAAGTGCATACTCATCGAGAACTTCATCAAGTTTTGCAATGTGAGCAACTGTGTATCGCGAACTGCTCTCTCCCCCCACCCCTCTCTCTCTCACTCGCGCTCTCGCTGGAAGCGGGGCGCTTACCGTTATGCGCTGCAGAGATTTGTTCTTGAAATTGGCCTCAATTATTGGACTTACCATCATACTATATATGAAATGAAAAAAAAAAAACATCTCAAATTTAGCTACAAAATTTCACCCTCATCCGAAATCGAACAAAACTCTTGCCGTGTCCTAGTTTTGTTTCATTTATTCACATTCTCTTTTATCCCAAATGTATATACAGGAATATCAGATATCCGATCATCGACCCTTTTTGGACTTCCACGACAGCGCTTTATCCAAATGTGAACAGCTTAAATTTGTACGATATCTGGGCCAGGGGCTATCCAATCTGACACTAAACAAGATCTATGTCGCCTTCAAGGATCTGCTGGGCAACGCTCGTCCAGAGAAGTGAGAGTTGGGCCAACACAATTTGCATTTTATCATTTTTAATTTATTTTTTTCCCTACAGAGCTAACCCCGAAAACTATAATTTAGATGTACTCCTGAAGAAGAAGCGCAAGAACCTCTATAATCGCCTGCATACTGCCGGTAAATTAAAATAAATCACAAATATATTTTTTTCCGACTTTTGTGAGTTTTTAAAAACAGTTATTTTTTATAACCTCTAAAACTTGGTGAATTAATTATTATGTAATTTAATTATGTACTTAATTAGTAATTTAAACGCTCTGGCAACTCTGTTTAATAACAGACTCGTTTCCATAACATAATGCTATTTTAGCAGACTTCTGCTAAGCAGCTTTGTTACTCTTTGACAGCGTGGAAGCCAAGTCAACATTTCTCTTATCCGACTCTCTTTTGATGCTCTCGCTCTCTTTTAGCCAGCAGCGTGGATCTGACGAGCTACGACGCCGGACAGCAGCAAGCAGCGCAGCAGCCGCTTCCGCCGTCGCAGTCGCAGCATTCGATGGTGGCAGCAACGCCACGCCCACAGCACGCCTTCGCCGCATTAACAGCCGCCACGCAGCACGGCGAAGTTTGCAGCGATCTGACGCAGCAGCAGTACAGTTATGCGCAACGGTAAAAGCTCCTGCATGGCATTAACAGTACGGTAACAGCAAGAAGAGCAAGTAACAGAAGAAGAGCAAGCTAACATAAACACACACATACATATTAAATATACTTCCTGGAACTGGACCAGTAACTGTTGTGTCTTCAAAATGAAAATGAAAAAAGAAAACAAACCAAATTATATGCAAACAAAAAGAAAATGGAAAATGTTGCTAAAACTAAGTGCTAAATTACAACAGAGAAAAAACTACAAGAAACTAGTAAAAATTAGTTTACAGAATTAAGAAACTACGAATAAAGGCAATGCGAATGAAATTCCAACTAGCAGGTTAAATCTCCATTATAAATAAAATAAAATAAAACTTTTCTTGTTTTGATTTTCGCTTCGGTTTCCAAGAGATTTGAATTTAGCGCCCCAAGATTGTTTTCCAAAAGCTAAACTGGCTTATAAACCTACTTAACTAGACTAGAACTAAGCTAACTCTAAGCTAAACACCAAAATTCAAAAAAGATATAGATAAATCAAAGACCTCCCATGAAAGTTCCCTAATATGCATTAACATATACACATCAGCTATAGCATATAGTCCGTAAGCGAATCAAATCAGATCAGATTAGCATAGAGTATATAGACAGCATCAACACTAAAGAGTAATAATTAAAAAAACATTAATGATTAACAGAACAGCTATTCCTATATACAATACTTATATACAACAGATAATATATATAATGGCAAGGCAAGAATCAAATACCAATTGTAAATTCAATATACATACATGGAAACTATATACACACCTCTATATATACATACATATATATTATATATGAATAAACATAAATACCAAAATATATTATATACGACAAGCCAAAAAAAACGCGACTTTCATTCGGAAGATCTGCAAATTTGGGAGTTTCGTAGCATGGAATATCATTTCGTAATCATTTATACCATTATCATTATTATTGGATGGGGATGTAATATCCTAATCTAAAATACATATATGTAATAGGATAAATTTAAAGGAATTCTTTGATGATCAACTTTAGATTTGATTGAAAAATATCAGCCCTAGGGTATGCAACAAAAATATGCCTTCAGCAATTTTGCTCTAGAAACTAAACCTATTAATCTAAATTCAACCAGTATATCAAATATCAGCATATCTAATGATGATACTAACGAAGTTTTTACCTCCAAGTAGTATATAAAATGTATATAAATGTCAGGAAGGGAGATAGTAGTTCTTAGTCCGATGAAGTTACTCGATTTCATTCGGGACATTGGATTAATGGACGTGCTTTAGGTTCAGCAGGAAGTACAATAGATCTTTCAGGTCGCAGTACACTAGTTCCCAATAATAATAATAATAATAATAGTATATAAAAAGTTATAGCTATATTTCCGATTTGGTTTGGATTAATTCAAATCATGAGCTCACTTTTTGTATTCACAATTAAAACTCTGCCTTCAATTGTTTTTCAATTTTTATTATTATATATTTATTTAGATTTATGGAAAATGTTTATTTTATGCGCTTCACTCTCGGTCCGTGTTTAAGTTTAATAACTTGCAGCGACTTGGTACAAAAGAAGTAAAAGTACAATACAAGGCAGTTTTTTCTTTCAGTGTGGCGACTCCTGGCCAGAAACGATGCTTCAACATTTGTGTTACCTAAAATTTAGACATAAGTAGTAGATGTTCTCGCGTATAACTCGATCGTGATCGATCAAATCCAGTCTACTTGGATTGCTTCTTGCTCAGTTTCTGCTCCCGATCCAGCGCCCGCTGCTTGGCCTTCTCATAGATGGGCATCAGTTGTCCGGTCTCCCCCAGCATTTTCAGCAGCTCCATGATGAAGGGCAAATAGTTGTGCTTGCGACGCACATTCTCCACCTACAAAGGAAAGCGAATCGATTAAATATAGTGCTAGGATTATCCCGATATCCTCTTTAATCGATATTTCCGATATTTTGTGATAATTATCGATAATAGTGGTAATTACAAAGTAATTCAACTTTAGATAATACATTTTTTTTTTTTCAGCTTATTTAAATTTTTCAACTATTTAAACCTTGTCGATACTTTCAATAACAACCCTTTATCGATAATATGGATATTGCAGCGATATTATCTTAATACAGAATAATTATATACTGTAATCTAATAGATCTCACCTTGTATCGCTTCTTCTTCTCGATTTCGTACTTGATGTAGGAGCGCAGGGTGCTGATCTCGCTCTGACGGTCCTCCTCGGTGTCCATGGCGTTGGCCGGGGGGTTGAGGAGCTTCTCGATCTGCTGCTCGTAGATGCGCTGCCGATCCGAGATCAGGGCCATCAGATTGAAGTGGATTTCGCCATCGCTATATCGCTGCATGCGCTTCTCAATGATCGGTCTGATGACCTCGATCCAATATTGTCCGGTTTTGATCTCGCCCAGATCGATGGGACCCTCACGCAGACCATCCAGTTCGTAGAGCCTTCCGGCAATGGGCATATACCCCACAAAGTGATAGACATCCTCGTCCTTGTTCTGGTTCTTGGTGTCCATCTCGAAGAGCGTCTGCCGGGCAAAGGAATTGTGCACGGTGCGAATCTGGGCGGCGTTACTGAGGGTTAACCCCTTGTTATACGGATCGAAGCACTGGCAGAACTCCTTGAAGTTGGTCAGCGTATCGCCCAGCTTGATGTCCTCGTGATTTAGATTCAGAAGCAGACTCAGTATCGCCTGCGTGGCACAGGCATTGTTGATCACCTGCTTGGCAAAGAATATATGATCTCGATCCAGGACGACCTTGCCCGCCGGCTCGTCCTCCTGCACCCATTTGAACAGGAATATCAGACCGTGTATCGGCTCCATGTCCTTGAACGACTCGCTGTCCAGGCTCCAGATCTCCTCCACCTGGGCGCCATCGCAGCCTGCAAACAGAAAAGTTCTACAATATTTTAAATATAGTTTTAGAAAACTGCCGATTTCATATCGGCCGATCGGAAGATTTATAACCCCATTGTATCATAGTATATACTTTTGTATGTACAATAAGTGCTAAAATATTTTATATCTAATTTAATATTTAAATCTAATGCTTATTAGAAGAGTATAACTACGTTTATTTACCATCATAATTTTGGATTTAAAATGGATATAAAAATACCCTATATATTAAATTATTTTATTTATTTTTACAGACAGCATTATCGACTCGGCTCGTCGTTCTGATCAAGAATATATATACTTTGTGAATATATATACTGCCACGCCTTCTTGTGCCTGTTACATACGTTCTCCCAAAATGATAGGCCCTCTTTTAACCCATTTTCAATGGGTACAGGGTATGCAAATTTTAAACATAATTTTATAAAACAGACATGGGTATTATCGACTTAGCTCGTCGTCCTGATCAAGAATACATATACTTTATGAGGTTTGCCACGCCTTCTACTGCCTGTTACATACAAATTTTCAATGATTACAGGGTATAATTAGTTGCAGAAATTTGAAACCGGCAAAATCGCAAAAAAAAAAAATATGAAAAGCGCGCGCGTCGTGCACACTTACCGAATTCCCGTATCAGCTCTGTGAATACGCCGGGATCGCTTTCAATAAGACACCAATTGCCAGCTTCTTCGCCCATGCTTAATATTTCAGTCGCTTTAGCAGAAAATTATTTTCTAACAAAAATTTTTTTGTCAACTCACAAGCCACACGATTAGTGCTAGCGATGACAACAATACATCGATAACACACTGCAGTAAACTGCGATAGCCAGGCTAAAGTGTTAACAGCGCTCAAATAATCGACACAAATTGCTATAAAAATTTTACGATTAAATTAATATATAACTGCTGTTTTGTTTTATTTACGATGAAAAGTGTATGTTTTGAATTATGCCATAAATTATATTATGAAAACATGGGCATAATAATAACATATTATTATTACTATGCGGCAATCAGCAAAACGGTACAGCAAACACCAGTGTTGCCAAATCTGGCTTTTTTGTAGAGCATTTGCTACACAAATTGTGAAATTGCGGAAAGCAGAAATTCTGACGTTTTTTGAAAAACTATTCAGCTTTTTCGGCTTATTCTAATGATTTACAAGACTCATGCACTATATGATTATTGCTTAGATTTTTTTTGTTTTTACCGCCAAATTGTCAACTCTGTTGACAACACTGGTGCACACAGCTGCACCTCGATTGTTATTGGTTTCGATGAATTTGGCGCATCGCTAATGTCATGGCGGACACAAAGCAAAAGCGGTGGGAGAAAAAAATATATGCGCAAAGTATAAAAAAAGCCAATGTGAAAAATTAAATTTTTCTGCCGTCGCAGCGAGTGTAAACGCCTAATGTGCACGCTAACAATGCTCGTGAGACAATAATGTATAATTTGGTGTGATATTTGTTATGTGTATAAGGCAAATGGGGCTGGCAGAGCAATTGAAACTATGACGCGAAAATATGAATTCGACTCTGTGGAAAATTGGCAATTGCGTACGTTTATGTAAATGTGGAGCGACGCAGCGCGGGGGGGATAAAAAACAAATTACAAATTGTAACTTGCATCAAGTGCAGTTTTTTTTTAATTAACTTGTGTACAAATCGAAAGAGAGAGAGAGAGAGCGCTCTCCATTGTAGCTTTGGGGAAAAAGAGGCGCGAAAAATTTAATACAAAATGGTTGTCTCAAAAGACAACAAGCGTCGCCGTAAGGAAACGGAGACACCGCCGACGTCGACGTCGACAGCGACGTCAGCAGCAGCAGCAGCGGCGGCGGCAGCAGCGTCAACAGCGCTTGCTGTGGAGTCATCACCAGAGATGCCCAAAAGGTGAGCGAATATACATACATACATATGTATGTGTGTGTGTGTATGTATGTATGTAGTTGTATATCTGCCACCCTCTGGCCAGTTGATCGTACATGCCTGCATGTGTGTGTGTATGTGTATATGTAATTGTTTGTGTAAAGTGGGAGATGACGACGCACCCCCCACCCCCACCACCCACCTTCCGGCGCTGCGACGCAAAGCGTAAAGTGCGCTGCGCTTCAATTGTATAAGCAACAGTGTTGAGAAATGCTCAACTGTTTAACCAATTGATAATGAAATTAACATATTGATATGAATATAGGATAATATCAGCATTGATTGTTGATAAACATTAACAAAAAATAAGTTAAATTAAAATTAAGTTGTTGATATGAATCAGAACAAAATAAAACAAGTTATTTTTTCATTGGCTGCGTTCACGGCCGTAGCGCTCCATGGAGCGATAACTCGATAAATTTTTACATTTTCAAATTTAAACAGCTGTGTTCGCTGCATGGAGCGATAATTTTATCCAATGGAGCGCAAAAATTTTATGCTACATGCGCTCCACGAGATTTTACAGTTATGCCACATTTAGGGTTGCAATTTTCGGCAGAATAATCGTTATCGGTTAATCGCTCCATGGAGCGCAACGGCCGTGAACGCAGCCAATTATTTTTTTATTTATCAGTGTTGATTAACATCTGCAACAGCAAAAAATGGTTTAATTTAAATGAAACTTAGTTTTTTATGTAATATTTTTATCAATAAGATAATTTTATATATGCTAGGGGTATTGGGGCAACAAGCAGTCAGTGTTGGCAAACATATAAATAATAAAAAAAATAAATTTAAAAACAATATAATTAAGTTTATTATATGATATTATTTTAAATAAATTTACATAATTTAATTTAATTTAGTACAATAAAATACAAATAAAATTAAGTTGTTATTTGATAATATTTTTTAGAACAGAATTTGAATTTTTTTATCGACTGCAGAATGTTACTGAAATTAATTGTGTGGTGTCTGTATTTAGCTTTAAAATAGCCAAATATTTCAGCACTGTTGCGCTAGCGTCGTGGCGCTGGCCAAGGGCTGAATTGCAAACGCTTTGGGGGAGTGCAGGTGTGTGCGTGTTTGTGTGTGTGTGTGTGAGTGTGTGTGTGTGTGTGTATGGGGTAACTCAATGCGTTTTTGTTGTGTTTGTTTTCGTCTTTGATTTTGCGCGTAATTTATATCAAATTGCATTTGTAACCAATTAAAATTCTTTTCTCTTCTCTTTCCTCTTCTCATTCTCTGTCTGTCTGCGTGTGCCCCATGCCAGAACGAAGGTGCAGGCGCAGCGCAAATTCGCCCAGGGTCAAAGTGCACCCAACTCCGGAGGCGCCTTTGCAGCTGCAACATCGGTGGCAGCTGCCTCCTCCTCCTCTGGCCCCGGCACATCCGCCGAGAGCCTTCAACCACCGATTGATATACTACCGAACAAGTGTCCAAAGGCGCAGGATTTCCTTACGTTTCTCTGCTTTCGCGGCACGCCCTCGCTGCCCGCCCACCTGGACTATATGAATCAGGGCAAGCTGAAGGCGGGGGAAGCGGCGCCCAGCGGCAGCAGCGACAACAACAGCAACAAGAAGAAACACAACAACAACAAAAAGAAGCGCGGCAGACCCGCCAAGACAGCCAAGCTTGTGGAGGAGCTGCAGGCGCAGGGGCAGGGGGAGGTGCAGCCGATAACAGCAAGTGATAAAATTGAGGCCACGCCTCCGCTGCTGCTGGCGGGCGCTGTGCGTAAACGCGCCGAGGTGATAAGCGAGGGCAATCGACGCGGCAGCCTCAAGCGTCGCTCCAACAGAGGCGGCAACAAGCAGCAGCAGCAGCAGCAGCAGCAGCAAGAGGAAGAGAAGCAGCAAGAAGATAAAGCAGCAACTGAGCAGCAAAAGCAAGAGGAGGATGAAGAGGAAGACGAGTTTTTCTCAGCGCACGATGCAAGTTCACGCAATGGCGCCGCTGCCGATGAGGCGCCAAGCAAATCGGAGACGCAGCAGCGGCGGGGGCGCGGCCAGAGAAAATCAGCTGCTGCAGCAGATTCGCCAGCCGAGAGCGCCGGCAAGGCGGAGGGCAAGGGGCACGTGAAGCGCGTGCGGCAACGCGAGTCGCCCATTTTTATACCCTCGCCCGAATCCTCGGGCCGCATGACCAGACAGCGTGCTTTTTTTGAGCCCGTCAAGGTGCCGCCCAAGGAGGCGCCACCCGAGGAGAACGAAAAGCAGCCAGCGAAGCAGCCGCCAGAAGAGGCATGCAACAAGCAGCAGCAGCAGCAGCAGCAGCAACAGATCAAGGAGAAAATCAACTCGAGCATTTATGCCAAAGATGCGGCCAAGCAGCAGCAGCAGCAGCTGGAGAACGGCGGCAATGCCACAGCCCTGGCTGCCGAGCAGCAAAAGAGCCTCAATGTCTTCGACTTCAGCAGCGATGATGAGCAGCCGCTGGCCAAGGCCATTAAGCTAAAGAAGGGCGGCAAAAAGGGAGGCGCCACCAATGCGCCAAACAATGCGCGTGCACGCAAATCTGCAGCGGCAACAGCGGCAGCAAAAAAGCAGCAATTGGAAAGGGAGCGGGAGGAGGAGCAGGAGAGGGAGAGG
>JAWNNJ010000414.1:0-14231 GCA_035045125.1 Hypselothyrea guttata | reverse complement strand
CCGTAAGAGGGTTAAATTTAGTTGCAACGATAGTTTTTCTTAGTTTATTTTTGAATGGAACTGTTGTTAGAATTTTGGGTTCAGGACCTTCTGCGAATATATATTGAAGCCTATGATCATAAAGAGGTCTTTCTGAAATATAAATGTATTCGTCAAGGTTTTCGCCAGCTGAATGTACAGTGTCTCCATCTGTGCCCTCTATTGATTCGGTATCATTAATATTGGCTTCAACTTGAATACGACTTAACGCGTCTGCAACTACGTTTTGGGACCCTTTCTTATAGATAACCTCATAATCCGAAAAGGCTTGTAAAAGTTACCATTTTGGGAACTTAAATCGCCTCCTAAAGGGCTCTTTTCGGAGGCATATTGGAGTGCAAATTTCTATGGAAAAAGAGCACTGAATAAAAGTCAAAAATTGTATTGATTTTATTTATTTTATTTTTTCAATTTTTATATAATATTTATAATATTTCATTCCAAGCTTATATATATAATTTAGACTTATGTATACATTTTTCTTCAATATTATTATTTTTCTTATATTACTTAATTATACCCTTGGCATTTTGAAACCCTTTGCGCCGACGATTGACACCACCAAAAATAGATAAAACATAAAACATTAGAACTGTAATTTAATTAAATTTCAAATGTATTAAATACGAAAATGTATAAAATCTTTAACTTACTTCGAAAAATCCATCAGCAAAAACACGTCTGTCTTCCACTTGTGTATTGCGCAAAATGAGCAAAATCTGTATATGCATTTTTGTCTTGCATTGTCTTGCACGATTCTTCATTCCGTTATTCTGTTATTTTCGTTCACTTGCCTACTTCAGCTCCCAAAATGCTTATAAATAAGTGCATTTTAGGAGCCCGCGCTCTCACTCCCTCCTAAAATGCTCAGAAATAAGTGCATTTTAGCAGCCCGCGATTTTAAGGCTCTTATATGCTCCGAAAACCCTCAGAATTATGAGCACCCTATGAGCTCTGTTCGGGCACTTAATTATGAGCGCTCCGAAAATTGCTAGCTGGGATGTGCTTGCTGTATTCACCAATACGCAAAAAGTGCATAGTGTGTCGCTTAGTGTATAAATGTACACTTGCACATATATACATACAAACATATGGACATGACAATGCAAATATATAACCAAAGATACATATTTTTTAAATAGAGTGTACAGTGTATTCTTCAGTCGGCCGCGTCCGACTAATCTGCTCCGCCTTTTCTGGATGTATACCTCGAATTGTACTTTGCGCGGGACAAACAACTTGAAAAAAGAAAAAAGACTAACAGTTTTTCACACGCAAAGGTCACAAAGCTTTTCTTTTTTAGACTTGACACTGTTATCCACAACAACGATACGTGGGAGGTCGAGTACGTCCGACTGTAGTTTTTCGAACGACTTATCTGCCCCGTTTTTAGTGTTTAATTAAGCAAATAGTTGAAAATGAAAAGAAAATTAAAAACTCAAAATTCAGTAAAGCTGACAAATTAGGTAGGTGAATCCAAAATCTAAAATAATCTTAAGGATAACCTAAATATCAAAAACGGTGTTCCTAGCAATTATACTAGATTGTGTATAGATTACGAATGGCAAATGGCGAATGCGTTCATGCGAATGGCAGACATGGCTATATCGACTGAGCTAGTAGTCCTTATCAAGAATATGTGCACATTGTAAGAACTGTCATGCTCTCTCTCGGTGTGACACACATTTTTTCTTTGCACTAACTGAATAGACACTTTTGTACTTTTTCTACAAAATTGATCGAAATAGTATAACAAGGTCAAAGGGCCCTACCGCACTATGGGGCATTTGACCAGTTTAGTTGGTATAAATTAAAAACCCGAGAACGAAACAATGAAAAATGGGAAATACAAGGTCAGAATGTATGTAACAAGCAGAAGGAGGCGTGGTAGACCCCATTAAGTATATATCGCTCATTTACCAGAAGAGTGTCGTAAACCAAAATAGTAGGTTTTGAGAAAACTGCGTTTAAAGTTTTCAAGCGCCGTGTATTTCTATACAAAGCGGAGCGACACATTCTCTTTTCACTCTTCTGGTAAATGAGCGATATATTCTTGAACAGTGTGATGAGGTAAGTCTGTCTGTCCGTCTTTCCGTATGTCCGGTTGTTTGAACGCATCATTCTCAGCAACCATAAGAGTTAGAGCTCTTGACCGTTTTGGTCATTTTTTAAAGGTGTATACAATACGCAGTTTATATCAAATTTAGGATGCCACGTCCCTACCGCGGATAATCATCATTAACATAATACATTTACCAATTAAAGACATACAAATCTACCCACGTAAATTCTGTCATATACGAACTTTAGAGATGTATAATATCTACCAATTCTGTTTATTTCGTGTACATTTCGAATAACAACATTCTATGTTCAATATCATTGCTTGTTATTTGGTTTTTATACCCTGTGCCCATTGAAAAATGGGAAAACAGGGTTAATAACTTTGTGCGAATGTATGTAACAGGCAGAAGGAGGCGTGGCAGACCCCATAAAGTATATATATTCTTGATCAGGGTGAAGAGCTGAGTCGATATAGCCATGTCTGTCTGTCTGTCTGTCTGTCTGTCCGTCTGTGCGTTTGTATGAACGCGTCGATTTCGGAAACTACAAAAGCTAAAGCTGCCAATTTTGACATGTAGGTAGATAAATAACGTACGCAGTTCAAGTTTATTTCAAATCGTTGATGCCACGCCCCCTTCACGAACAAAAATCAATAAAACTCGAAAAACCTCGAATTTTTAACACAAAAAGTTAAATAGCAAGCGTAATATTGAACATAGAATGTTATTTGGAACATAAACTCTCTTCTATTATATTTAACTATCCTGCAAAGAGCATTGAAATCAGTTAATAAATACAAAAGATATAAACAATGTTGCAGGCCACGCTTGCCCTGTGACAGTGCGCCCATTAATTGTTGTACACAGGGTATAAGACAGTCGGGCTTGTTATAGATTAGGGCGTAAAAAGAGCGTGGCATTCAACATTTGAAATAAACTTCATCTGCGTATGATATAGACCTACCAACCACTGAAGACAGAATTTGTGTAACTAGATTTGTTTCTCTTAAATTGGTCAATGTATTTTATTCATGTTCATTGTGGGCGGAAGATGCGTGGCATCCAAGATTTGAAATAAACTTGAATTGCGTATGGTATACATTTTTCAAAAATCCAAAAACGCTGTTCTATCTCTTATATGTAGTTTCCGAAATATCAGCGTTCATACAGACTGACAGACAGGGCTAAATCGACTCAGCTCGTCTCCCTGATTAAAAATATTATATATAGTTTGTGGGGTCTGCCACTCTTCTTTCTGCCTGTTACATACATTCTGACAAAGTTATTAACCCTGTTATTCCAATTTTTCAAATGGGCACAGGGTATAAAAAAATACATTGATGCCAACTAAACTGGTCAAATGCCCCATAGTGCACTAGCAACTACATAGGTGCTTTGGAATAAGCCTGTTTGTATGGGAAAGCTCAACCTTGATAAAAGTTTTATACATGTATGAGAGTAATTAGACCCCTTACTTTAAATAAGTAAAATGGGTCTATTAAGTTAGTGTAAATAGAAACGTGTGTAACAAGCTGAATCGATATATTCTATGTCTGTCCGTCCGTCAGTATGAACACCTAGTTCTCGTAAACGATAAGAGCAATAGGCACCGTTTTTTGTAAGTAGGTATGCAGTATGCAGATTAAGTTTGTTTTAGATTTTGGATATTTCCTTTCCTTTCCCCGAAAACCACAAAAAACCTCAACTACCACATTGATCTCGCTATTATTAAGCACAACAGCAGCCACAATATTAAGGCTACAGACTTGTAATTTGCCATTTACGTAGTCTATGACATTATCCAACGCGCTGTGAAATTCAATACAATCCAATAGAAAACAGCGAATATATGCCACAAACAATTTGCTGCACTTTGCAGAAGGGGTGTGGTGTGCAATGCATATGCGCGTAACTTTGTGTGTGTGCTTTTGATTGTGTTTGTAAGTACATTTATACAAAGTAAACGGTCTCCTACTGTCGGTTACGTCTGTTTAATAGGTTCTGTGTTTATTAACCGACGTAATGGTATAGTGCATATATTCCAAGTAAACTTGACCTACATATGGTATACACTTATATACATTCAAAATATATTGGCAAATCAGTGGGACGGAGACTACAGTCGGACGTAACCGACTGTAGGAGACCCTTTACTTTACGACTACTACTAATGTATGTACATACAAACACAATCAGAGGCACGCACGCTAAGCTACTCGCGTATGCAAGGCCCACCACCCCCTCTCTACCTAGTGCGGCAAATTGTCTGTGGCATATATTTGCTGTTTCTTATCCGATCAAAACGAATTCACAGAGTCGATAGATAATGGCATAATCCAAATAATCCAAACAACAATCCAAATAACAAATCAATAGCTTGAAAACTGTGACTTCAGTGGCTTTTTGAGATTTGCAGGGGAAGGAGGGGAGTTATCCAAAATCAAAATCAAATTCGTGTTGCTTACTGAATAGGGGAACCTAAGTACCGAATATGGTGTCTCTAGCTCTTTTAATTGCTGAGATCTAGGTGTTCATACAGACGGACAGACAGAGAGGCGGACAGACGAACATGGCTATATCGACTCGGCTTGTCGTCCTGATCAAGAATATATATATTTTGTTGGGTCTGCCACGCCTCATTCTGGGTGTTACACACATATCCTTTGCAGATGGACATGGCTTTATCGACTCAAATCGTCGCTCTGTCTGTTCATCTGAAAACCGAGATCTCAGCAACTATAAGAAATAGAGACTTCTCATTTTGCTGTACGTAGCGGCAGGAATCATCTATTTACATTACGATCGAATAAAAAACACCGAAGATATGGAAAAGATAATTTGCTCGACTTTACCGAGAGTTGGATGTGGTTTGTGCATAAGCGCATAGATGGCCACTATGTGTGAATAAGGGATGCAGTGTTTATTAAAACATAGAGTGCAGGGTCACCTACAGTCGGTCAATAGGTATTCTATTGTTTGGTGTGTCCCACTGATCGGCTACGTCCATACTGGTTGTCTTTGGTGTTGCGTGAAAAATAAGGTTTATTTATATCCTGATTGCATATATATACATACATGAATATGTATATACAAACGATTGTCCAAGTGTAAGCACTGGAAATACACACACCCATAAAACAAATATCAATAACATGGCAGCTCCTCCTACCTTACACTAGTTTGCTATGGCTATGGTTGTAGTTATGGGCATGGCAATGCATATTTTTCAGCCATTGTAAAAAACTCTATGGAAAACGCAACTAGACCTAAATTAAACACCACCAAAGACTGAAGCAAACTACAATTATATTTCCTCCGTTATTAATATGTTGTTCAGTGTGCCATAGACACGGAATGCTATCGGTTGCCAGTCCGCTATTTGTATATATTTAACAATAAGTTAATAAAGAAAATTAAATGAAGTTACTTTAATAATCAATTTGAAAACGGTTAATTATTCAGTTGTTAAATATTAAAGAAGCAGCAACGGTTATAAATAGGCTATTTCATGTCGTTTCTTTCGCCTACTCTGCGACTCGAAAATTTGTCCACAAAGCCCATTATGAGCTTGGATCATGTGCCTGAAGCTGAGCGATATAACAACAATAATGTTGTCGCCCAATGGTGGATCCCCATCAATGGCAAGGTTTAATATTAAAATTTTAGCCATTTCATGACTACAAAGTAAAGTTGAATGAACTGAGTGTTGTATATGCGTGATCCTGTAGAAAATTTGTGTTTTTCTCCTTTTTGCTTTAAAAAAGTGGGAAATGTGTGTAACATCCAGAAGAAAGCGTAGTAGACTCCACATGTATATATTCTTGATCAGGACGACAAGCCGATTCGATAAAGCCATGTTCGTCCGTCCGTCCGTCTGTATGAACACCTAGATCTCAGCAAGTATAAGAGCTAGAAACACCATATTCGGGATTTCTGTTCTCCTATTCATTAAGCAAATCAAGTTTATTTTAGATTTTGGATACATAATTTGTAATTTGCTATGTGACTAGTTTATGGCATTCTCTATTGACGCTGTGAATTCCGTTACGATCTTTTAAACTTTTTATACCCTGTACCCATTGAAAAATGGGAAATACAGGTTTATTAACTTTGTCAGAATGTATGTAACAGGCAGAACGAGGCGTGGTAGACCCCACAAAGTATATATATTTTTGATCAGGAGGACTAGCCGAGTTGATTTAGCCCTGTCTGTCTGTCTGTCCATCTGTCCGTCTGTATGAACGAGTCGATCTCAGCAACTATAAGAGCTAGAGCAGCCGTTTTGGTCATTTTCAAAAGGTGTATACCATACGCAGAACAAGTTTATTCCAAATTTTGGATACCACGCACCTACCGCGAACAATGGCCATAAATACAATACATTGACCAAATTGAACGCGTAGATCTCAGCAACTATAATAGCTAGAGCAGCCCTTTTGGTCATTTTTCAAAGGTGTATACAATACGCAGAATAAGTTTATTTCAATTTTTGAATGCCATGCCCCTAACGCGAATAATGGCCATAAATATAATACATTGACAAATTTAAGACATATAAATCTATCTAAATAAATGCATTCATCTACGAACTGTGGAGATGATTAATATCTACCAATTTTGCAAATTTCAATTATATCGGTCCATTATTAAAAGAATTATGATTAATTAAAGATATTTGTTAGTAGTAGTAGTAGTAGTAGGCTATGCTACATATAATAATATCCCGATATACCATTGCCCTCCTAGTGGTGTTCCCTGGGTATCGATTATATTTATTAATCGTTAACGGATTTGAGCGGCGAAATAATATAAATAAAATATTTTTATTCAACATAGAAAGTTGGTATTCGGAATATAAATTGAATTAGATTCAAAATATATTTTAAATAGAACACTGTGCTAGCAAGGCTGATCTTTGGTACAGGGTATAAGACAGGGTATAAGACAGGCTTGCGGGAGTTATCCAATCAGGAAGAAAAGATGATGTTTTGGCTATGTTTCCAACTTTACACAGGGGTTTTTTTTAATTATATATATTTTTTTTTGTTTAGGTCTATTTGTACACTGTGACCAGAATTTTGATCTTTTGTGTAGACCTTTCACGTGGTTATGGAGATCTCTGTGTATTTATTTTGAGACTTTTTATATAGCTGGGCAATCGCACAGGATGTCTACCACTGTTTCTTGATCCCCATAGCAGAATCTGCAGATATCCGTCTCAGAAAGGTGCAATTTCTTCAGGTGATACCTCAGACCGCAGTGACCGGTGAGGTAGCCTGTCAAGGTGCGTAGATCGTTCTTACTCAGCTGAAGTAGCCTTTGGGATTTTTGTTTTGAAGGAGAGAGGAATTGTTTGGCTTGCCTTTGGCCGTCACTGTGTGCCCAGTGCCTTTTTAGTTCCTCCGCTTCCCAGGTTCTGAGCCTCTCTACCCTGTGTCCTTTTGAGAGTCCACAGAAGGGTTCGGGCCCGATGAAATGACAGTTTGCTGCCCGTTTTGCTAGTTTGTCTCATGTCCAGGCACCCACCCTAGCTGGAGGAATTTAGCGGTGCCTAGAGCATTTAAGAGTTAAATGCATTCGGATACTAGCTTTGATGTCACACAGAATGACTTAAGTGCCAATAGGGCTGCTTGGCGGTCCGACATTATAAAGATCTGTTTGCCTTTTGTTTTTCGTCTAAGACATTCTCTTGCACAGATCTCTATTGCATGCACTTCTGCTTGAAAGATGGTAGGTGATTTTCCCATGGAGACGACTTTCTTCAGATTGGGTCCGAAGATTCCTGCCCCTGTATCCCCATTTTCCAGTTTGGATCCATCTGTGTACCAAGTTTCTGTTTGGTTTGTGTTGCAGAGGTTTGAGGGTTTCCAGGCCTTTCTTTCGTTGATAGTTACATCATAGGACCTGTTGAAAATAATGGTTTTTACCTGCTCATCTGAGATGCGGAGAATCGGGTCATTTTGAAGGAATGTCAGAAAACCTAAGTGGCCCGTCAAGTCTCCACTTTTCAGATTGGCGATATTTTTCAAGCGCAGTGCGCTTAGGCAAGCCTCCCTTTGAATGGATATAGGAAGTGGTGCTATGCCAGTTATAACTCCTAGTGCATCTGTGGGGCTTGTGCGCATTGTTTCGGTGATTCCGATGCATACTAGTCGTTGCAGCTTAGCTAGATCAGCTGCTGCTTTTCTTTGAGTGGATTTGATCCACCAGGCAAGAGATCCATAGGTTATTATTGGTCTTATTACAGTTGTATAAGACCAGTAGATCATCTTAGGGTTTATGCCCCATGTTCGTCCGAATAGTCTGTTACAGGAGAAAAAGGCTCTTGTAGCCTTATTTATTGTGTTGTTTAAATGTGAGTTCCAGGTCAGCTTGGAATCAAGTGTGACTCCTAGGTATTTTGCTTCTTTTGAGAACTCAATTTTTGTACCATTCAGCGTTGGATTCTTTAGAGAGAATCCTTTTCCTTGTGAATGGTACAATGGTGGTTTTCGATGGATTTACATTTAATCCATTTTCCTTACACCACTTCTGGGCCATTTCCAATCTGTCTGATATGGTATCTTCATGCCAGCCCATGCAACATATCACTATGTCATCTGCATATCCTTGCGTTGTAAATCCAGTGGCGTTTAGCTTATGGAGAAGCTCGTCAATCACTATGGTCCACAACAGCGGTGAGAGAACTCCCCATTGAGGACAGCCTCTTGTGGCCATTATAGATTCATTTGTTCCGCCTAGGTTTAGAGAGATGACTCTGGATCGCAGCATTTCGATGATCCAGTTTTATTTATTTATTTATTTTATTTATTTATTTATTTAAATGCCAACTAAGACCAGTCAGCCAAGAAAAAATATATTACAAATTAAAATTAAGAATAATAAAATTAAAATTAAAAAATAAATTTAATATAAGAAAATAAGAAAATCTGGGGGAAGAATAAATTAAAATATAAATGAAAAATAAAAAAGAAAAATAAAGTTCCAGCATTTGCTGCGAGGATATGGGAAAACCCAAAAAAACCCAATCAGACCAAGATTACTGGTTAGTTGTGTTAAACAAATATACAAATCTAAATTGATTAAGATGAAATGTTAGAATAAGTTAGATATTGTAGGATAGCGAATTTAATAGAAGGTAGAGAGAGTTCAGAAGATATTAATTTATAATGTGCGTTATAACTAGAGCATAAAACCCGAAAATTATTGTGCATAGCATAATCAGTGGTGCATACAGGAAGAAAAATAGGTTGAAAGTTCCTAGTAGGCCTACGAGGTATTGAAAAACTAATTTGATTCAAAAGGGCAGGGGAGTCTACTTCACCTAAAATCAACTTATGAAGAAATAAAACACCTAAAACAGTCCTACGATTAGATAAAGACGGAAGATTAATAAGAAGTAATCTTGCAGAATAAGGTGGTAAGCGAAGATTAGGATCCCAATTTAATCCTCGAAGAGCAAATAAAAGGAATTGTTTCTGAACTAATTCTATCCTATCTTGATACACTCTATGCTGGGGACACCAAACACATGAGCAGTATTCAAGAATGGGACGTACTAGAGAGGTATACAAAAGTTTAGTAAAATAAGGGTCATAGATCTTTAGACCAGCGTTTAATGAATCCAAGTACACCCTTGGCCTTGCTTATAATAGCAGAAATATGTAGCGTAAAGCTTAATTTAGAATCAAATATTACTCCAAGGTCATGAAGTGATGAAATGCGTTGCAATGGAACATTATCGATCGTATATATTGCAGAAAAGGGGGAAATTCTAGAAAAGGTCATAAAAACACATTTACTTTTATTTAAAAGAAGATTATTTGACATACACCACCGGTGCATGGAATTTAAATCATCTTGCAAAAGATTGCTGGAAGAGAAATCTTTAAAAGCAAGTACAAGTTTAACATCATCTGCATACATAAGGATATTGGAATATGACAAAGATTGAGGAAGGTCATTAATAAACAAAGTGAATAATAGAGGACCTAAGTGGCTACCTTGTGGAACACCAGAGGTCACGCAAATAGGCTTAGAAGTATGGCTTCTAAGCAAAACTCTTTGAGTCCTGTCCTTTAAATAGGATGAAATCCATATAATAAGAAAAGAAGGAAAACCCATTAGGTCAAGCTTATGTAAAAGGAGATCATGATTGACTGAGTCAAATGCTTTACTAAAGTCAGTATACACAACATCAGTCTGTATCTTTTTAAGGAATGCAATATTAACCAAAGAGCTAAATTCTAGCAAGTTTGTAGTAGTTGATCTACACCTAACAAAGCCATGTTGCGAAGGGGAAATAATTGACTTACAAAAGTGTTGCAATGACGACGTAATTATTTTTTCAAATAATTTGGGAATAGCCGACAACTTTGCAATACCTCTGTAGTTGGATATTTCCGACTTGCACCCTTTTTTGTGAAGAGGAATAATGAAAGATTCTTTCCATAAAGAGGGAAAAACTGAAGAATTTAATGAAAGATTAAAAAGTTTAAGTAGAGGTTGACAAAGAGAATAACAACACTCTTTAAGAACACAACTGGGGATGTTATCAGGACCAGGGAAATAAGAGGATTTCAAAGAAATAATAGATAAAAGGAGGGATTCATCAGATATAGTTAGGGGAGACATAGAGTTGATTGTATTAATATGATATGGATAGGACGTTTTTGAAAAGGAGTTAGTTGAGTAAGTAGATTGAAAAAAGCACGCAAATAAATCAGACGCTGATGAGTCATCAACTGACTTAACACCATTTAAGAAGAATGAAGAGGGCAAGGTTGGAGATCTACGTTTAGAGTTTACAAAAGAATAGAATTTTTTAGGATCCCGCGTAAATTGAAGTTTGCAACGGATCAGGTAATTGTTATAACATTCTGAATTTAAGATAATAAATTAAGATTTAGCAACACAATATTTTGAAAATTCTAAGCCGGATCCAGTCCGTTTAAACTTTTTAAAATATTTAGACTTAATATTTTTCAACATGGATAATTGACGAGTAAACCAAGGTGGCTTACGTGAAGAGGATAAAATTACGCAATTAGGAACACATACATCAAACAGGGAATTTAATAAATTGTAGAAATAGTCAAGAGCAGAATTTATATCGTTCATCTCATATTAAAGAGTCCAATCAGTTGCAACAATCAGTTGGTTAAGTAAAACAAAGTTTGCTTTACGAAAACAACGACGCGATTTATTAGAAACTAGAGATTGAAAGGAGATAGCATTAGTAATCGAAAGGGAGATATCTAAAGTAGGATGGAAAGAACCTTCAGGCTCCACTAATGGCAGAACCCTAGCGACATTAAGAACACTGAAATCATTAGTGAAAATGAGATCAAGTATTCTATTCAAAGAATTAGAAACTGAGTTGATTTGAAAAAGAGAAAGGTCAAAAAGGCTATCTAAGAAATTATGATGAGCAGAGGGTGAAAGATATGTGGTATTCTTAAATAATGACCATGAAATATCAGGAAGATTAAAATCTCCTAATACAATACACAAATCTCTATCCCTAACCTGAGCTAAAATTTCATTGATAAATAATTGATGTAATGTATAAATTTCTATATCAGAACAAGGAGGAATGTACGAGCATGTGATGAAAAGATCGCGAGATGGTAAAGATATTTTAACAGCTATTGCCTCAATATTAGAAAAATTGTGTATGATTATATCAGACTTAAGGTGTGATTTAACTGCTACTAATACACCACCTCCACGCGAAGGTCGATCATATCTAAAAATGTTGGTAATTTGATAAGTTGGTAATTTGCGTCGCTACACCTTTTTTGATTAAGGCGTTTTCAATCGCTTTATGTGACGTATTGTCAAATGCACCGGAGATATCGATGAAGGCTCCAAGTGCAATTTGTTGAGAGGCAAGTGCCTTCTCTATCCATGTTGTGAGACAGTGTATGGCCGTCTCTGTGGATTTACCAGCTTGGTATGCATATTGCGATTTATGCAGAGGGAAAAGCTTGAGATTTAATTCCCTTATGTGCTGATCGATTATTTTCTCCATGGTTTTTAGAAGAAAGGAGCTGAGGCTAATCGGTCTGTATGATTTAGGCGATTGAGCATCAGCCTTTCCTGCTTTAGGTATAAATACAACCCGAACCTCTCTCCATTTTTTTGGTATTGTACCAAACAGGAGGCTGGCCTTGAAGATGCGGATTAGCGTTGGCACTATTTGCCGCACTCCCTCCTGAATTAGGCATGGTTGAATGCCGTCTGGATCAGCTGATTTATAGGGACTGAACGAATTTAGCGCCCATTTTACGCTATTCCCATGGAATATTGCTAAAGGCTTTAAGAGTCTAGCAGTCGAGTGGCATGGTGTCCGTTCGACTGTAGGCACATGTGTAGCCTTTACACATCCTGGGAAATGTGTCGCTAGGAGCAATTCACTAGTTTCCCAGGGTGTGTTCGTATAGCTTCCGTCTGATTTTTTGAGCGTACAGATGCTGTTTGAATGATCTTTTTCAAGAGCTTTTTGGAGTCTGACTGCATCAGATTGGGTCTCTATCTTACTGCAGTTGGATCTCCAAGTAGCTCTTTTAGATCTTCTCAGCTCTTTGTTATATGTTGTTAAGGCATTTTTGTATATTGTCCACTCAATCTTTCAATTTTTTTGCCTTATTGAACAGGTTTCTTGCAGATCTTTTTAGAGCCTCTAGGGATTTATTCCACCATGGAACGTTTCTCTTGTTTTTGCAGATCTGTTCTTTACAGGTGGATTCAAACGCTGTAACAATTGATTCGTGAAGGTTATTGACCTCAAATTCCATTTCTTCCGTGCTTTTTATCGGAAGATTTGATATGTTCACTTTCTGCTCAAGATCAGAGCGAAATTGATTCCAGTTTGTTTTACGGGAATTTCTTTTTATTAACACTTCGCGTTCCGTTTCTCCAATGTCAAATCTAATGTGCTGATGATCTGACATGGACACTTCGTTCGATACGTGCCATTTGGATACGTAGGCCGACATGTTATTGCTGCATAAGGTGAGATCCAAGACCTCTTGCCTAATTGCATTCATAAATGTCGGTTCATTTCCCTGGTTTAGTAAGACTATGTGTTCTTTACTAATGTATTCTAAAAGGTACTCACCTCTTTTGTTGATATCGGTGCTTCCCCATGCTGTGTGGTGCGCGGTAGCGTCGCACGATATCATCCATCTCAACCGTTTGCTGGTGCAGTAATCCACCAGGTCTTTGATGGTTGAGGTGGGATTTTCTTCCTCTCCGGGCAGGTAAGCTGAGGCCAGCACCACCTCTTTTACTCCGTGGACAGAGGGCATCTTTACCCATATTGCCACGAGGTCTTCATTGATAAACTGCGAGAGAGGAATAAAAGAAAGTTTTGTGTTAATAAGAATGGCCGTTCTCGGACGAGATCTGGCGCTTTCGTATATTAACTTGCCATGGGTTGTGGTTAGCCCTTTGATTAAATTTCCTCCGGTCCAAGGTTCCTGTATAAACGCTATGTCCAGAGTCTCTGTGTTAAACCTCCAACTCAGTACGTCGGACGCCGCCTTCGCACGGTGGAGGTTTATCTGGAGGCATTTCAGCTGTCTCCTGTGGGTTGTTGATGGGGTTGGGGGAGGGAGGGGAGACATTAATTAGAGATTAATGGTCTCGTTTGCGGTTTTTGGCCGCTATTTTCCTTCCCCTGTTACTGCCCATCAGCGCTGCCTCTTCAGCGGTTCTCCTCGCCCCTTTGCTGGTTCTGCCCGTTTTGTGGGGTAGTCGGCCATAAAGTGGAGGACGAAGTGGCGTGGCAGCTTTTTGCGCCGCAAGGATTTTAGCAGCCTCCTTGCTTGTGCTTGGCCCGTCTAGCAGACTGACAGTTGCAGCGGCAGTCGTTGCAACCCCGGAGTTGACCGTCGAGGCTGACTGTACCACGGGGGTAGCAGATGCAGTCCCGGCAGCTGGCTCCGGTGCTGAGTCGGCTGCTTCGCTATGCATCACTGTATTAGCCACAGGGCGAGATCTCGGCTTCAGCACTACAGTGTGGAATCCGTAATTGACCTCGTACCCATTTTGTTGCAGCATTTTGGTTGATACGGGATCTATTGCAATGGTGAGGCCTGTTGTGGTGCCTCTGTTATCTGTGTG
>JAWNNJ010000411.1:0-77106 GCA_035045125.1 Hypselothyrea guttata | reverse complement strand
TAAAACTGTCACACTTAGCGTGTCAGCAATACTTCTTCTTCCCTTTTTACGTGCGCCAGCTGCGGTGCGCTGCTGCTGCTGCGCAGCTGGGCTGCGCTGCCAATTGCGTAGCTTATATCTACTTTGTTTATTAACCGATTTCAATGCGCTTTTCAGGATAGTTAAATATAATGAAAGAGAGTATATATTCCAAATAACAACTCTATGTTAAATATTACGCTTGTTATTCGGTTTTTATCGATTAAGGTGTAAATGGGGCGTGGCATCCAAAATTTGATAACACCCTCATCTGCGTATGGTATAGACCTACCAACTACTGAAGACAGAATTTATGTAAATAGCTCAGTATCTCTTAAATTGGCGAATGTATTTTATTTCATTCATTGTAGGCGGCAGGGGCGTGGCATTTAAGGTTTGAAATAAACTTTATCTGCGTATGGTATAGACCAAAACGGCTGCTCTAGCTCTTATAGTTGCTGAGATCTACGCACTCATCCAGACGGATGGACAGACGGACATGGCTAAATCGACTCAGCTCGTCTCCCTGATCAAGAATATATATAGTTTGTGGGGTCTGCCACGCCTCCTTCTGCCTGTGACATACATTCAGACAAAGTTATTAACCCTGTTTTTCCCATTTTTCAAATGGGCACAGGGTATAATAATGTACAGACGAATCGAGAAGGGATCCAAAATTAAACGGTACAGATGCAGAATCATACACTTCCAAGTTAAAACCATTTGTGAATCGGGAATCTATCCAATTCCTCGTCTATTCGCATTTTTTGCGCCTGTTTATAACCCACAGTTTGACATCTTGATTTATTCCGTTACAATTCGCACCAATCACCAATCACAAAATTCATCGAAATTAGTATTGAATTCAAACTAAGCTGAAAAGATTGGGCTAAATTTACATAGCTATTACACCTATAATTTGATTGTTACGAATTCGGCGTCTTTACTGTGGATATCGTTATACATATCGTTCATTTACAAGAAGAGTGTCATAACTCAAAAAACGCGATTTTTGAGTTAATAATGCAGTAATGTTCGTTGGTTATTAATCTATCTTCTTGTAAATGAGCGATATGTTAAGTAGTATAAGTTTGTCGGATATTCACTTAAATTTTCACACATTTCCCGCTGGCGTTATATTCTTATGGATTGGGATATGGGTTTTTAAAGATGTATGCTAGAAGCCGTTGTATTTATGTTTGTTTAAGTAAATTGCGGCAATCTACAGGAAATTAATTTACTATTTTTCAGAAATAAGTTAGACTGTTGGGGTACTTGTAAGTTTGATTTGGGACCTGATAGGAATAATAATACTCGTTTTTATTGCTAATACATATGTGTATTTCCATTTTCTTTTTAATAAAACAGTGCTATTTTGTTACAAGTGCTTCATGTTCTTACATTTTTTTAATATTTTTTTTTACTTTTATATTTTATATCTTTTTGCCTTGTAGCTTTGAATGCGTTTAATTCATGTTTTTTTCATTATTTGTTGTTTGTTTTTGTCCTTTGAATTTTCGAAAATTACAAGTGATTTATTTATAAATATCTCTTTTCTCTGTAGTGTTTATTTTGTAATTATTCGTTCTTCAGCGGCTTCTGATGCAATCATTTGATAGATATTACATAATAATTTGGAAATATCTGCACTTGTCAGATACCTTTGTTTTTAAACTATAACATTAAATAATTTTTGCTTTAATGCGTATATGTAGAATTCGATACAACGTTAAACAGAGAACTAGAGTTTGGTATAGACAAGTGTATAATTTGCAGAGCCTAGGCTATAGCTGAACATGGACATTAAGTTCGGGAACTTCAGTAGACGCGGGATGAGGCTGGGATTTGACGAACGAAACCTTTTTTAGCCGTGCTCGGGAAATCGGAAGTGTGAAAATCCATTGAGGGGATATAAATGGATATACTCTTTAGTACACTCGGTTCCCTAGTAGCTGGCTGTCGGGATGCTCACGTAGGCGTACCTACATTAAAACTAGAATGTGGCGGCCTTTTAGTTAGCGATAGAATGTACTAGTTACTCACAAATACAAATACAAACTCAAATGCCTGTCTGTGTGTGTACGTATGTATCTCTGCTTATAATGTATAATATTATATAATATATTTGCGGCTGCTTCTGCCGTGTCTGAGGGGCACACAGTGCCACTGAATAGTATACGCAGCGCTGTTGGAATTGTGACATATATATGTAAATTGTTATTACCTATTGTGGCTGTTGTTGTTGGTGTTGCTGCTGTTGAGTTAAATATAATTATAATTATTGTAATTGTAATTGTGTTGTTTTTATTCTTTGTAACGCATACAATTTTAAAATATACACGAGTGGTTTTTGTTTTATTTTAATATTTTTGGTGTAAACAATTGAAACTTATGTACCTTGAGGCTAAAATTTGCTTGGCTTTTGAACCTAGGCAAAAGCTTAGTAGAATTTTTTAGTTTCATTAAAAGTAGAATAAAATTAAAATTACAGCTGATAAATGTGATGCGAAGAACACACGTTAAAAGAATTGCAAAGCATTGTAGTTAATTATACAAATAATAATAAATTTACTAAATATTCATATATATACACATACATACATATACATATACATATATAAATATATATTTAAAGGAAAGGAAACAGTTTTCTTTGCCTCTGTCCTACTGACTGTTGTTGTGTTGTGCAATTAATCAAGAAAAGACAAACAAGAAATGCAATAAATACAACTCTCCGTGCACTTTCCTCGCTTTGCTTGCGTAAAGTAAGAGAAATCTACGAAAGAAGACAGAAATTAATTACAAATTACTAATTAAAAGATATCTTTTATACCCCTTCGCTTATTCAGTGTTTAACACTACAAATTACTTTTATCTTTGAACTAAAGTGTCTCAATTTGTGTTTGTGTCTTCCCCTTTTTCATTGCTCCTCCTCATGTTTATAATATTGTTTTTTTTTTTAGTTTTTCCAAACGAAAAATAGGCTAACTTTCAATGAATTCCGGTATTTTACCCTTAAAACGTTGCTCACGATTCGATTACATATATTCGATAAAAAAAACAAACCGATTTCTGCGTTTCTAATTTTTTAACATCAACTTTTGTGTGGCCGTTATTTTTGCTTTCAACTATAGCTTGCCTACTGCCTGCTTATTTCTTTTTATTTTTATTGTTGGCGCCGCGCGGCGGTGTCAAGGGGCGGCCTGAACTCCCGAAATTTGGATAAACAAATCGTCGCTTATCGGCGGGTTTCAATATTTGAAATGAGCACATTAATGAGTCATCCACAGACATCATGGCACCTGCAACCAGAGACAAGCAACATTAGTAAACACAAACATCTCGGCGCCTTCGATTTCGTTCGGATTACAGCCAAGTTCCCCCTACAATTGCTGTCGAAATTGTGTATAACGAAACAGTCAACTGTGTTTACCTGGAGAACTTGGCGTTCGAGTGCAAGGTTATCTCTGATATCTCGGCTTATCGCAGCATCCGAGAGACTAGAGATAACGCCTACATCTGCTGGCGTCTAGGGGCGTCTGAAGGGTGCAGCGATCACTTACCCGCATTGTCGAATTCACCGCAATAGTTGGGGGCCGAGAAGAGCGTGACCAGCTGCCGTTTGGCAAAGAACTCGTAACCATCCTCAACGACTTGGTGTGCCCGGCATATCAGATCAAATTCGTGTTTCTGCAGAAATTTGCCTACAACCTGTAAAGGCAAATGCAAGCGGGTTAATATATCCAGGTTTCCTATGCGACTTGTTGGGTTTACCTCTGCTCCAAAGGTGAAGCTGACGCCGCGATCGTTCTCGCCCCAGCCCATGGTGTCCTTGTCGGGATCGGACCACAGCAGATCGCACAGCAGGCCCTGATCCGGCACATCCGTGGGTCGCATTATGCGTCTGATTTGCTCCATGGAGGACAGGTCCGGACTGAGTCCGCCGTGACAGCAGAAAATCTTCTCGTCGACAATCGCCGCCACGGGCAGGCAGTTGAAGCAGTCCGTGAACGTCTTCCACAGCTTGATGGTGTAGCGTCGCTTGCATTCATCGTAAAACCTGACAACGGAGAGACGGCATTTGAGATGATATCGAAACGATGCGGTTTTGTTTGTGATTGGATCACAAGGACATCCAACAAGGATGTCGCATGAGCTTACCCGTAGATGCGGTTAATGCTGGCGCATTCGTGGTTGCCGCGCAGCAAGAAGAAGTTCTCCGAATATTTGATTTTGTAGGCCAACAAGAGGCATATCGTCTCCAAGGACTGCTTGCCGCGGTCCACGTAATCACCCAGGAATAGATAGTTCGACTCCGGCGGAAAGCCGCCGTACTCGAAGAGACGCAACAGATCGTAGTACTGTCCGTGGATGTCTCCGCAGATTTTGAGCGGAGCCTCCAGTTCCAGCAGAATGGGTTGTGACAGGAATATCTCCCGGGACTTGAGGCACAGACTCCGGATCTCGCTCTCCGAAAGCTGCACATTCTTGCCCGGACGTGCCCCACGCACTGTGGAATAACATGAGAGGCAGTCGTGAGACAGGGGTTGGAGGGTATGGGGTTTCGGGGGTCCTTACCTTCTAGCAGACGCGAGATAATGCTGTCGATGTTCATGATGTCGGACATGTTGTTGTTGTTGTTGCTGTTGGTGAAGCTGCCGCTGATAGTAGCTGCCTCCCTTCGTCTCCCCGCAGCCCACGAGTTTGTTCTTATCTGTTTTCTGTTTACCGTTTACCGTTCGCTGTTTACCTGCCCCTGCGAGCTATGCTTTTTCGGTATACGTTATGTATGTTATTTCATGGATGTGTATGTGTCGGTTGGAGAAGGCGCCAGGGGGCGGGGGGCAGCTGTGCGCTTGTATATGCGTTCGTGTGTGCGTGCCTCGCGCTGCGTTGGTGTGGTGTAGGTGTGTATTGGTGTGCGTGAGCGTGTGCGTGTGAGAGTATGTTGGTATTCAGGTAATGGTAATTTACACTTAACAGCGCTGCTGCCTGCGGGAATTGCAATTGCTCTGGCTGGTTACGCCATGTACGTTCAGCGTTTCTCACTGGATTGTGCGTTGTTCCACTGTGCTTTCGAGCATTGATTGCAATTTATTTTCGTTTTTTGCGACGTGAAGAAATTTTTTCGCGCAACCACACTTCGCCGCATCGCAATCTGAATTCGCCGTCGTGTGGCTATCGATAGGGCGTTTGTGTACCACATCGATAACCATCGCCCTATTGTCCCCTACATTCACGATTGCCACCAATGTCGGGCACAATGGTTCCAAATACGGTTTTTTGTGGGTGCAACACATAAAGCCACAAGAGCTAAAAAATGGACTTCGAATAAAGTGCATTTCCATTCGACGGGAGGCAGTTTGCATGAGAATACAGCGCAATACAAAAATAATAAGTGCAAGTCGGCAGCGCAAGTTGATGCATTTTTGCATTTTCAAATGGCAACCGAGCATACCATGCACAGCTGTATATTTTACAACACGTAGGGGCTAAAACTCGCATTACTGACAAGCAATATTAGTTTTAAAATTTATTGTATTTGTGTTTAAGAGGAATAGATCAATGCAACCAGTTGTAGAAAACAAAATTGAATTAAATTTATCGATGCGTTTTCAGTTGTGTGCAACAGTGTTGCCAGACTTTAGTGTTTCGCCTATGTGGTAGCATTTGTTTTCAAACCGATAGAAAACCCATTTTTATACCCTTATACCCTAGTTAGACTGGCCAGTTTATTTGAAAACATGATGCAGATGCTTACACCAAAGTAAACAAACAGCTGTTCGGCCTCTCAAAACAAAAACAAACAAGAAAACACACAAATTTATGTGCATCTAGCGAGGCAAAAGCTGCGATATTGCTAAGTTTTTGTCTTTTGTGATTTGATTGCGCTTTTCAGGATAGTTAAAAATGTGTTTTATTGGGTAAAAGGCATCAAAATTAGTAACGATATATAAAATGGTGCATTTAAAAATAATGTTGGAATGACCCAATTATATTTTTGGTCTCATCATTCGTTTCGCTTATTTTCATTTCATTTTTATGTTCACGGGCGTTTTTTAAATTCCCGAAATACCACTTTTTTGTATCGAAATACTAGGCAAGTCAGTTGAGGCCTGCCAGACTCCCTAAAGAGTGTAAAGAGTATAATCTTGTTTGTCATAAAATATCAATTTATTGAATGTTCATTTCACGTCCTCGTCGTTAATGCTCTTATCACTGTCTAATGTACTGAACATAACACGTTTGCGTGGCAACGGCACAGGCCTAGGGGGATCATGAATCTGCACCAGGGAAGTGGGGGATTTGGAGGCCAAGCGTGCCGCCGGTTTGGCCAACATTTGTTCCAGCTGCTCCTTGACTTTGCGCTGGTTTCGCTGCTGCGTTGGTGTCGGCGAGCTTGAACTGTGCGATTGGTCCTCCTCCCCGGCATACTTCTGTGAGGGATTGGTGCGATCCGCTGGCTCAAAGTCATCGTCAGTGTCCACATAGTCGTCTTTCTGCACGACGGCTGCTGCTCCTTTGGGTACATCCTTGGGCTGCTTGTTCTTCAGGAGCATCTGAGCGCTCTCTGGCATCTTGGCGGAGCAAAGCTTCTCCACAAAAGTGCGTATGCGGTTGCGTGTCGCGTAGAATTGCGGGTTGTCCTAGGGGATGATCATGTAGGGAAGGGATGCGCAAATCACTTTATGTTTTTTCTTACCAGCCTGACTTTGTTGCGTTGCTGCATTAGTTCAGCGTTGGCACGCTTCAGGCAAGTGGTGGAAAGGCTATTTGACTTCATGCTCAATCCCAGAGAACTCAACTTGAAATTAACCAGTTTGCGGGCATCCTTGCGGGTCAGCGGTGGTGGCGGATCTTGTTGACTTTGACTGCCAGGAAGAAGCTTAAATAACCATTAATATTTGTTTTTTCGCAAGACTTACATTTTTCTGATCGTTCCTTTGGGAGACTTGAATACTTGACGTTCTGGCTCCGAAGTAAATGGTTCCTCGTCGCTCTCAATACTTTGCTCCAGCTGCAGCTTCAGCTGCTCCTCTTCTGTGAGACTTTCGCTTATGTCAGTTTCGTCCTGGGGCTCAGTGGGCTTCATCTGATCCATTGCGGGCTTAATGAATGTTGGATGACTACCCGAACTGCTGCGACTCGGAATCTCTTGGACTTTTGTAATGACTGATTGCTTTGGTTTCTGCTCGGGCTTTACAATAGCCGGTGCTGCATGGGTGACCAGCTCCTCTATGGAGTAGGTATCGTCGTCACGAAGCTCGAACTCCTTCTCAACCCGATTCTTAATGTGTGTTAGATTGGTTTCGTCCTTTTGGGGAACGGGCTTGTGTAATTTTAATGAGTTTGAAGACGACTGATTGGTTTTTTGGCTAGAGGAGAGTCGTTTAAGTTCCCGTTCCAGGGCTTCCAGCTTATCCTTATAGCCCATTTCTAAATGATTAACGACCTCCTCCAGTTTGTTTGCGCTAACTTTACCAATTTCAGTGACTTTGGCGGTAAGTATGCGCTCCAGATCCTCCAGGCAAGGGGTGGACACACGCTCCTCCGCTGGAGCTGTAGGAGTTACAGGAGTCACTGTGTCAGGATTCTTCTGATTGGTCAACTCCAGCGCTTGGCTGAGATGCTCAAGTTTCTGATTAATGTTTTGGATAAACTGTTCATTGCTCTGCTTCAGCTGTGCCTGCCAAGCCTCAAAGCTGCTCAGACGCTCGGAGAAGCCATGAAGCTGATGCTTTCGCTCGCTGGCCTCACTCTCGAGTGCTTCGCTACTGAGCTCATCCTTCTCCTTGGCCTCGGATAGATTACTCTGTATACCAACGTTGCGCATGCTCTGCGTTCCGACGCTCTGATCCTGCCGAGGACTCAGTGCTGTCGAGCGTTTGGAACTGTTGCTGTTGCGCTCTTTGATATTGCGTTCGGCTGCATTAAGGCGCTCCTTTAGCTGTTTGATTTCCAGCTCCATTTTAATAGTGTTTATCAAGTGTACGTCGTTATCTTTGTCTTTAACACCAGCAGTTCCCATCACTCCCGATCCTCCTCCGTTTTGGGCGGGCGTGCTCACGCCGTGTTTGCGTCCAATATGAATGTTAAGCGCCTCGTTGCTGATGAAGTTCTTGGGGCAGAGGTGACATGGGTAGACTACCTCCCGTATGGCTTCGATTTGTGTGATCTTCTTGTGCAGTTGGACAACTTCTTGGTTGGATTCGCTAAGCGATTGTCTCAGTCGGGCAATCTCCTGCTGGGCTGTGACGTGCGCCTCTCGCAGCTCTCCCACGCTCTCATCAAGATAGGTGCGACAGTAGAGCAAGTACTGTATGGCATACTGCGACATTATGAAGTATTTGGCTATACCGCTGTCCAGGATGTGCGTCTCTAGGGCTGAGCCGAGTGGGGCCTCTGACAAATGCACCAGCGCCTCGTCAACTACCTCAAAGTTTTGCTCCTTTAAAATGCGGTCCGGTTCGTAGGCTCCTACCGAAAAGATATTGCTTGAAAAAGGAACTGTGAATCTGTCGAGAACTTACCCATAAGACGCCAATCCAATGGTCCATCGCGGTACAGGCGCAGCTTGAAGCCGGCATCTCTCATCATCTGAGGAAAGTTGCCTTTGTAACCCATTTTACAGATGGCGTAAAAGTATAGTGAAAAGGCGAAGGTGAAAGTTTGTTTACAAATTGCAGCCGATTGTCCTTTCGCTTTCGTCTTTATTTTACAAGAATATTTCTTGCTTTTCTTTGTTGTCACAATCCGTTATTCGTGTTGCCTGGCGACCGCCGACATGCGTGTTGGTGTAAATGTTGGAAAAACTGTCAGTTTGGTTAAAAATTGTGCTGTGTGTTCTCTGTGCCTGTTCCACAGGTTGTGAACTTGGCTAAGGAGCTGAAAGTGGTGGTGTCTAATTGTCTAATGTTGTGCTGAACTCGCCTACTTTGTGTTTTTGGTGTTGTGTTCAATTTATTATTACAATTTACATTTTTTATATCTATAGGGTTGATTTAGCCCTGTCTTATTTTATTTGTTATCGTTTACTTTTACTGTCTGTAGTAACATATTATTATATAATAGGATAAAGACCGCATTAAATAAAATAATATACATTTGCCAATTTAACAAAAAATATCTATATACATGAATTCTGTTTTTGGTAGTTCGTAGGGCTATACCATACGCAGATGAAGTATATTTCAAATCTTGGATGGCACGTCCCATTTATGGTCTAATCGGTTAAACACGAATAACAAGCGTAATATTGAATATAGAAAGTTGTTATTCTGAATATATAATCTCTTCTATTGTATTTAACTGTACTGAAAAGCATATTGGAGTCGGTAAATAAACGCAGGAGATATTAACAAACAATATTGCAGGCATTGCCTCGCTCGCATTCTATCAGCGCGGCCATTAAAGCTGGCACTTATAACAATTGAAGAAGGAGAAGCATGGCTGCTCCTCTTCGTGTGAAAGTTTTATAGAATCATGTTTAAAATATAAGGTACAGGGTATTCTACAGTTGGGCCCGTCCGACTGATCTGCCCCGTCCAAATAGTATAGGGTATTTTACACTCAAGCGCGTCCGACTGATCTGCTTTGCCCATTCTGGTTATAGTATATTTATTTGTATACCCTGTATCCATTGAAAATGAGTAAAAATAGGGTTAATAAGTTTGGGCGAAACTATATACATACTGTATATATTAATAAATAAAAAAAATATATGGAATTGCTTGGCAAGATTGTCTGATTAATCTATGCTAGAAAATTGTAAGTACTAAACTCATATATTATTTAAATATAGGGACGGGGCAGATCAGTGGGACGGAGGCTACAGTCGGACGTAACCGACCGTAGGAGACCCTTTACTTTGAGTATATGTACATACAAACACAATCAGACGCACACACACTAAGCTACCTGCGTATGCCAGGCACACCACCCCCCTCTGCCTAGTGCGGCAAATTGTCTGTGGCATATGTTCGCTGTTTCTTATCCGATCGAAACAAAATTCACAGCGTCGATAGAGAATGTCATAAACTAGTTAAATACCAAATTACAAATCAATAGCTTTAAAACTGTGGCTACAGCAGCTTTTTGCGGTTTGCGTGGGAAGGGGGGGAAATGGTATCCAAAATCTAAAACAAACTCGTGCTGCTTACTGATTAGGAGAACTTAAATCCCAAATATGGTGTCTCTAGCTCTTATAGTTGCAGAGATCTAGGTGTTCATACAGACGGACAGACAGACAGACAGACAGACAGACAGACGGACAGACGGACAGACGGACATGGCTATATCGACTCGGTTTGTCGTCCTGATCAAGAATATATATACTTTATGGGGTCTGTCACGCCTCCTTTTGGGTGTTACACACATTTCCTTTTTGCACTAAGTTAATAGACCCTTTTTACTTTTTTAAAGTAAAGGGTCTAAAAATATTGATAAAATTCATTGTAAATGACCATTTGAAGTTTTAAACGGAAAAGATTAAATTTTCGAATGTTATATAATAATAAATAAATTTAAATAAATCATCCCCAATATTTGGCGCCAAACTTGCTTGACAGCCGCCAATGCTTGGGTGTTTTGTAAGTTTTTCTCAGTTTCGATTGATCCCTGGATGCGAAAGGTTGACTAGCTGAAAAGTGCGGATGGAAAGATGCATTTAACTATTTAAACAAAGGCCAAGTACCAACATCAAATATATTTAATTGCACATTAAAATGTGGCGTTGGTGCTTGTTGGGGCTTTTTATACTTGTGCCCTTGGCAAATACAACACGTAAGCCATTAAAACTTAAGAAAAATCTGTGGGTGAAAATTTTCATACATTGATGCTGTATTCAAGAGATTCGCAGCTGTCTGAAAGTTGCGCCCATCCAGAGAGAATAAGAGAGAAAGCGCAGCGACTGCGCAGTGCTTTGTTTTGGGAATTTTTAGTACAGCTGTTTTGATTGTTTTGGGATATGCATGTGAATCGTAACTAAATGTAAACTTTGTTGTTGGTACATTTTTATGCAGCGCCTATAAGCTTTGAGGCAAATCCGGATACAAAGCGCCTATATGATGATTTGCTCAGCAATTATAACCGGCTAATTCGACCTGTTGTTAATAATACTGAGACTCTAACCGTGTGGCTGGGACTCAAACTGTCTCAGCTCATTGAGGTCAACCTAAAGAACCAAGTGATGACCACGAATTTGTGGGTCAAACAGGTGAGAAAGTAAAAGGCGTAATAATAGCTGACGGGCCTAAAAATATACTACTATAATGAATATGGTGCTTCGAATAATGCACACATTAAAAAACATACATTTTAGCGCTGGTTTGACTATAAATTACGTTGGGATCCAGAGGAGTATGGCGGAGTGGAACAGTTGTACGTACCCTCGGAGCATATTTGGGTGCCCGACATTGTACTCTACAATAACTGGGATGGCAACTACGAGGTTAAAATCTAATAACCAATTAAATCAATTTACGCTTTCCTAAATGGTTTTATTTGTATATACTTTTAGGTCACTCTCATGACCAAGGCCACATTAAAATACACAGGCGAGGTGTTCTGGGAGCCTCCAGCGATTTACAAGTCATCATGTGAGATGAATGTGGAATATTTTCCATACGATGAGCAAATTTGTTTCATGAAATTTGGCTCATGGACGTACAATGGAGCCCAAGTAGATCTTAAGCATCTGGATCAGGTAAAAGCTATCCGCATTTCAATTAACAATATTAAGTGGATTATCCCAAGCAAGAATGTAAATTGAAATTTGCCTTTTTATCCTATTTGCATAGAACGTAATTAATCAGAAGAGGTTTCTAGTGAAACTTTACGCTGAAAGTAAATGGGAGAGCAAAGGAATGTACAAATATCACTTTAATAGTATAAACTGAGAAACAGGTTATGTAGAGGAAAGGATGTTCATGAAATAAATAAAAATATACCGAAGAACATAATTTAAATTTCTTGAATGACACTTAAACTCGATTTTTTTTTATTCTGAACCCCTAAGGGTTCCTTCCCCTTAAAAGGTAATTAAATTTCATAAAACGAATTGGTAACAAACTGTTTTTAGTTAAGGCTATTGTGCCAGATTTATAAGTATTACAAGATATTATTTTTATATATACATAAATCATGGCTAGAATTGTTATTTCTTAAAGCTACAAGATAGAAATTTGAAAGATACTTGAAAGTACCAAGAATAATCTTTGAAAGCTTCCATTCAATTTACAATTTTATGTATATAGTTTAAATATACAAATTTCTCTTCCTGTACATCTGTATACGATTAAATTCGGTTTTTATTGCTTGTTGTATGCAGGTACCTGGAAGCAATCTAGTGCAGGTGGGAATCGATTTAACTGAGTTCTATTTGTCTGTGGAATGGGATATACTCGAGGTACCAGCTACCAAGAACGAGGAGTACTATCCGGACACACTGGAGCCGTTTTCAGGTAAGTAGCGAGAAACAAAGTTAATTTTTCTGGTATTGTCATATGATAATTTTGATATATGCAGATATAACATTCAAGTTGACTATGCGAAGGAAAACTTTGTTCTATACGGTTAACTTGATTGTGCCCTGTGTGGCATTAACATTTCTCACAGTGTTGGTATTCTATTTGCCAAGCGATTCGGGTGAGAAGGTAAGTGACTGAAGCAATTAGAACTTATTTACTACCGATAAGTCTAAATAACGATTTTGGCAGAGTTCCAGTATTCTCACAGCCTTAATTGCATGTGGCATGATTAAAGTGGCATGTTTTTAGTTATAATAAATTATTTTAGTTTTGAGCCAGACATCCTGTTTCAAGTTGTTTTGTAGTAGAATTGTAAATTTTAATAGTTTCAATGTATATATTTTTATTTAAAACGATTGAAAAACATACACTACACAAAAAGATATCGAATTTCCTATAGTTGTAAACAGTCGAACTTCTGTATAACGAACTCAAAGTAAGTTGTATAGCAGCTGGACTGTAACATTTTATGTATATTCCCTTATGCACTCAAACGATTTTCTAATTTACTGTTCTAGTCAAGCTGAGCTCTTGAGCTTTTCTGTAAATTGGCTTTTGATCGACTAAATTGAAAAATAGATAAATCTGAAAATATTTTAAATTCAAATCAAAAAAATCATACTTTCAATGAGAGCTCAACTTTCCACACAAAAACTTAAATTTTTCACAAGTTCTCTCTAACTATTTGTCTATCGCTCTACTATTTCCAATACTTCTACTATTTAACTACTGAACATAATCGAGTATTAAAATTTAGTCAACCTTAAAAACTTATCTCCATGTATATAAGAATCTAACAATCTAATCCAAATCTCAGAGTTACAGTGTAAGGAGAGTCCGAAAAGACATTGAATCATGCAGCACACATAAATTCACGCCATGCTTAATTAAAGATTCATGAATCATAATTTATAACGCGTTGAATATGATTTGTGCTGTTCCGAGTAGTGAAATCTCATAACGTAATTTCCATCGAATGCAAATCACAATTATATCAAAATGAAATTTATCAAACCAAACCAAATCAAGCCAATTTGAATCGAACTGAATCCTTATTAATCTAATTCCATTAAGAAAAACCACTATCAAGTATTTCTTATTAATCAAGAGCATATGATTATTGACACATAAACACACTCACACACACACACACCCACACACACACTCTCACACTTCCACTCACATTTACACTCACACTGCTACAAATAAATATACGCACACTCATGTTTTATGCAGCGTTCTGTATATTGTTGTTGTTATTTATATCGTTCGTTTGAATCGGCCATTTGCTTGATTATCACTTAGCCCATGAATGTTATTCATCTTTACTAACAAATACGAGCTTATTCAAACTTTGAAATCCCAACTAGAGAGATGATAAGTTGCGATTCATAGAAACAGCCAATCTATAGGAGGTACCCACAGGTATAAATGGGTGTTGATGTATCTTGTTTTCTTTTAAAATAAGCTTCTTATGCCCCCAGAAGCGGATCTCACATAGACAAGAATGTTATTAGCCATATTTAGTGATAATTGTAAGTTAGGAAGCGTTTGTGTTTAGTAAACGTCAGTATTTGGTGGTCAAGATCATGCAGTTGCATCAGCGTATCTCATCCAAGATATCGGACGTAACCGACAGTAGGGGACCCTGTACTTTGTGTTTCCGCAATCACTGCACCATTGCCTCAAACACAAGAAAATATATGCGCGTATGCACAAACAACTCCCCTCTCTGCACAGCCGAGCAAATGGCCTGTTACATATTTTCGCTGTTTCGAATCTGATTGTAGTGTTATTCATAGTCCGTAGCATTAAAATTGATATTAGGGTTACTAGGGAAAGGGACGTGACTTAGCTCGCCGTCCTGATTCAGAATATATATGTACTTTGTGGGGCTTACCAACCTACTATGTCTCTTTCTGGGCGTTACACACATTTTTCATTTGCACTCACTCAATAGACCATTTTGTACTTCTTTTTTAGAGTACAGGGTCTTAACAAAAATATTTTTAAAGAAAGTTTTGTCGGTATTTGAAAACTCTCCGTTTTCCGTCTTTCTGTGCTCGTTATTTTTAAGTTCGATCCTCGTGCTTGGAAATATAAGAACATACAATCCGTAATTAACTTTTAAGTTTGCTTAATAATATTTATTTTGTTATCTGATTGTGCGTAGTTTTGCAATCAATACTTTGAGCTTGGCGCATGCCTAGTCGAAAGTGGGTAAATTCTGTTAGAAGAAGTGTTATAGGTAATCTGTAATTTGCAGATACCAATGTATCGATTTAGTTCTAAACAAGGATAACTAAAGTTTGGTTTTTTTTATTTATCTTTTGTAGAAAGAATTATTTAAAAATAGAAGTCAGATTCGAAATACATTTCGGATTCAGTAAATAACAGTATTTTGAATAAATTATGAATAATAATAATAATTGACCTTTTTTATATGAGCATAAAAAAGGCACTTTAACTCTGTTTCACATATTTGAATTTCAAACTAAATGAGTTGGGTAAAGTTTCAAAAAAATTATACAGCTAAAGGCAAGCAATTCCAAGATGAGATGGTTAAAGAAAGAATTCGGGAAATGGCGATGCCCAATCGACCGGATTGGTACAATAATTTAAAAGAATTTGCTGCCACTTTAGATTTGACATCCATTTCTGAAGAAAAATATACATTTTCGCTACAGGCAGAGATTAAAAACAATTTGGAAAGCTACTGTAGGATGTACAAACAGTACACTTTAATAAATGCGCAGCGAGACAGCCAGCGATACATCGCGTTAAACATTGTATTTTTTAAACCGTTTGCGTTTAGTAACCGTTATAGTAGGGTGTATATTTTGAATAACAACCTTTTACCTTCAATATTACGCTTATTATCCGTATTATTATTAACTTTGTCAGAATGTATGTAACAGCCAGAAAAAGGCGTGGTAGACTCCACAAAGTATATATATTCTTGATCATGATGACTAGCTGAGCAGATATAACCCTGTCTATCTGTCTGTCTGTTTGAACGCGTCAATCTCAGCAACTATAAAGGTGTATACATTTTGGTGTATATATTTTGGATGCCACTCCCCTACCGCGAACTATGACCATAAATAGAATATATTGTCTATATATAGATGATTAATATAGTAGATGATTAATATCTACCAATTTTGTTTAATCAATTTAAATAAATAGGTCCATTAATAAGAGAATTCTGATTAATTAAAGATTTTCATATTGACTTTATTTTGTTTGTTTATAGTATGTAGCATGCCATACACATAAGTAGTAGGCTATGCTACATTCAACCGTAGGGCTATACTGTAAAATATACGGGCGAGCGTGAGCTGTGGTTCAGGGTATAAGACAGTAGGACTTGGTCGACTGTCATGTTTCACGCTTTGCCCGTGAGATTTAGACCCTTTACTTTAAAAAAGTAAAAAGGGATTTTAAAAACTGTTATGCTAGAAAAACGTGAGATATTTTTGAGAAAGTAAGATCCCAGAAATCGATGTCTGGTTTTAGAGAGAGCTGTGCATTCACAGAAGAAGTCGCCGCAGCTTCTTCAAAAGTTATTGAAATTGAGGCGAAGTCGGAACGCATGAGAGCCTATACTATCCAGTTACCGGTGATGGCGTGAATTACGTGGGAGCAATTCGTTCTATTCATCCGACACAGCGCAAGGGATCGTTTTCTACGAGTAGGACAAGTTTGTTTTGAGGTGAATTTCGAACTGGTTGGCCATTTGCAAAAAAGATTTGCGACATTTTCTGACTACCATATAATTATAAGAAATCGCTTGTAAAACTCTGATAGATGAATGGCTACTGATGCTACAGTTGCTTCTGCTTTTGATTTGAAGTTTTTAAAGGCACCTTCAATGTCTAGAACGGTAACTAGTGTGAAATTTTCGAGTCTCAGGAAGTTTTCTATGTTAGAAACAACCGCGTATCGGTAGTCTGATGTTGTGCAGTGAAAGACTTTTCCTACTTTGGGAATAAAGTTTACCCTTGACACCAGTTGGTGGACAGTAGGATTTAGAGTTCCTGTCTCTTTTGGCTTAGGTATTTTGGTTGAGTTCATTTTGAAGCCTGATTAAAGCTGGAGGTCAGTAGGTTTTCAGAGTTCGTAAGGTAGCGGTTGAGCTGCTCCTCCACCACACATCTGACGGCCTTTGCTGTTCCGCCTTAGATTGATGTAATTTTTTGAAGAGTGTTCTTCTCTTCGTCCGACTAACATTTGTCAGCACCCCTGGCAGAGACATGACCTTAAGAGGGCCCTACTTCCAGCTGCCCTCACGTGGAGAGTATAGTCGCACTTTCAGTGGTGAGGAGACAGATACGCCGCGTACCACAAGTGGTTACACGTTATTCCCCATGTTTCTCCCATTGGCTGGCAGCCTAATGATGCACTAATGTTTGCTGGTTAATTATCTAAGTTGTGTAAAAATTTCATTATCCTATCTTCAATACACAAAGCATGCAAAGAGAATATGTCGTTCCGCTTTGCATAGAGATACAAGGCGCTTGAAAATTTCAAACATGTTTATCTCGAAACGCACTTATTTGCGATATAACACTCTTTTAGTAAATGAGCGAGATGTATAAGCGAATAACATGCATGTTTTATGTTGCATATTTCAAGGGGCAATTGTTTTACCTCGCAGTAATATACTATGTATTTTTTTGCGGTTAGCTGGGCAAGGGGGATGAGGTATGAAAAATCTAACACACAATCTGTTTAATGTATAGGAGAAGTCAACAATTGTGTCCCTTGCTCGTATGATCTGCGATTTCAAGTGCGGGGCAAACCCGATTTTAAGCAAAGTTCGCGCTGCGCGCTCGCCTGGACAGACAGACGAACATGGCTATTTCGACTCAGCTTTGTGGGGTCTGCCACGCCGGTCTCTGGGTGTTACACACATCTTTTTGCACTGAAGTAAAGGGTCTAAAAATGCAGTTTAATATTTTTATCAGTTTAGCAAGCATATTGAATATAATTTTGCTCGTGTTAACATTGATTGGCAACGATTTAGTGGAGGACCCTAAGGTGTATTTTCAGATATATTGCTTTGCCTGATTGATTAGTTATGATTAATATGTTTGTTTTATGATTTAAAAAAAGTACATAAATTCAAAAAACAGCAGTTGGAGACGGGTTATTGTTTTCTTGTTATACGTGACGTATACGTAATTTGATATTTGGTATGCAATTGGCCATAATTGATTGAGATAATTAAGTAATTGATGATTGTTTGGATTTTGTTCATTGTGTTTCGTTGTGTTCTTGTCATTGTTGTGATTTTGTTTGTGTTTGTATCTGTTACAAAACAAAAGAAGCTGAACCTGACGTCTCCCGGAAGACTAAGGAGATGAAGTAGACAATGGAAACTGTTTTCAGATTGAGATGGAGTTACTGATTGAGAAAGTGAGAGAAAATTGTGTTAACATCTCGTTGACAGGTTACGTTATGTATTTCAATACTCGTGTCGTTGACTGTGTTCTTCTTGCTGTTGGCTGAAATTATTCCGCCCACCTCGCTAGCGGTGCCATTGTTAGGCAAGTATCTGCTTTTTACCATGATACTTGTCTCGCTGTCCGTCTGGACAACGGTCTGTGTGCTCAACATACACTTCAGGTGAGTGCAGAGATCTATGAAGCACTCATGCATCTCCTACTGCTAAACGCACAACGCAATGTATCAATCAATCAAACTGTCAATCAATCGATTTACGCTTAGGTCCCCCTCGACACACAACATGTCTCCCTTGGTTCGCAAATTGTTCCTGCACTTTATGCCCAAGTTGATGATGATGCGACGCACCCAGTATACCCTGCCGGATTATGATGATTCCACGCCAAGTAATGGATACACAAATGAGATCGACGTGCGGTAAGTTTGAATGAATTGGTTCAGTATCAGAGATTGTGGAATGATCTTTGGGCGATCTAACTCGTCTATATATATTATATTATAAATTATTCTTTCGAAGGGTATTCAAATTTCGACACTTCAAAGAGAATTAATATTTGTTCAAGTCTCAAGCAATATCCTTCTACTTATCTGAATATGCCTTTCTCTTACTTTATTCTCGTTTCCTAGCGACAGCATCAGCGATTTTCCAAGCGAGTTTAAGGACAGCCAGGACGGCACATACGATAATGGCATGCAGCCCTCAGTGGGTGAGTATGAGTGTAAGATGAATACATGCAAGAGTGTGAGTTAGTATGCGACTGTGTGAGCATGAGTACATTTAAAAGCAAACGAATAACTGTGAAGCCCAGTATCTGTCCATAAAAAATAAACTCAAGCAAATATTTTGCAGCATTCGCATTTTACGGACCGCGACCCAAAAAACCAAATTGAAATCAAATAAAAAAATAAAAATAAGCAAATAATGCAATAAAATGTGACAACACAAAATGAAAATAAAAACGAATACCATTTCAAATGATGGCACTGGCGATGATGTAAAATTTTCAACACAAACAACGTCTGTGTGGTTAAGTGTGTGTTGGCAGAAGAAATTCATGTGTGAAAGCTGTACTAAATATTCTATTGAAATTTGGATTATATATAGTTAATAAAACAGAAATTCAAATCTCCGAGCAATTGTGTGAAAATTCTTAAAGTGTGAAATTCAAACAATTCTCTTGGAGGGGCTGACAATTAAGGTTTCATATAGGGATGATGACATACATAAGTTTACAGGCACAATTCAGCTTAAAGGTTTCTTTTTTCTATATTAAAGTAGGATTTAAAGCTGTTAGCAACGTGAGCAATGGTCGGCCACGCCTCCTCTTGCGTGTTAGATACATTCTCCCAAAGTTATTAACCCTGTTTTTTCCATCTTTCAATAAGCACATGGTATACAAATAATCAACTTTTGTGCGTTTTTGTCACCTTAAGGAGAAACCCAGGATTTGATAAATAAATTTTTGGATTTAATTGTCGATTGTTTGCAATTTGTTGGATATATGCTAATTTTTAAGTTGGGTGTCTTCAATGCTTCGAACATGCAAAGGCTTTTTTGCCCATAAATAAAAACAGCTAGCTATAATTTATAAATTTCTGATTGTTTTTGTTGCTGAATGGACGAACTAGGAGCGAATCTTAAAGTCCTGGCAATTTGCCTGAGGAACTTCAGTTCATTTCACATAGGCCATAATATTTTTCTAGGCTCACACATGTTAGTAGAGGGGTCGGAAAAAGTAGGCTTACCGCCTAAGGGTGGGTTATGAGGTCTCTCGCCTCACCACTTATTTATTATTTCAATATTTTATTTCAATTTTTCGCCATTTCATGCGCTTGCCTTTGACTTGACAGATTCCGACAATGTGATACCGCGCAACTTAACACCCGAAGTGCTGCAGGCATTGCGTGCGGTCAGATTTATTGCGCAGCATATCAAGGATGCCGACAAGGATAACGAGGTGGGTACACACAAATACGAGTCACTCTGTCCTTATCCTCGTCCCCATCCCCGTCTCCGCCTCTATAACGATATTCTGTTGCTTTTCCCATATTGCCCCATTCCTTTCGCTGTTCATCTGTGCTGCCTTTCTATACTTCCTATCGAATTTTTGTCTTTTGCCTGCTTTTATTGAGGGACACTAAGGACTGCAAATTGAAGCTGAGTGTTACTCAAGTATCTACACGGAGAGAAAACCCAGTATGTAGCTGGGAACACTCTACATGCCCATGTTCAGATCAAGTAATTAAATCTTAAATAAGCCAATTTGAGAGGGATTTCAAAACTGGTAAATTGGCTATCGGACATAAGCACATTTTCTCTCAGTGCATTTATATTGAAGCGTTGTTCTGTTGTTCTTATTGTTTATCCTGCTATATCGATGGCGTCTGTCTGGAGTACTCTCAGGGCCAACGTTACGCATTTTGTTATTATTGTTTATTGCGCGAAACTTTAGCTTGAGAGCTACAAAAAGAGCAGTGTGAGAGGAGGCGAAGAGCGAGAAACAGCGACAGTAAGAAAGTCCCAAATGTGCAGCATGAAATTGTAAAATATTAAATCATAACTTTATATTTTTATTACATTTCAAGTTTATTGAAAGAAGACAGACGCAAACGAAATTTTATGGCTTCACTTGAAACCAATTTATTTAGCCACACTATAGGACCATTCATCATTTTTTTCACCATTGTAGCCGCGATTCTTTTCGACCTCTGAAATGATGAAAATCTCGAGTGCGCTGCGCGCTTAAAATACAGTTGGACAAGACTTCTCACTACTTAAATTGGTAGATATTAATGATCTCTGCCAACTACTGAAAACAGAAATTACGTACAAAAGATTTGTATCTCTTATAGAAGTCCATTTATTCTGTTTATGCTAATTTTGGGCAAAGGGGAAGGATCACTTTAGGTTTGAAATAATGTTGATCTGTATATAACTACGTATACCATAAAAAACGGCTGATCTAGCTTTTATATTAATGTTCGACGGACAAGCAGACAGACGAACAGATAGACAGGGCTATATCGAATCAGATCGCTCAGATCAAAAATATATATACTTTATGGGGTCTGCCACGCTTCTTTCTGCCTGTTACATACATTCTCCCAAAGTTATTAACTCTGTCCTATTCATTTTTCAATGCGTACAGGGTATACTAATTACACACACATAATTTAAGCTATATTGATTTTGTTTGTTGTCGTCAATCAAATAATAATTTTTCGTATTTAAAATTTTGTTCACAGATTGTCGAGGATTGGAAATTTGTGTCAATGGTTTTGGATCGCTTCTTTCTTTGGCTCTTTACGCTGTCCTGTGTGTTTGGAACATTTGCCATCATCTGCCAGTCGCCCTCGCTGTATGACACCCGCTCGCCCATCGATCGTCAGCTCAGCGAGATTCCTTTGCGGAAAAACAATTTCATGCTGCCGCCGGACATTGTCAGGCAAACTGTTAATTAAATAAGTGCGCAGAGGTATACTAAACTTAACATAAAAATCATCCAAGTCAAGAAGACTGGAAGAAATAGCGAAATGTGAAAAATTGTATTTAATGGACCCATTTTCACATTGGGCCCAGAAATCTTGATAAGAAACCGAAATGAAAAATATAATTATGTAAGCGAGGCTTAATGGAAATTGCCTTTAAATTCTTGCATCAATCAGTTATTATGTATTATTTATACTAACAGCAATACTAAATAAAAATCGTATATATCAGTAAAATAAAGGAAAATCATGCTAAGAAACTGTCAAGTGGAAAGCCCAGCTCAAAAAGTTAATGTTTAAAATAAACGTCAAGTTTTTTCAATTAAATTACTGTTCTTACGATATTTTTTGCGGAGGAAGTATTTACATAAGCATATTAATGTTTTATGGTCTTATAGAAAATATTTAAAATCCTAATTGTGCTAGGTTCTTAACACGCATACGGCATGCTAAACTTCCACTTCCTCTGTCCCTGTCACTTTGTTTTCTTTATATTTGCTTATTTTTCAATTAAGAAATTGTTTCTGAAGTCCATGCTATTTTTTAAATAAAAAGCTCTAGGAGCTTTATATTTAAAAAAATATATGATAAAAGTTCATTCTCATTACATGTTAAACGCAGAGATAGAGACATTGCGCATACGGTATGTTGACAGCCAATGTAATTTCAGCAATATCATTTACTTTTGTGTGCTGTGTTGTGTAATTGTGTTGTGTGAATTCTGCATTCACACTGCTCCGCCTTTGTCCCTGTCATTCGAAGTTATCTGTTCCTGTCTGTTTGTTTGTCTGTTCGTCTGTATGCGCGTGTCTTTCAGTCTTGCTTTTCCGCATTAAATTAGAAAGTTAAATTCTCTTTTGGCCTCGCATTCATCAACATGTGCAGTACTTAGCCAAATGCTCTGCCTGCTAATACTACAAAAAAAATAAAAAAACAAAAGACTCTCGCCCCTCTTCTGTCAACAGACACAATATGCGAGTTTTTCGAGTGCACAAGTTCTCAAAACTACCAACATATTTACTAAGAATACCCTGTAATTGAAAAAAATTACGAGTATCCAGATTTTAATGGTTATATCATTTCTCTTAAACTTTCTTCAACTTCAAGGTTATATTTTTACGATTTAATAACCTATGTCACCTTCTATTGGTTTGCTTTTTTACAGGGTATATAAATGCTATTAAGATTTGCCTACTGCCATCATCGCTGTCTCATTTTATTCGCCTTTTCGTCCTTTCCTTCACTGCATATGCCGTTCGTTTCTTTAGTTTTATTTTCAAATTTTTCTTTCTGTCTCCTGTTTTTTTGTTTTTTGTTGGCAGTTTTAAATTAGAAAAGTTTTCGCCAGATTGTTGTTTTACATTTTTCATATTTTATACGGGACTTGGCCCTGCGTGTTTGCTGCTGTTGCGCTGTTGTTCCTGGTGTCAGCGTGTCATATGAGTGCTTTTCTGAGAAAAAGAAAATCAGGAAGGGATGTGCCCGTGCTATCTTTAGTTTCATCCGCAGCAGCAGCTGAGTTAAGAACCATAGCGAGGGAGGGAGGAAGACCGCCCGGAATGTCATGTTAATTTCAATTTGTTGTGTGAGTGTGTGCGTGTCTGTGATCCCGCTCGTGGTAATGCGGTTATGTCGTGGCTCTGCCTGCCTGATAATGGCATTTGCATACAGCTGCAAAGTATGTAGCACATTTTCTATTTTCTATTCTCCACATTTTTCCTAGGGCATTAGACAAAGTTCAACAGTATGCAAATGACAGCACCAAATACCCCCAACAACACCAGCATCATAAACAAAGCCGACTATTTTTCAAGGTCCACCCTAAACGCTTTTTCATCTGCTTCGCCGTTTGTTTGCCTGCTTTGAACTGAATCTTCCCAAAGTTTTCTACTTGCCAACTTCACAATGATTCATCACAACTTACGCTGCAATTGCATGAATTCACAAAGCAGCTAATTACAAATACGAAAATCCCAAAGTGAAAGAGTATCAAATAGGAAATGCGGTAACCATCAGCACACAAGTGTATAAGGACTAAGACTGCCACAGAACACGTCCAACAAAATACAAACCAATAAACTCTCTCTCTCTTTTCTCTCTCTCTCACACACTAATGGTGCACTCGTGCGCTGTTGCCGCATGTGCTATTGTCCTGTGGCGTGACTGAAAAGAGGCAGAATAAAAGGGGACACTATGACCAAAATTGCTACATTTGACCACAGGCACGCCAATTATAGTAGGTTTAGGGCTGGAGGCATCGAAAGATCACATTGTAGTTGAAATGCTCTACAACAGAATCAGTAGTAAACATATGAACGGGAAAGATCAGTAGGAGACCCTTCACTTTTTAGACCCTTTACTTTAAAAAAGTTAAAAGGGTTTATTAACTTAGTGCAAAGAGGAAATGTGTGTATTACCCAGAAGGAGTCGTCGCAGACCTAACAAAGTATGTTAAGTATATATCGCTCGTTTACCAGAAGAGTGTCATAACTTAAAAAAGTGCGTTTCGAGATAAACGCGTTTAAAGTTTTCAAACGCCGTGTATCTCCATACAAAGCGGAACGACATATTCTCTTCTCACACTCTGTGTATTGAAGATAGGATAATGAAATTGTGACACAACATATATTATTAACCAACACTACTGCATCATTAACTCAAAAATCGGGTTTATTGAGTTATGCGACTCTTCTGGTAAACGAGCGATATATTCTTAATCAGGACGACAAGCCGAGTTGATATAGCCATGTCCGTCTGTCCGTCTGTCTGTATGAACACCTAGATCTCAGCAACTATAAGAGCTAGAGACACCATATAAGGGATTTAGGTTCTCCTATTTCGTAAGCAGTTTGTTTTTACACCCTGTACTTTAAAAAAGTAATAGGGTCTATTAATTTAGTGCAAATGACAGCTGTGTGTAACAGGCAGAAGGAAGCGTGGTAGACCCCACAATGTATATATATTCTGACTCAGGACGACGAGCTGAGTTGATATAGACATGTCCGTCTGTCCGTCTGTCAGACTTGGGATTTGGCATGTACCCAGCCTATGGTATTATCCATCAATGCTGTGAATTACATTTCCAACGGAAAAGAAACAGCGAAGATAGCGCAGACAGAGGAGCCACCTATATTTTGCAGACTATAAGAGCTATAAATACAATTTTTTGGTATTTGTGTTTTCCAATGTAGCCATCAGATCAAGATAGTTTGGGTTTTTTGATAACTCCTTCCATTCTTTCGCTAACCAAATTAGCAACAGTTTTCAGTGTTAAATCTACAGTTTAACAGCTAATGACTTAGGATATGGTAAGTACGTAGTATATGTCAATCTCCACCAATACTGTGAATTACGTCACGATCGGATTAGAAACGGCGAAGAAAACACAAAGTACAGGGTCTCCTACAGTCGGTTGCGTCTGACTGTAGCTCCGTCCTTGCTGGTTTATTTTGGATACCTCCCCCCTTCCCCAACAGCCACAGTTTTAAAGCTATAGTCTATAGTCTAGCGAATGAGCCACTGTGCGACACTGCGAATTGCGATACGATCGGATAAAAAACAGTCAAGATATGCCACTGATTTTAGCCACATTAGGCATAGGGGAATGGTGTGTCAGGCACATCCGTGTGCTTCTGACTGTGTTTGTGATTACATATCACTCGTTTACCAGAAAAGTGTCATAGCTCAATAAACCAATTTTTGAGTTAATGATGCAGAAATGTTCGTTGGATATTAATCTATCTTGTGTCAAAATTTCATTATCCTATCTTCAATACAACTGCGTGAGAAGAAAATATGTCGCTCCACCTTGTATGGAGATACACGGCGCTTGACTTTTAAACTTAAAACGCGTTTATCTCGAAACGCACTTTTTTGAGTTATGACACTCTTGTGGTAAACGAGCGATATGTACAAATTAAAGGGTCTCCTAATGTTGGTTACGTCCGACTGTAGCCTCCGTCCCCATGATCTGCCGCGTCCAAATGTTTGTTTATGTTTTTTTTCAAAACAATCAGAGGCAAACACACAAAGCTACTCGCGTATGCATGGCATATCTACCCTCTTACTAGTGTAGCAAATTGTTTGTGGCATATCTTCGCTTCTTGTTATCTGATCGTAACGCAGTCGGTAGAGAATGTCATAAGCTAAGAGTATGTGGCTGCAGTGACTTTTTGCGATTTGAATGGACTTGGCAGATCAGTGAGACGGAGGCTACAGTCGGACGTAACCGACTGTAGGAGACCCTATACTTTGAGTATATGTACATACAAACACAATCAGAGGCACACACACTAAGCTACCCGTGTATGCAAGGCATACTACCCCCATCAGCCTAGTGCGGCAAATTGCCCGTTCCATTATTTCGCTGTTTGTTATCCGATCGGAACGAAATTCACAGGGTAAATAATATAGAGATAAGCTAGTTATGTACCAAATAACTGGGTTCCTGGCGTTGATTTACCTCCCTATAGAAGTAGACTACTCTTAACTAACCTTCCCTTTTTAGCTAACCGACGTACCATGTTGGGCGTAGTATTTATGTTGAGGCTGCTTCGTGGGGAAATTGACTCACCTACTCTGTTAAGAAAAATTAATTTCTCTGTACCTCAGCGACCAATCCGTTATTTCACCCCTTTAGCTCTAAATTTTTGCTCTACTAACTATTCCTTGCATGAACCTTTTCGAATACTGTGCACTGACTACAATCGTCTCTGTAGTGTATTCGACATACTAGACAGCTCTCACAACTAACCACTAATCTTGGTTTGATTGGGTTTTTCTGGGTTTTCCCCATATCCTTGCAGCGAATGCTGGACCTTTATATTCTTTTTTCTTTAATTTGAATTCATATTTTAATCTTATTTTTCCCCAGATTTTCTTTTCTTTTCTAATCTTATATTTTTATATATTTATTTTTTATTTTATATATTTATTTTTTATATATTTATTTTTTATATTTTAACTTTAAAGCTGTGGCTGCAGTAGCTTTTTGCGGTTTGCGTGGGAATGGTGGGAGGTATCCAAATCTAAAACAAACTTGTACTGCTTACTGATTACAAGAACCAAAATTCCAAATATGGTGTCTTTAGCTCTATATCTAAGTGTTCATACAGACAGACAGACAGACAGACAGACAGACAGACAGACAGACAGACAGACAGACAGACAGACAGACAGACAGACAGACAGACAGACAGACAGACAGACAGACAGACAGACAGACAGACAGACAGACAGACAGACAGACAGACAGACAGACAGACAGACAGACAGACAGACAGACAGACAGACAGACAGACAGACAGACAGACAGACAGACAGACAGACAGACAGACAGACAGACAGACAGACAGACAGACGGACATGGCTATATCGACTTGGCTTGTCGTCCTGATCAAGAATATGTATACTTTGTGGGGTCTGCCACGCCTCCTTCTGGGTGTTACACACATTTCCTCTTTGCACTAAGTTAATAGACCCTTTTTACTTTTTTAAAGTAAAGGGTCTAAGAACAAACTTGATTTGCTCACTGAATGGAAGAACCAAAATACCACATATGGTGTCTCTAGCTCTTCTAGTTGCTGAGATCTAGGTGTCCAAACAGACAGACGTGATTGCTTTGTACTAACTTAATTTTTACTTTTTATTTAGACCTAATGCTATAAATATTTTTTGAACTTATGGCTGCGGCAGGAATTAAACCTCAAACCCAGTGTGATTATTGTTTAAAGTATTATACTATACTTTGATTATTTGATTGGTGGTAGTTTATTAGAGTTAAAATAAAGAGATTAAGAAGCTTATTGAGTGAAAGCGATTCCCCTCAAATTTACACTCCACTGAATATACTTATGAGTCCCTTGGTCAGGTTAGGCAGTGTGCTTACTTATTTTGGGGCTCTAAAGTTCATTTCAACAACAACAACAATAACAACTGCATGCATACGTGCGAGTTTATCTAAACGCGCATGCTTGCGTGTGTGCTTGTATTTGTGCAATGATAAATTACAAAAGTGCTGCCTATGGCATTGGCTCCAAGTTAGCCCAGACCCGGGCTAAAAATCCAAACACAGGCCCAAGCCAGCAGCCATTCCCAGGACTAGGCCACAAAGGCCATTTTGTTGTTATTAAGTTTTCCATTGCTGTTTCTCTGAAGCGCTCCATTCGAATATGACTGGTGTGTGTGGTTGTGTGTATGGTGTGTCTGTGTGTGCTTGAGGCTCGACAGTTGTACTGTGTGAAATTAATGATGCGCCGCTTTTCTTGGTTTTCTCTGTTTGTTGTTTGTTTTTGTTTTGGTTCTTCCTGTGCGTTTTTTTCTACACGCTGCTGTTTCTTAGCGATGCACCGCATAGAGTCGTTGCCGATATGTCCACAAAATGTTTGAGCTAAAGACGCTTTTATTAATAGTTGTGCTACGTGGTCACGATTAACTGCCATTTTACGCACTCTCACTCGTTCTGACAAGTTCTCTCCCTATATTCTATATTCTTTGTCCTGTGCCCTGTGTCCTGTGTCTTTTGTCCTCAGCCTCTGCCTGGGCCTTAACCTTTTTGAAAGCTTTTTGCTGTTGCGTAAGCCAAGAAGTCTTCTCTTCATATGCCTTTGCTCTTCGTGTGCGTGTGTGTGAGTGCGTGTAAGCTGCGTGGGATTTGGACACGACTTTACTTAAGTTCATAAAATTCTATTAAAAGCAAACTCTTAGCTCAAGTCACGCTCCTCTTTGCATGCAAAGACGAACCAGACCACGAAGACCCTAATGTCGCCAAATTGTTATCACCAGCAATTCGCTTTCAACAGCAATTCAAGCAAAGTCTTCATGGGTTTTAATGCCTAACTAAAGCCACACTGCTAAAATTTAATTATTTTAAAACACATTTAAAAAATTAATGAATTGATTTAATTAGTTGAGGCCAGTTTTGCCATGTTGGTTTTAAAGTTGATGATATTTATTCGTTATCACGCAGGTGAACACTTTTGATTTTAAGTTACCACATTGGAAATTGGACTGCCTCTGAAAGATTGCTTGATCTAATATGGATTACATTTAAACTCGTGCACATACACTGCCCAGCAATAGAATAGGGACAAATATTTTTGTATGTTTCGTTTAATTTTTCTCTTGATCTACTGCAGCTATTGCTACCAAATTTGTATTCTATGATAAAGAGAGAATAGAAAAACTGTAGAGATAAAAGAGAGACCTTGAAAATTTACCGTTATTTTTTGTTTTTAATTTTGCTCTGAAGAGGCTAAAAATTGTGTACTTTTTTGCATGCAATAGAATAGGGACATGTTGGATTTCTCCGCTCTGAGTAAAGTTTTACGGGAACAATTAAATATTCTAGCAACATTTAAATATTTAAACTAAAAAAATTAAAAAAAAAACCAGAATGGGCGGAGCAGATCAGTCGGACGGGCCCGACTGTCTTATACCCTGTGCCCTATATTTTTTATAAAATTTTATAAAACTGTCATACGCAGCGTAGCAGCAATGCTTTCTCTGCTACGTTTCCTATATGTGCCGCTTAATTGGCCGCGCAGCTAGTGAGCGAGCGTGCAACGCCTGCAATATTGTTTCGCTAATAACTCCTGTGTTTATTAACCGATTTCAATGCGCTTTTCAGGATAGTTAAATATAATGAAAGAGAGTATATATACCAAATAACAACGTTCTATGCTCAATATTACGCTTGTTATTTGGTTTTTATCGATTAAGGCGTAAAGGGGGCGTGGCATCCAAAATTTTAACAAAACCTCATCTACGTATGATATAGACCTACAAACTACTGAAGACAGAATTTATGCAAATAGCTCAGTGACTCTTAAATTGGCGAATGTATTTTATTTCATTCATTGTAGGCGATAGGGGCGTGGCATCCAAGATTTGAAATAAACTTGATCTGCGTATGGTACACACCTTACAAAAGAGACCAAAACGGCTTCTCTAGCTTCTATAGTTTAGGAAATCTCAGCGTTCATACAGACAGACAGACAGACGGACAGACATACAGACAGGGCTAAATCGACTCAGCTCGGCTCCCTGATCAAGAATATATATAGTTTGTGGGGTCTGCCACGCCTCCTTCTGCCTGTTACATACATTCGCACAAAGTTATTAACCCTGTATTTCCCATTTTTCAAATGGGCACAGGGTATAAAAATACCATGGGACGCGGTAAACCAAAAACTTCCGTTAATATATTCAAAATAGCTCCGTATAAGGCGTGTAAATTAGTATACAGGAAAAACGTTATAAAAAGTTTAAAAAAACAAAAGTGTTATATACCATTTTCTTAAAAATCTATCGTATTGTGGAAATAATGTCAAAGGACGCCAAAAAAAAGGACTTTTAGATACTTTCGAGCGACGAATTGTTCAAAAAACTGCAAATTTACACTGTCTTGCTGCGCCAATTAATTCAAAAATACTATTAAATATAGGGACGGGGCAGATCAGTGGGACGGAGGCTACAGTCGGACGTAACCGACCGTAGGAGACCCTTTACTTTGAGTATATGTACATACAAACACAATCTGTCGCACACACACTAAGCTACCCGCGTATGCAAGGCACACCACCCCCCCCTCTGCCTAGTTCGGCAAATTGTCTGTATCATATGTTCGCTGTTTCTTATCCGATCGAGACAAAATTCCTAGTGTCGATAGAGAATATCATAAACTAGTTAAATACCAAATTACAAATCAATGGCTTTAAAACTGTGGCTACAGCAGCTTTTTGCGGTTTACGGGGGAAGGGGGGGAGGTATCCAAAATCTAAAACAAACTCGTGCTGCTTACTGATTAGGAGAACCTAAATACCGAATATGGTGTCTCTAGCTCTTATAGTTGCTGAGATCTAGGTGTTCATACAGACAGACAGACAGACAGACAGACGGACAGACGGACAGACGGACAGACGGACGGACGGACATGGCTATATCGACTCGGCTTGTCGTCCTGATCAAGAATATATATACTTTGTGGCGTCTGCCACGCCTCCTTCTGGGTGTTACATACATTTCCTCTTTGCACTAAACTAATAGACCCTTTTTACTTTTTTAAAGTAAAGGGTCTAAAAATATTTATTGATATCGTAAAGATAGTTATTCGTAAAGCTGAATATCTAAACAAGTTTAAAATAAAAAAAACCACCACTTAATGGCCAACGTAAACATTATCGACAAGTTTTTCACATGGTTTGGCTGCAGGATTGGTGCACTACAGTGCACTGTGCTGGTTTCAGATGAAAAACTTTTTTATTTGGATGGACCTGATGGTTTTTCCTATTATTTTTAATAATTCCAAATATTTCTTGTCTAATAGCATGAAATTGTTTGCGAAATGAAACAATAATTAAATAAATTACATTAGATTTAAAATATTATGCCCGACTGTCATGTTTCGCGCGTGTTGTTCCCGAAATGTTTTGAAAAATGTAATTTTATTGTAATAAAATGAAAGCTTTTGAGTATCAGATTGCACTTTCCCTGTTTCGCATTTATTGTAAGTTTGCATCTGTGCTCCAGATGAAATGGCCGACAATGATATTCCGAGAAGCGAGTAGAAATCCGAGAAAGAAGTATTCGCAGTGTGCCAGATGGAAACTGGCAGATAAAAGGGAGAGGAGGACAGTTGCCGGGAGTCAGTGTCTCAACTGAGCTGGGTTGGTGCTACGCCGCGGCGTTGCAGTGTCCATGGCTCTTCGTTCACGTTTTTGGTTTCATCGTTCGTATTTTGCCGCAATCACAGACAACTGCTTTTAATAACATTTTTCACTGGTTTTTCCTTTTGTTTTTCTTCGTTGTGGATGTATTTTTCTTTCGCTCTGCTCACTTAAGTGGCACACGCCGTCAAGTGGCCGGCTGTGGCCACGCCCACAAAACATCACTTCCTCCATTGAGTATTTTACATGACATTTTAAATTTACGATTTGCATTAAATGACGCAAAAAACAACGACAGCTGTTAAATGGAATTGCTCAGTTCTCTAGAGAAAAAAGGAGAAGCAGAGAGAGAAAGGGAGACAATGAGAAACAAATGGACTTGCGAAGAGAGACAGGCGTACACAGCGAAGGAAAGAAACTCGAGTGAACACTTTGTTCCATAGGAAAGGTCTGGGTCTTCACAGTTAAAAACCAATTTCGTGTATTTTGGTATTTGTGTACCCCGCAGTTAAAAATACATAGTAGAGGGTATATATTTTTACATACATATATGTATTAAATCATTGTGTTTATTATCTTATATTTATATGACCGTAATCATAATTATATCGCTCAATTACTTGAAGAGTGACATAAGTCAAAAAACGTGTTTGGAGAGTTAATGATGCATAAATATTTGTTGGTTAATAATCTAAGTTGTGAAAAAAGTTTATTATCATATCTTTAATATGAGAAGAGAATATGCCATTTCGCGTTGCATGAAGATGACACTTGAAAACTTTAAATACGTTTATCTCGAAACGCACTTATTGAGATATAACACTCTCCAAGTAAATGGGCGATATTCATACATTCATATTTATATTGCCTGTCTAAATAAGAATTTCGTATACATATTTGAGATATATAGGATGCCGTTAGATTCATAACGTGGGTAAACAATTGCTCGTTAATGAAGGGTATCTGTGAGTTAAGCAGTTTTATTAGTTTTTCTACGTCTAGTTGTTGCCGCCCGCCAAGGATGAATGCCATCCCAAGAAGTCACAGAAGTCGAAGCATCAGCAACTGCAATTTTCCACCTATTAAGGCGTGCCCGGAGGGGGCGTGGTAGCAATCGCGTGTGTATGTGTGTATTTGTGTATAACGAGAAAGGGGGACCAAAACGTATAGGTAAACACAGCATCATTGAGTATAATCTAATCGTGCTTGTATTTGGTTTTTGTCTAAGCCACATTTTATTAGCGAAATCCCTCGAAGGCAAAGTGCTTGAACTAAATGTAAATAATCATATAAATAGCATACTTAACGTTGATAGATGAAAATCCCCTTATACCCTAGGGGACAAGGGTTGCTAATGAGCTCAAACAAAGTGCGCAGGATGAGTCCCATTTGCTATTTAACTTTGGGATAACATAAGGCTTAAGCAAACTCAATGTGAATTTAAATATTATATTCGCAATTTTAAGACTCTGTACTTTAAAAAAGTAAAAGGATCTCTAGCTTTTGTAGTTGCTGAGATCAAGGTGTTCACACATACTGACATGGCTATATCGACTCGGCTTGTCGTCCTGATCAAGAATATATATACTTTGTTGGGTCTGCGACGACTCCTTCTGCCTGTTACACACATTTTCGCTTTGCACTAAGTTAATAGACCCTTTTTATACCCTGTACCCATTGAAAAATGGGAAATACAGGGTTATTAACTTTGTCAGAATGTATGTAACAGGCAGAAGGAGGCGTGGTAGACCCCACAAAGTATATATATTCTTGATCAGGAGGACGAGCCGAGTTGATTTAGCCCTGTCTGTCTGTCTGTCCGTCTGTCCGTCTGTCCGTCTGTATGAACGCGTCGATCTCAGCAACTAAAAGAGCTAGAGCAGCCGTTTTGGTCATTTTAGAAAGGTGTGTACCATACGCAGAACAAGTTTATTCCAAATTTTGGATGCCACGCCTCTACCGCGAGCAATGGCCATAAATATAATACATTGACCAATTTATGACATATAAATCTATCTCAATAAATTCTTTCTTCTACGAACTGTGGAGATGATTAATATCTACCAATTTTACAAATTTCTATTATATCGGTCCACTATTAAAAGAATTATGATTAATTAAAGATTTTTTTTTTGTAAATTGAATTTTTATGTATATGTAAGTAGTAGTAGGCTATGCTACATATAATAATATCCCGATATACCATTGCCCTCCTAGTGGTGTTCCCTGGGTATCGATTATATTTATTAATCGTTAGCGGATTCGAGCGGCGAAATAATATAAATAAAATATTTTTATTCAACATAGAAAGTTGGTATTCGGAATATAAATTGAAATAGATTCAAAATCTATTTTAAATAGAATACTGTATTAGCAAGGCTGATCTTTGGTACAGGGCAAGCCCGACTGTCATGTCTTGCGGGCGATAGCCCGCGAGATTTTTACTTTTGTAAAGTAAAGGGTCTAACCAGACGCCTATTCCGCCTTATCCTTTCCATTAAGCAAGAGATCGACAATTTACAAATACACATTGTTTAAAAGTGTTATTTTCAGAATCGGTGTTTTTTTTTAATTTGAATTCAAATTTGGCTTTCAATAAATAAGAAATAAGTATATGAATGAACGTATGAACGTTACCTTCAAAAAAAAAAATGAATGTTATACTTATAGTCAATTACATTGTTGAAAGTTGTATAAACTTTTTTCTCTCCAATAGAATTTACATTTCCAAAGGTAGTGTTAACCTTGACTGTTACAGGCATATCTACGTAAGTATATTTATTACATAAAAAGACTCAAAATCCGCACCTGCCAGTAATTAAAGTTCGGGCTGATGATGATTCTTGATGACTGGCACCCAGAATGTTGGCAGTTAAATAAATAGTTGTTTCGAGTTGTGCTTTCTTAGCATTTTCCTTGTTGTTGCTGTTGTTATTGTCTGTTAGTTGTGAATATTAAGGGACTTCTCCCAACATACACACACACCCACAGGTACACACAAGCACACGCACGCATACTTGACGTGTATTTCCGCTTCCGTTATGCGAAAAGTTTTCTGCGCGCTTTGAGCCAAGTTCGCAAGTTCTTCGAAAAAAATATTTAACGCTGAGCATTTGCGCGGCGCCGTGTTAAAAAGTTTTCTACAAACACACACACTCTCTCAGGGATACACACACTTGTGCACAGATTAACAGACACCTGGACACACAGCTACACACACCTATACCCACCTGCACACACATGATGATTAGCGTGCGCAGTCTTTAAGGTGTGAGCTTAGGGGAACTTGGCAAAGGCTTAGACAGGCCGAAGCTTAATTATATTTAACGGCTGCTTAATTGTAACCCACATTGCGCTGAGTGGGCGTGGTTGAGACCCCTAATATGGCAGTGCTGCTATTAATAATTTTGACCAGAACGCTAATGAGCCCCAAACTTGAATGAACTTTTCGCCTGCTCGGCTGCCAGCACAAGTTTGCTGTTAGGTAAGTTTTTCAATTTTTCCGTAGTTAGGCATTACATATATAGAGAATACTGTAAATATTGAAAGTGCTGTAAGCCTGATAACTTTGTCTAGAAGTTCCAAATGTCTCACTGCCATTTTAATATTTAATTTTCAATCATAAAATCAGAATCAATTAGGTTAGGTTAGGTTAGAACGGCTGGTGGAAAACTAATTCCACCCCACTTAGGCCACATGAGGCCCGTTGTGATACCGTGGGCATGATCCTTCCTACTTGGGAGAAGACTAGCGAAACCATCCAGTGGCTTGGATAAATTTAGCAAGTTGTCTGGGCGTTATGCTAGAGAGGTCTGAGATGTCTTTGAGAAAATACGATCCCAGAAAACGATGTCTGCTCCTGCATAGAGCTGGGCATGTACAAAAGAAGTGTGAGAATCAATTACTCTACTACAAAAATACTAAAATGTTGAAAAGCTCCGTCAACTTCTTGTTTATTTTATTTTATTTTATTTCTTGGCAATAACAGTTTGTTTGAAAAAAAAACTCTGAAAAAGTAATGAATTACGATTCTCGAATTCAATTAATTTATAATTATTTTAATTATAATTATTGAACATAATACTTTACTTTATTTTAATTAAAATTATTGAACATAATACTTTACCTGTGAAGTACTTAAATCATTTTACAATCAAAATATATTCTAGAACCCAGAATTTTTATATATTGAGTTTTTGATTAAAGCGGCTCTCTCCCATTTTTTCGGGTAAATCATTAGATATTGTCAACTATAGGAACTAGTGCTTCTACAGAAGTGGATACATTATTTATTGACAGTACGTAGATCGGTAGGAGTAACCAATGGAGATGGCTTACTCGGTGGCTTGGCGGTGACTTATTAGTAGAAAAGTGGATTGAATTAAGAAAATTATCCTAACGATATGTTGTCTATTGATGCTAAGGAATAAGCGTACTCTAATGGTTGCTATCCTAATAAAACAATGGATGCTGTCAGAAACACTTAAAAATTGTGGTTTTCATGCAGCCGTCTAATTTTTAGTACGGCACCATGAATTTCCGTGAGTTTGCCAATCAACATGCTAGATGTATAGGGTCTCATTCGTTTGAGGAAATAAGTTAAGGTATGCGTGCAATTTTTGTCATATCAAGAGATATAGCTTTATAATCTTAAGATATTTCATGAAATGATTTACTTAATGCTTTTAGTTTTCTCTAATTAAATAAAATCTTGGCAATTGAAAGTTAATGTCATAAACAAATTATTATATTACTACGAATTGAAAATTTTTATCAATTAATTTGATTCTCTGGTCGAAGTGCAAGAAATTACCAAAAATAAAATCGATTAACCCTCTAACGGGCAAACTCGAAAAAATGGTCGTACGAAGTTGGGATTTTTTTTGGTGGTAAATATTGTCGACAAAAGCTTAAGTTTTGAATTTCATCCCAAAATATTGATTAGAACGCCCGCCAGGTGGAAAAAACTTTTGACCGTCTACAGACGGTCTTGCCGGGCTGAGCGTAAAAAATCGCGACTGCGCTGCCTGCGGCCATAAATACTTCTAGTAGAGATATCGTTATGAAATTTTCACCAAAAATCTAAAAAAATAATTTAAACATACTATAAAAAAATTGGCCACATCGGCCGACTATAACCTATAGCTCCCATAGAACCCTCTAACGAGCAAACACTCGAGTGTATCCATATTGTCGATCATTTAAATGCGAAATAGCCGACTTTACCTATATAAGGCAATATATTTATGCATCCAAAATGTGGTTAATGCATAACCACATAATGCATAATGATCAATGGATGACTTTGCTTTGCTGGAAGATTCAAATATGAACTCGAAAAATAGTTTCATGGATCGGTTTCATGCTTGTGTGCATGCTTGCGAGTGCACAATTGCGGCCATAAATACTTCTAGTAGAGATATCGTTATGAAATTTTCACCAAAAATCTAAAAAAATAATTTAAATATACTATAAAAAAATTGGCCACATCGGCTGACTATAACCTATAGCTCCCATAGAACCCTCTAACGAGCAAACATTCGGGTGTATCCATATTGTCGATCATTTAAATATATTATGATTACTTTTTGTTTGGTGATATTATTGAAAACAATGTTTTACTGTAGTTATGGAATTTACATTTGTTACAAAATGTTTAAATTTTATTAGATTTGCACCATTTCACCAGTTTTATTAAATCTAATATATGAAGGTAAATTGAATGATATATTAGGAGTATTTTTTGCATCATCACGAGATGTTGGGCGAACTATATATATATATATAATAAGTAGATTTGCTGGCGATAAGACCAGGAACTATTCCCTCTCAAAACTCTATAAGTGGTGGCCATATCCATGATATAAAAGCCTTTTTAAATATGTCGGAACTCTACACGAGCATGAAACCGATCCATGAAACTATTTTTCGAGTTCATATTTGAATCTTCAAGCAAAGCAAAGTCATCCATTGATCATTATGCATTATGTAGTTATGCATTAACCACATTTTGGATGCATAAATATATTGCCTTATATAGGTAAAGTCGGCTATTTCGCATTTAAATGATCGACAATATGGATACACTCGAGTGTTTGCGCGTTAGAGGGTTCTATGGGAGCTATAGGATATAGTCAGCCGATGTGGCCAATTTTTTTATAGTATATTTAAATTATTTTTTTAGATATTTGGTGAAAATTTCATAACGATATCTCTACTAGAAGTATTTATGGCCGCAATTGTGCACTCGCAAGCAGCGCAGGCAGCGCAGTCGCGATTTTTTACGCTCAGCCCGGCAAGACCGTCTACAGACGGTCAATGAATTTTTTATGCAAATCAACATTTATATTCATTTACGCATTACAAAATAATTTATTTCAATAAATATATTGTCTGAGCTATCAAAAAAAAAAATCCCAAGTAGATTGGACAAGTTAAAATATTTTATTTATTTTGTGCAAAAACTACTTTTGTCAAGGGGTATTTTTTTTCTGAGTTTTTTCAAATTTTCAAGTTCAGACGATGATTGTAATTGAACGCGTGGGTGAAATGTGGTTATATATACCTTAAAAGAATGGAAATTTAATTTTAAAGATATATCAATTTCATTTGATTCAAAAAAGTCAACAGTTTGATCGCTAGACGCCAAAAACTGGAGACCGTCTGTAGACGGTCTTACCCGTTAGAGGGTTAACTTAGTGTATTTGCAATTCGTGTAAATTTTAAGTAAATTTTCTTGTTCTTTCTTTTTAATTTGTTATTCAACGACTTCATTCGATGCTTTTTTTGGTTCTGTTCGGCATTTCGTTTTCAATAGTAACACCCTCTGACGCCCCATGCCAGAGGCTATTAATTTCGCGTCAATTAAAAATTAAGCCAATTATTTGTGCCTTGCCAGGATCCCTACCAAAAATAAAAAATAAAGAAACTTGCTACAGCAACAATAACAACTGGCCATGGTTAGCTTCTTGTTGGTTCAGTATCAGGCTCGGAGTAGATATGCTGTGTTTGGTCCTGTCTCTTAGTTTGGGACACTCTGCATTCGTCCATTAGGGCTTCATTTGTTTTTATTAACGCTGTAACCTTTTGGCGAAAAAATAAAAACCAAATATCGAAGTTGGCACTTTCACGGTTCGCTCGCTGGGGCCACGAATTTCCCAACCTCTTCTCCCCAAGTCCTCCATAAACTCTCTTTAGACCGCCCGCTGTTTATTGGCTAATTTAATTTGCGTGTCTTGCGTTTGGGCAATTAATCAGCAGAAACATTTGTCCGTCGCTTTAACCCTTTGAAAGGGCTTAAGGTGTTTAAACACGTTTCTTGTATGCATCCTTTACATGGCATATTCTGCTCAAATGTTAATTGGAATGGTAAGAGATTAAAAATTGAAGTAATAATAAATCTTCCAATTGAAAGTGTTTCTTGCATACGCGCTTAGCTTAGGGTGTGTACATTTGATTGTGTTTGTAAATGCATAAAGTTAAAGTAAAGGGTCTCCTACTGTCAATAACGTCCGACTGTAGCCTTCCATCCGACTGATTTGAAAAAATTCAATCTTCTGGGAGCTAGTTATGCACTTTGTAGCGAATAATCTGCTTTCTCTACTTTTTGTCGCGCTGCTGGGTTATCAAATTACTACGAATACCGTTGTTATATCTAAGATTTTCCTCGGGGCGTTGCATGCCACGCCCACTTTTGCGCTTGATGCGCTTTTTAATTGCATTTTCCTGGTACACAAATGCAACTGAAGTGGCTGTCACTTGCCTTTTACCTTTTCCTCATCCTTGCCGCTTACTGCTTTTGGCCTTTGTCGCACGCTGTATTCATTTGATATTGCCGCGTAGTTTCATTTGTTCGCTCTGGTAGAAATTAATGCAGTCATTTGTAATGAGTTTGCATTTTCTCTGGCCCTCTCTCTTGCTTCTTGTCTAGCTGCCTTGCATTCTCTGAACTGCCCGTGCAACTGCAATTTATTGGTGCATACTTTACAGCTCCAGTGGAAAGTGATTACTTTAGATACTAAGTCGACGAAATATTTGTTTATACCCTGAAAAATGGAAAAAACAGGGTGAATAATTTTAGAAAAATGTATGTAACAAGCAAAAGGAGGCGTGGCAGACCTCAAAAACCATATATATTCGTATACAGCTAGACAAGCTGAGTCGATTTAGCACTGTCTGTCTGTCTATTAGTCCGTCCGTCTGTCTGCATGACCGCGTCAATTTTGGAAACTATAAAAGCTACAGTAGCTACCGTTTTTACTCATATAGATAGGTATATACCATACGCAGATCAAGTTTAAGCCTTGCATGCGCGGGTAGCTTAGTGTGTGTGCGTCTGATTGTGTTTGTATGTACATATAATCAAAGTAAAGGGTCTCCTACGGTCGGTTACGTCCGACTGTAGCCTCCGTCCCACTGACCTGCCCCGTCCCTATATTTTTTAATAGCTTTGTCGACTGTAATTATTAGACACTAAGTAAATTAATAAATAAAGGAATTTCTCTTTAAATAAAATACTTAGAGAATGTTGATAGTTGCCCGGGGATGCCATTTGCAGACTAGGCAGCTTATTTGCGAGTGTCCTTAATCCTTTTTGAATTGACACACATAAAAGGGAACACACACGCACACAGACACACACTGTGTTTCACATGCTCACACATTGACAATGGGGTCTCTTATCGATAATGATGCTGTGATCATTAAATCCAAGTTTGCTTTCCAATTTAACCACTTGATTAGCTTCATTGCATTTGCACTAGATTCCTATTGATTCTATGAAGAGAGAGGGGAGATGTCGGGGAGTAGAAACTGTGGGCGTGGCCACTCCTGGTCAGCTTGGGTACGCCACGACAGTTCTGTGCGTGGAGCATGTTAATTGCGTCTAATCAGGGCGTGGCAGTGCTAAGCACTTAATTACATCTAAGAGAGACTCACAAATGAGCTGAGCTAGTCAAAATCGAAACGGAATAAACGGACACGTTCAGCTCGATTCGGTTCGGATTGGTTCTTGGCCAGATTTCAATTGTAATTAAATTGTGTAAGCCATTGCCCTCGATAAAGTGTATCCGAAACATATACAATTTGTTTGGAATTTATTGCATTATTATTGTATTTTTGTAATGAGACATTTTTGTGGTAAACTCAAAAATAACCTAATCAACGTCCCTCAGTCCTTTCCAAAAATGACTGGCAATGTTGCAGACACTCAACGGGTTATTAACGTTACAGGGGGCGCTACCGACAGTCAAGGGGCGTGGCAGGCATAGCTCATACGAGAAGTTCTCCGCGTAGCCTCTGAGCATAACCCCTTTTTCACCCTCGCAGCTTTTAGCTCTTAAATATAGCTGCAGCTGCAGTGAACGTCACGCTAAATGGATTTTTAATGTCGTTGGCAATGCAGGAAAATGCACGAAGCGCGTTGTCAAAGCTTTTCTCGTCACTGAATCCCTCTTTCTCTTTCTCTTTCTCTTGCTGTTTCTCTCTCTTTCTTTTTCATTCGGACTCCCTCTCCATCTGTCTTTATGTGAGTGCAATAATAACACTTAAGCGCCTTTGCACAGAGTGACAACAGCTAGAGATGACCACGTGTTTTGCGGTCAAACAAACTGCAAGAAAAATTATTAAATCAAATGTTTTAAAAAATAATAATAATTAAGAATAACGAAAAATTCCATACGTATTACCAAATTAAACTCAAACCAATTAATATATCGTTCATATGCAAGAAAAGTGACATAACTAAAAAAAAAACGATTTTTAAGTTAATGATGCAGTAATGTTCGTTGGTTGTTAATCTATGTTGTGTCCTATCTTCAATACACACAGCGTAAGAAGAGAATACGTAGCTCCGCTTTGTATGGAGATACAAAGCAGGGTGCTTGAAATCTTTAAACGCGTTTATCTCGAAACGCACTTTTTTGAGTTATGACACTCTTCCGGTAAATGAGCGATATGTTTTGAAACATCAAATACGTACGACAGTCTTTAACGTTAGTGTAAATGTTTTGTATTTATCAGAAGAGCTTAACTTAATTACTATTTTTAATGAATTTATAGGTCGAGGTTCGCATCTCACAATCAAATGTAGTTACTCACTCACGAAAAAATCAACTGTAAACGTAAAATAAGAAATCAGTGATCAGTGATTGAAAACCTTAAATTATGTATTTTGTACTTGGTTTATCAAATTAAGAATAAAGTCCCTAACACCGATCGGATTAATTTAATTTAAAAATTATATTAATTTACTTAAAAAAATCGATGAAATATCATATTAAGTTAGTGCAGTTTGTGGTACAAAAGACCTTTCGGTCGTAGTACAATACACCATCTGTTGTTTGACAAACTCCCTCCTCAATAATAGTGCAGTTAAGTTAGATCTGAGTAAATACAACCGTGTTTGTATGCCCGTTCGTAAGTCTGCCCATCACCTGCAACTTTTCACATATTTTTGCAAAATATTTATATTCCATATATTATTCGATTCCCATTTTATATACTGCATAATTATAGAAAAAACAGTATTGAACAGTATTAAAATCTCTGTCATAAAATCTGAATATCAAAATATAACTGTACCTTGATATCATTTGATTTTGCCCTACTACCGATTTTTTTCAACAAGGAACATATCTCATCTCTAAGCGTGAGCGCTAGTATACGCTTTCGCTGACAAGTGAAACTTACTGGCAACTCCAGGCGCTTGCCACTTGCCGCTTCATGTCGTCGTTGTTGTTGCTGCTGCTCGTGCTGTGTACGTGCAACAATCAAGTGACAGCGTAATGAGCTATCAAGCTGCAAAATATGCAATTTCAGTACAACAAAGAGACTACACACACAATCTCAGATACACATACGAGTACACACGATGTGGGTTATCGTGGGGAGAGGACAACACCTCGCTATCGCGAAAGCTCTTGCTAAATTTTGCGTGTAAGTGACAAGGCCCGCATAAAATGGCGCGAGTGTGTGTGTGTGTGTGTGTGTGTGGACACATGTGTGTACATATAATTGTGAGTGGGTATTTGATATGTAGAATTGTATGTGCACGCTGGGTTGGACACACCCGACGCCTTTTTGTTGCACTCATTAATGAACAGCAACAACAATAAAAACTGCAAGTGCAACAACAACGAGTGGCAACTCTGTACTCATCGTTGCCAGTAGCAAAACGCCATCAAGCGCATAATTATTATGGTATGGGATATGGGATACAGAACTGTTTCTACAGCAGCTTCACGCTTCATGTCTCACAACTGTCTATAATTAGTAGCAGCCGGAAGAGAGAAACTGGCAAAGTCCTCGAAACTGGTTAATTACATATAATATATCTATACAACAGACACTCGTAAACAGATATTATATATTTAAAATTCGCAGAATAACATTTACATGTAAAAAAAAACAGTACGACCGAACCTATAATCGGACGTAACCGGAGGAAGAATATCCTGTTCTTTGTGTTCCAATGATTATTAAAATTTCTACAATGTAATTTATTTATATTATTATTATATAAAAAAATTTGGACAGGGCAGATCAGTCGGACGGGACAGATCAGCCGGACGGGACAGATCAGTCGGACGGGCCCGACTGTAGAATACCCTGTGCATTTTATTTTATATACAATTTTATAAAACTGTCACTCTAAGCGTATCAAAAGTATTTCTTCTTCTTCCCTTTTTACGTGCGCCAGCTGCACTGCGCTGCGCTGTTGCTGCTGCGCTGCTGGGCTGCGCTACCAGTTGCGTAGCTTATATCTACTTTGTTTATTAACCGATTTTAATGCGCTTTTCAGCATAGTTAAATATAATAGAATAGAGTATATGTGCCAAATATCAACACAAAAAGTTGAATAACAAGCGGAATATTGAACATAGAAGGTTGTTATTTGGAACATAAGCTTTCTTCTATTATATTTAACTATTCTGAAAAGCGCATTGAAATTGGTTAAGAAACACAGGCGATATAAGCTTCACAAAAGTTGAACTTAAATGTTCAAAAACAAGCGTAATATTAAACATAGAATGTTGTTATTTGGTATATATACTCTCTTCTATTATATTTAACTATCCTGAAAAGCGCATTAAAATCGGTTGATAAACATAGGAGATATAAGCTACTCAATACTGCATGTATTGCTTCGCACGGGCCCTGCAGCCCAGCAAGTGTATGTGTGTATGTATAAACAGAAACACACATACATGTAGAATAGACGAATACCATACATGTATGTGTGCATGTACGCATGTAAACAACACCAATTGCAAGGTGCCTAAATAAGATTGCGCAAAATAAAAAAAGTCTGTGACGCGTGACGTCAGAGACCAAGCGACAAGTGTTCGAGCGCCACCTTCATCGCCATGTGCCAAATTGAGTTTTGGCGGTAGCGTTGCCACCTCGTCAGATCGTTTTAATCAAGATAGATTAAATTATATTTAAAGAATTTTATTATATACTGAACGGGCGAGCGCGCAGCGCGAGCTGTGGTACAGGGTATAACACAGTCGGGCTTGCCCGACTGTCAGGTCGAGCGCGCCAGAGCGCGCGAGATTTTTATACCCTGTGCCCATTTGAAAAATGGGAAAAACAGGGTTAATAACTTTGTGCGAATGTATGTAACAGGCAGAAGGAGGCGTGGCAGACCCCACAAACTATATATATTCTTGATCAGGGAGACGAGCTGAGTCGATTTAGCCCTGTCCGTCTGTCTGTCTGTCTGTCCGTCTGTCTGTCTGTCTGTATGAACGCTGAGATTTTCTAAACTATAGAAGCTAGAGAAGCCGTTTTGGTCTCTTTTGAAAGGTGTGTACCATACGCAGATCAAGTTTATTTCAAATCTTGGATGCCACGCCCCTGTCGCCTACAATGAATGAAATAAAATACATTCGCCAATTTAAGACACACTGAGCTATTTACATAAATTCTGTCTTCAGTAGTTTGTAGGTCTATGCCATACGCAGATGAAGCTTTGTTCAAATTTTGGATGCCACGCCCCCTTTACGCCTTAATCGATAAAAACCGAATAACAAGCGTAAAATTGAACATAGAATGTTGTTATTTGGAATATATACTCTCTTTCATTATATTTAACTATCCTGAAAAGCGCATTGAAATCGGTTAATAAATACAGGAGTTATTAGCGAAACAATATTGCAGGCGGCAAATCGCTCGCCCTCTAGCAGCGCGGTCGTTAAAACTGGCGCACATAACACAGTAAGAAGAAGAATTGCTGCTACGTTATGTATGACAGTTTTATATATTTATATTTAAAATATTTTATACTGTATTTGCGAGCGCGCAGCGCGAGCTTTGGCACAGGGTATAAGACAGTCGGGCCTGTCCGACTGATCTGCTCCGCCCATTCTGGTTTTATTTTTGTGTAAAATGTGTAAAATTTTCTATATTTAGCGTACCATTCGTCCTTTGTCCTCTCCTTGGATCCACAATTTTTCAATTGCATTCATATCGAGAGATAGTGCTGTTCACTTTATAAACCGTAATTTTTGTTTTGACATCGTAATTTGTTCAGAAAGGCATTTTTGAGCAGAAAGACCCTGTTTTTCGATATAATTCTGAAAGATTCTGTTCAAAATGCTTAAATATTGATCCTTTCACTTTATTGCATCAATTAAAACCAATAGACCAACCGCTACTAATTTACGGCATGGATATCTTTTTATACCCTGTGCCCATTTGAAAAATGGGAAAAACAGGGTTAATAACTTTGTGCGAATGTATGTAACAGGCAGAAGGAGGCGTGGCAGACCCCACAAACTATATATATTCTTGATCAGGAAGACGAGCTGAGTCGATTTAGCCCTGTCTGTCTGTCTGTCTGTCTGTCTGTCTGTCTGTCTGTCTGTTTGGATGAACGCGTCGATCTCAGCAACTACAAAAGCTAAATATGCCGTTTTGGTTGCTATAGATAGGTAGTTATCTTACGCAGATCAAGTTTATTTCAAATTGTTGATGCCACGCCCCCTTTACGCCCAAAAATCAATAAAACTCACACAACCTCGTGTTTTTTACCATAAAAAGTTGAATAACAAGCATAATATTAAACATAGAAGATTGTTATTTGGAACATAAGCTCTGTTGTATTATATTTAACTACCCTGAAAAGCGCAGTGAAATCGGTTAAGAAACACAGGAGATATAAGATTCACAATAGTTGAACTTAAAAGTTCAAAAACAAGCGTAATATTAATCATAGAATGTTGTTATTTGGTATATATACTCTCTTCTATTATATTTAACTATCCTGAAAAGCGCATTGAAATCGGTCAATAAACAAAGTAGATAAAAGCTACGCAATTGGCAGCGCAGCCCAGCAGTGCAGCAGCAGCAGCGCTGCTGGCGCACGTAAAAAGGGAAGAAGAGGAAGTACTGCTGATACGCTTAGTGTGACAGTTTATAAAATTGTATATAAAATAAAAGGCACAGGGTATTCTACAGTCGGGCCCGTCCGACTGATCTGTCCCGTCCGACTGATCTGTCCCGTCCGACTGATCTGCCCTGTCCAAATTTTTCATAATATGGAGTAGGACATTGCATGAAGGAAATGCTAGCAAAGCAACTCAGGGATAGTGATGCAGTGGCATTGGCAGTGGCAAGCAATATCTACAGACTTGAATCCAATGAAAAACTTGTGGACAGAGGGCAGCATCTACAATGAAGCCAACCAGCAACGAGTCACGAGTAAGAAGTCCCAGAGACAAATTCCCGTAAAACGGTGCCAGGATACATAGCGGTTATCCTGCGATTATGGGAGATAACGGCAACGGTACTAAATACTAAAATTAAACAATACACAATTAACTTTCAGGACAAAAATAGTTATTTTTCTTAATTTTTTAAATTTTAATTGAGTTTTCGAAAAATGGCGCTATTATTTTTTCGTCGATATTTTGGTGTTTTCCCAAACATCGTTGAATATTTTGAAAACGGTTAAAATTATAATTCTTTTTAATTTAATGTTTATTTATTAATTTGTAGTGGCTCTGTTCTAAAAATATTTTCAGAAGCTCTAATACATATGTGTCTTTCAATGCTGTTGCAAATTTTTTGCAGCACACTACAAAGTGTAACCTAATCCCATTTTGCCTACTATTAAAATTTGTGTAAAGATAAATTATATATGCAATAAGCATCTTTGCATGCTGAGTTGAATGTCTCATACTGTCAGTTGCGTCCGACTCTGGCCTTTGAATGTATTATTTTCCTACTTCTGTTGATGTTTGGCTCTTTATACACAATTATAAATTGTTGTTGCAGTCCATAATTTACAATTAAAACCATGACACTTCAGCATAATTAATATATGAAAACGGTTTTTCCGCAACGCAACAATAAACTGTAATAAAAGTTAATTAGAACGTTTTAAAGAGAAGGAGCAAAATAGAGATGAAATAAAAACTGAAATGGCAGGGACACAATATTTAGGGTATATGCAAGTTTTGTTTACCCTGTAAATCTGTAGTATGAGTAGGAAAATCTACTTAAATTCATTGCAAATATATTTGATGTATTCAAAAAATAAATAAAAATTAGTATAATTCATTATTACTTTAATTTGTTTATTTCACTAATAATAGAGTTATTCACGAACTGCACTGAAATAGTAGAAAGATAAAGACAGAATGAAAGAAAGAAAGGCATTACGCCTAATGGGATTTTAATTACCAATAAAGCATATAGGTTTTCGTTTATCGGCGCATGGTTTCCGGAAGTTTTCTGCTGTATATGTGTTATTTATTTGGAATTTTGCTCCCAATACATGCATATATGTACATTCATTCTGCATTAAGTACACTTACCTCAAGGGCTGAGCTTAAGACTCTAACCCAGACCCATGAGTCACTAGGACGTATGTATAAAAGAGAATCAACGAAAAGAGTAAGAGAACGAGAGAATGGCCACAAAGCAAACAATGCAACCAACGGGGTGTTAAATGGTTTTGTCTGCTTGTCAAATTACAGGAAGCATAATTTCAAGCCTGGTTGCATACTTTGGCTACCAAAACCCCAAAACAACAACAACAAAAACATCAACATCAACATCACCATGAGCAATAAATAAAGCAAAGAAAAATGGGAAAGAAATGGGAAAAAACAATAAAACAAAAGTTACGAACTGTTGAAATTATGCATTTTTTTCTTTGCCGGTAATTTTAAAGTGAGCTGTCAATTAATTAAATGAAACAAAAAAAAAACATTTGCGCTTTAATAAATGAAATGATTAAACTAAAATTGCAAATTTATGATATCAGATTATTTACTGAATTACTTAATAACTGAATATGAAATATGACACACCGCGCTAGGTGAAACCACGTTAAGCGAAACATGAATGTAGTACAAAATATTTGGACGTGGCAGATCAGTCGGACGAAAGGTTATACTTGGACGTAAGAAGAACCTTTACTTTAATACCGTTTTTACACTGAGCAGAATATTTTAAAAGTGATGCAAGTGTTTACAGCAAAAATCGCATCACGCGATCAGCTGTTCGGCCACAAAAAACGTAAACAAACAAGAAATCGCGCCATTTTAAACGTAAACAAACAAGAAACGCGCGAATTTATGTGTATTTTTAAAGCGAGCTAGACAAAAACAGCGATATTGCTACATTATTATCTTTTTTGCTTTAAATGCGATTTTCAGTATAGTCACAAATTGTAAAATAAAATATAAATTTTCACCCATTTTTAATGGGTAAAGTGCATAAAAATGAGTAACAACAATGAACCGTTTTATCATTTGGAAATAATGTTGAATTGGCCCATTCACATTTTTGCTCTTATCATTCATTTCACTTATTTACATTTCAGTCATTATATATTTGCGGGCGTTTTTAAATTTATTAGCTGTAACAAACAGCTGTTTGCTATCGATATGCCACTTTTTGTATCGAAAATACTAAATTGAATCGAAATACTAGGCAAGATACGGCCACACCGCACACAGCATAATAGTCGAATCTTGGATTATTCGGCTCTTCTTCTACCCACAGAGGGCTTATGGCAGAATATTCTATTTCGTGATTCGGGCTCAGTGTAAATAGCCTATTACGCGGCTCCTCTTCTACCCACAGAGGGCTTATGGCGGAATATTCCATTTTGTGATGCGGGCCCAGTGTAAACAGCCTATAAGTACAATATGCATTTACAAACACAATCAAAGGCACACATACTAAGCTACGCGTGTATGCATAGCATTGGTCGCAGTACAATACACCGTCTGCTGTTGGGTGGACTCCCTATTATTATTATGTTTTATTATTATGTCAATGTTTAAAATATTTTAAAAAGCAAAGCCTCACACATATAAAGAGAATATACGAATAGGAATATATACACTGGTTTTCCACCTGTTTGCACGTATAATATGAAGTAAATTCAAAAAGAAAAATTCAAAAGAAAAAAGTCAAGGCAATCACCAATCAATATAATATCTATAATAACTCTTGTGGTTATTAACCGAATTCAATGTAAGTTTTCTTAAGATGTTTATAAATGCTAAATGTTTTAAGTTTAATGTCACGCTTGCCATTTGGTTTTAATTGTAGTTTCCGCAATTCACGCGTTTATATAAACGGACAAAAAGACATAAAACATACAGACAAATGGAATACCCGGCTAGATTGACTTATCGCATCTTGCTAATTAAGAATATTTATGTATGTAGATTTGTGATTGTTTATAGATTTATTTATTTTATAATGCGTGTAAAAATTGACAATTATTTCGTTCAATAGACAACTTAAACTTATTTTATGAGCAGCAACTACGACACGACATCTCCTACTATCGCATATCGACAATCAACTATCGTCTGACCATTTTAGGGCTACAGAGCAACACTACCAGGACTGCAGTGTATCGATTGCCACTATACGTACTCTGCTCACATCGATTCCCACACGTATTGTGAGCAAAAAGATACAGTGAGTGTCAGCTTATTTGATGCAGTCGAAAAAATTGCAGGAAAAGTGCCATAACTTATGATCCAAAATAGATATCGAAAAACTAATAATGCAATTTTAAAAATCGTTTTTTCTTCTTCCAAAATAAGTTTTAATTTATTCATTAACAAATATTCAATGGGCTTAAATTATAAAACAAAACAAAAAACAGCCTTTTCAAATGGTGCAGCTTATTTGATGCAGCATATTAAAAACTAAAATAAAAGTAAGCTATATTTTTCCGAATTTTTTCAAATTTAATACTTTGTATGATACCCCTTTTGGCTGATGACATCTTTCAGCCGGTTTGGCATCGAGTCAACCAGTTTTTGGGTGTATTTCGGCTGAATTTTATGCCACTCCTCTTGCAATGCCACTTTTAAGGAATCCTTGTTAGTTATTTTGTGATTGCGGATGTTCCGTTCCAATAATGCCCACAGATTCTCAATCACATTCAAATCGGGACTCTGTGCCGGCGGCTGCATGACATGGGGGCAATTCCAAATAAGCCAGGATTGAACAATTCCTGACTTATGCTTCGGGTCATTATCTTGGTAATAGCGAAAATTGGGCCGTATACCAAGTTTATCTGCACTTTGGAGCAAATTTTCCTTCAATATAGAGAGATATAATGTCTTATCCATGTTTCCTTCAATAAAGACCAAATTTCCAACTCCAGATCCTGACATACAGGCCCAAACCATAACGCTTCCTCCTCCGTGCTTCACAGTAGCTCGCAAGTTTTTGGAATCGAGCTGTTTATTGGGCTTCCGCCATACATGTGACATACCATCCGATCCATATATGTTAAATTTGGCCTCGTCTGCAAAAATCACGGTGTTCCAAAAGTCCGCCTCCTTCGTAACATGGTTTTTGGCGAAGTCCAAACGGCATTTTTTATTCTTCGGACTAATGAATGGCTTATTCAGTGGTATTCGACCATGAAAGTCATGTGAGCGGAGGAGACGACGAACCGTGGATGCACTACATGGTTTGCCCAGACTTTGGAGCACCTCATCCGCCAATTTTGGAGCCGATATGCGAGGGTTTTCTTTAACTTTCCGGATAATCCAGTGTTCGTCGTTTGGTGGTAATATTTTGTTTGGCGCATTTCTTCCATTGTCCGTCACTCTATTTTCCAGTAAAAAGCGCTGGATTATGTGCTGAACCGTGGATGATGGTACTATATTAGCAATACACGCTATTTTTTTTTTACTTTGGCCAAGCTTAAAGTGATGAATAACCAATTCTCGCTTTTCCAAACTTGTGCGTCGGCCCATGATTATAATTGGCAATTTTCGCAGTCTCTGACTTGTTAATCGGACTCAAAGTACACAAATAATGAAGGGCAATAGCAAAAATAATATGAAGACACGCGAAATTAAGAAATTCGGGGAAATCCTCGCATTTTATTCTGATGAAATTGGTCTGCATCAAATAAGCTGCTCGATTTGTAAAGAGACTTTTTTTCATTTTCTTAAATTTTAAAATATACAGAAAAAAATAGCGAAATAAAAAAATTAATTTAGAGAAAGAATTTTTTTGTCTTTAAAATTGCATTATTAGTTTTTCGATATCTATTTTAGATCAAAAGTTATGGCACTTTTCCTGCAATTTTTTCGACTGCATCAAATAAGCTGACACTCACTGTATGTTCTTTATACATACATTTATGTTTTTATGTGGATACTTAGCGGATAAACACCAAATACTCCTCACAAATTTTAACAGCGTTTATATTAAATTGTTAAGATCTTTTAAGCCGAGTATTTAGATATGAACTATAGAAAATTCCCAAGCAGTGTGACTTATTATGCAGTGTTTGGTATAGGCTATTATTGAGAAATAGGTTATGGAAGGATTGGGGTTATTTAATTATAAAAGGTGTCATTAAGTAATTATTGGTGAATTTTAATGAATGCATTAGTTAAATGCAGTAGGAAAGGTGCGCAATTCATTTTAATTAGGCTTATTAAGAGGAAAATCAACGCTGACAGCTTTTGCGGTTTTTGGCTCAGAATTATACGTCTTGCCCTACTACACTCCTCTTACTCACTTGTGTTTATATATATTTGACTTTACTTTAGATGGTTTTCCAGCCTATTAAGGACAGATTAATTAGGCCAATTGCTTCACTGAATGCATTATGCATTTATGGCAGAATGTAGTGGGTTGAGGTTGGATGGGGAGCCTAAGGGATCAACAGCAGCAGGTTCATCACAAATGAAAATTACTATTTAATAATTTGGATGAATGAAAATAAAAACATAAATTCTGGCACCTCAACATTTTAACTGTGGCGATCCAAAACTGCAAAAATCATTAAAGGCTACTTTTTAAGCAGTAATCACAGCGTGGATAAATGCTTTGTGCATGCGGGATGAGACTTCGTTTAAGCTGAGGCCGAGGCTCAGTTGTGGCTTGTGGTTGCAGCTCGCACAGTGGGCCAGGGGCCGCAAAGTTAATTGTAAACATGACCCACTTCTGCTTGAGTCGCCAGTTCAGTCAGTTAGTCAGTTAGTCATTCAGGCAGTAAGTCAGTTCAGTCATTCGGGCGTTGCCGCAATAGCAGTAGCTTGTCAGAGTGAAGAATGCCATTCGCTTTATTATGTAGCAGCTGCCGCACGCTCCTTCCAGTAAAAGGGATATTTGTTATGCTCCATTGTCCTTCTGCTGCTCCTCCGCTTTTTTGTCTCCGCTTCCATCTTTTGTCATCTAAGTCCCTTTGGGAATGACTTTAAGTAATGGCAGCGCCTTCAAATATGCAAAACCGAAAAATGTTTATAATATCAGATGCGCAAAAAGGATTTCCGTCTAGGCCAAAGGCGTCAACCATGCCTCTCATTTATGTGGGTGTGTTTGGGTGTAAGCATTAGCTGCACTTTGAGTTAATTGAATTTAGCCAAACTGCTGCAAACAGTGCTGCCACAAGCGTCTTTTGAAAGCGCCTTGGCAGCTGCAGATTTCTTCCGAAGACCATGTATAGCTCCTGTTTTTTTATCAAGGCCAAGTGCTCTATAGAAAGTACGTCGGCAAGGATAAAGTATTTTAGGAAGGAGTTGGTTGGGGCTTACCTAGCACTCATTGCTTACAATTTCTATTTTCATAGAAATTAAAAAAATTTAATGATATGTAAGTAAAATAGGTAGTTATTGTCAAATTATTCAATGGGTTCGCAGAGGTATTTACTACATTGTTAATTACAACAATTTATAGTAAAGTTGAATATCTGCACAAAAAAACATGGGTAACAGTTTTGTGCAAGAGACAAATGAAGGCGTGACAGGCACAAAGTGTGCATATTTTCGTCCGATCTAGTGCTGTTCGATTTTAGAAACTACTAAAATATTACTACTTGTATACTATACGCAAGGAAGATATTGAAGCGTTGTATACAGTGTTTGTCATTATATTTGTACCCTTGATATTTGGAAAAACAGGGTTAGTTACCTTGAGCGAATGCATGAAACAGGCAGAAGGTGTCATGTGAAATGTTACAAAATATATAAATATATCTAGTTCGGGGCGACGAACTGAGTTGATTTAGCCCTGTCTGTCTGTCCGTCTGTACGAACGGTGAGATCTCGGAAACTATAAGAGCAAAGTATATATATTCTTGATCATGTCGACGAGATGAGTCGATATAGCCATGTCCGTCTGTCGGTCTGTCCGTCTGTCTGAATGAACGCTGCGATTTCCTAAACTATAAATGCTAGAGAAGCCGTTTTGGTAATTTTTGTAAGGTGTGTTTTATACGTAGATCAAGTTTATTTCAAATCTAAGATGCTACGCCCAATTTACGCCCTAATCGGTAATCGCCCTAAGCCGAATAACAAGCGTAATATTGAACAAAGAAAGTTCTTCGTAATATATACTCTCTTCTATTGAACTGAACTGTCCTGAAAAGCGTTTTAAAATCGGTCAATAAACACAGGAGAAATTGTCCAAACAATATTGCAGGAATTGCCACCCTCTGGAAGCCCGGCCTTTAAAGCATGACATACACAAAAAGGATAGAAGAAGAATTGCTGCCGCTTCGTGTGACAGTTTTACAAAATTATTTTTCAAATATAGGGTACAAGATATTCTGCAGTGGGCCCCGTCCCAATATTTTAAGATACATTAGTCATTACAAGATGGTTTTATATTAAACATGAACTAAGTATATTGGCTTCTAGAGTTCTTCTAATTCCTATCCTTATCCTATATCCTTTTTCAAGAGAAACTAAATGATTTATCTGAGTTCGTATATTAAATGTCCGAAGGAGTAAATAAAAGCATAAGCTTCTAGTCGAGTACACAATATTATTTGAACATGAAACCCCTTTCGGAGCTCAGAAGTCGCCTACATAATTTGAAATGCACCTTACCGCAGAATGCTGTCAACAGCAGCAGAAAACGCACACAGAGGTATGTGCGAGTGTTGGTAGATCTCATAAGTCAATTTTCAAGTGGATGTCCAACATGAATGTGTACTATAGGTTCGGCAACAACAACTACGCCCTCGCCCACGCAGACACACATGCACATACGTGGGCAAATACGTTTACCATTTTAGGGCGTTCAGCTGTGCCAAGGCAGGTAGCACTTCAAAAAATGTTTCAAGTTGTGTAAAGTAAATTTCGCTGAAGCTTTGGAACAGCAACATCCACAGCAGCAGAGCACCAAGCACCAAGCACCAAGCATCAAGCACTGAGCTCTGCATAAAGTTATGCCATGCCAAAAGACGGTGCATACGTAGTGCAGACCCAGAACTCCGGACTCACTAGGATATGCAAAAAACTATGCTACATTGGCACTAAAACAAACAGAAAAACCGCCACATGGGGCGTGCCTTGCATGTATGTAGAATGTAAATCTAAGTGTTCGTATGGGATAGTGTGGGATGGGGTCGGTACCGAAGAATGTGTGTTAGGAGAGAATGTGTGTTGAGCTATGTAAGAGCATGCTGTGACAAGATGGGCAATGACGAAACTGACAAAACGAGACGAATGTAACCATGCCAGGGATGCATTCAATATTACTTAAAATGAAAGCCACAAAACTGAAAGTTCTGTTACATCAGATTATGAAAAGCAGTGACGGCATTTCATATATTAAACCTTTTAATATTTTTTTGTTTTATTTCATATTGTTTTTCTTTCAAGTTTAAACCGTTTTTATCTGTTCAAGACATATGTAGCTATTTAAGACTATAAAAATAAATTCGGCATCAATATAATACATACATTTAATGGGACAAATTTTGTTATGAAATATTCACATACTACTTTGCCATGACGCAAAAAACCTTTACTCATGAAAACGTAATTGGTCGACACCCACTTTCGGCAAGTTATCGAAATGTTATTGTTTAAAATAATGGCCTAAGATTATTTTTTAAATTAATAGTTAGTTTTGAAAATTAAAATTGCTAAAGTGCTGAATTTCATGAATATATATCGAAATTTAGTAAATAAATGTAATCATTTCAAGAAATTCTTAAACAAACTTAAAGTGAATGGGAATTTAAAACTCTATCAAACGCAAATCGAAATCTCCTCAAAGGCAAATAAACTACATTGTTCAAACACATCACATTGAAACCAGAAATAATCCGCTCGTTGATATACCGACGGACACCCATAAATGTGCTAGTGCTGCCAGAAGCTCTTATGCCTCGCTTGGTAAATGTTTCAAATATTTTGGGTGCCACCGACGAGTGAATGTCGACGTGAATGTCAATGTATGTTGAGCGACCAAAATTATTAAGATGAGTGGCATAAATTATGAGAAGAGTGTAGGAGCAGCTAGAGCTGGCCCAGGACTCGTAAAACCCGCTGGCAGTTAATCCATAGGGACAGACAAAGGGCAAAAGGAGTTGCCGTTTGATGAGTGAATACCTAACTGCCTGGTATGTGGATGTTTGTGCGGTTGATCACTTAAGGTATGGACAGTACCGGACGCCATGTCGTATACGGAATGTTCCACATGTCGGTGTGTGCGATGGGGCTAGAGGCTAAACAGCAGTTAGTTTAATATTTATTTAATTTAATATGCTAATTGGATGAGATCTGCATGAGTGTGTGGTTATGCACTATAGTGTACGTGTGTGAGTGTTATGTGTATGCAGGGCAACAACTTTACGAGCCAACAATTCATAAATAAATGACAGACTTAAAAGTTTGTCACATGTCACAGAAATTCAGTTTAAGTTTTAACTTGGCAACAAAAATGGGAATAAGGAAAACGAGGACTGTGGGCTGGTCTTGTAAATGCTTTCTCTTTTGCTGTTTCGCTTTCTGCACTGCATTGCAATGACTTTTATTAATCGTTGAAAAAAGAATTTGCCACGAAAGACGGAAAATGCTGTCAGCAAAAACTTTTCGCCTTGCCACAGCCAACAGCGCGACAAATTGTTTTTACGATAAAATTAGACAAGTGACACGCGGCCCTAATCGCAAGGGCTGCGCTGTACTCCACGGTAATGCGCAGATGAGATGTGGTGGGAGAAAAAGGCATTGCAACTTCCCAGTTGCAACTTGCCACACAATGTTAATTACATTACATTACTTATTAAAAATCGTTAGGAGTCCATAAAAAACTTGACCCTTGCCCTTGCTGAAATTGCATTAAATACTGCATTTCCGTAATCACATTTTTCCTTTTATCTCTTCGTCATCTCTCCTCTATTGTGCATTTTCCGGCAAATTGAATTTATCAACAGAGACAAAGATTGTTCGAATCATAAGAGAGGGAAGTAACATCAAACGACTTTTATTTTTTTTACGAATTTTAGTCGGAAAGAATATTGCATAGCAGCGTTGGAAAAATTGTTGTCAATGAACTATTCGATAAAAGAAATTTCAAAGCTCAATTCCAAATGAATTTCGATGATTTATTGGAAGCGACATCTAGAGATCCTACACTTAAAACTATAAATGAAATCGAATGATTTAAATCAGCTAAGAAAATAATTTTTTGACGACAATGGTTCACTGCTTCATGCCATTTGTACAAGTTAAAACGATTCTTTTGAAATTATAATGGCACAACTGAAGATCAAGATTATATATACTTTACGGGGTCTGCAACGCCTCTTTCTGCCTGTTACATACATTCTCTCAAAGTTATAAATCCAGATTTTACCTATTTTTAATTGGTACAGCGTATACAAATATATGATCGTTTTTGGATACATTATTTGCGCAGAATATCAATTAAAGCAAATTCCGGGGATGTAGAAAGGCGTTCACGTTCGATATGGCAAGACACACAGTCAGTAAGCCAGTCAGCCATCTGTCAATCAGCGGGAGTCGAAAAACATATTGAGCTTGTCAACATGACGCAGGTACGAAGAACAGGGGTCGCGTGAAATGAACGAATGAAGGAGAGAGCAAATAAATAAAAGTGAGCGCGTAAAGCGGGAGACGAGGCCTTTAAGTGTATGTAAAATTCATGACCATATAGTGAATATGCTTACAACTTACACTCACAATGAATGTGTGTGTATTCGTTTTGCAGATACTTGTTGAGCCAAATCACAATTTTGTGGCCCCAAAAGCAATAGGGATTGCAACTGCCGCTTCAAACTGACATTGACATCGAAAAATAGTTATTGGGGGCATCTATTTCACCCTCTTTACATTTCCCTTCTTTAGCCGCACGCTGCAGTCAGTCAAGCTGACTGGCACATGCTCCGCACCAATTTGAATGACATTCATTGAAAAACGACGAAAAGAATTGTGACATTTGTAGTATAGAAATAGTTTTCCAGTTGTAGCAAATAGTTTACCAGATATTTTTTGATTGCTGCATACTTTAAGGGTTGCCTCAAGGGTCGAATCAGAGCTTGCACATGCAAAAAGAAAAACTACCGAATGACTTGCCACCAGCTAAGATACTTACGAAACGTTGCCAGGCATGAATTATTCAGCAAGCAAGTTGTATGCGTGATGGGATTAGATTTTTCAGAATAATTGAAATATCTTTGCTTAGAGAAATAGAAAAATGATTACATACAGTACCGTTTGTTTTATATACATATGGCATATATTATATATGTTTGTTAGATACGAGCAGACATAAAATCTCTTGGAATTAAAATCATTAATCGACTCAAAACATTTCTAACATTTTGAGACACTGTACTTTAAAATAGTAAAAGGGTCTATTAATTTAGTGCAAATGACATATGTGTGTAACATTCAAAAATGGGGCGTGGTAGACCTCACAAAGTATATTTATTCCGACTTAGGACGACGAGCTGAGTCGATATAGCTATGTATGACTGTCTGTCTGTTGTCCGTATGAACACTTAGATCTCTCCTACGCTCGCCCCGCGCTCACCCGCTGGCGCGAAAGAAACGAAAATTGGACGGGGCAAATCAGTCGGACGGGCCCGACTGTAGAATACCTGTACCCTATATTGTAAATATTTTTCTATAAAACTATCACACGAAGCGTAGCAGATTCTTCTTCTTCCTCTTTTATATGTGCCAGCTTTAATGGCTGCGCTGCCAACAGGCGAGCGATGCAACGCCTGCAATATTGTTTCGTTAATATCTCCTGTGTTTATCAACCTATTTCAATGATAGAATAAGTTCTATTATACAACAGAGTATACAATCTGAATAACATGTTCAATATTACGACAGACAGACAGACAGACAGGCAGGCAAACAGACAGGGCTAACTCGACTAAGCTCTTCTGCCTGATCATTAATATATACAGTTTGTGGAGTCTGCCACGCCTGCTTCTGCCTGTTACATTCTGACAAAGTTATTTACCCAGTTTTTTCCGTTTTTAATGGGTACAGGGTATAATTACATACATTCGCAAAAAGGTTAAAAGCAGCCAGCGAGATCTTACAAACTAGAAGAGCTAGAAATACAATTTTTGATATTGATGTTCATCTATGCAGCAATTAGTACAAGGATGTTTTAGTTTTTCGATTACTCTCTAACCGAAAAACAATTTTGGATCAGTTTTCCGTTTTAAAGCTAACGTTTTAAAGGTAACGATTTTAGATTTGGCATGTACGTTACCTATGGTCTTCTCCATCAATGCTGCAAATGAAAAACAGCACAGCTAATATATATAAATATATTGCCACCTAGATCTTACAAAGTATAAGAGTTACAAATACCATTTTTGACAGTTCTCCTATGCGGCAATCGATCAAGTTTGTTTAGGTTTTTTAATAACGCCTCTCATTCATTTGCTAACAGAAAAATCAGTTTTTCAAGTTAAAGATTTAGCATGTATGTACGTAAGACAATTTTTTATTATTCAATACAATTATGATTGAATTGAAAACAAACATAATTGAATTGATATTATTTAATTATTGTTTGTATTTTTATACCCTGTACCCATTGATTTGATGTAGCTGTGGCTGACTTACCAGTTTTCCAATTTTTAAGCAAAATTATAAAATAAATACTATATTTAGTGCACAAGAAATGCAAATGCTCTGCTAAAATACTTTCACATGCACAACATTTTGTAATTCTTGGTTCACTTTTTGAGACACTACCAAGGCAAGGCCTTCTCCCTCTCTCTCACTCTATCGCTCTCGTAACTGCTAGGTTTAATTTTCGTTGGCTTTTCCAGTAGCCTAGCCTCGCCTTGTTTCCACATGAGTTGGCTTCCGCTCGGAAAGGTTAATTTTACTGCTATTAAATAAAACTGAAGGCAACGCATGGCATGCCCACATGCCAGGCAAAATACTTTGACTTTGCCCAAAGCAGCAACAACTACAAGTTGGGTGTTGAATTAAGCTGCAAGAAGCAAGCGTTGGTAGAACTTTTGTCGTACTTGTTTGCCACATTTTAAAATATTTTTTATGACATAGTTGAGCGGGCGAAGTCCAACTACATATACATGTAGCTTGAGCACTGCATAGAAATATTTTATAAAATTTCTTTTTCTGCTTTTGGTGTAGTTTTAATTTTGCTTAAAGCCCTTTCTCTCCATTTCCTTGCACTTATTTTATTTTTACATTACCGAATAACCTTTTGCTGGCATGCATTACACGGCACCCCAGATGTTTCCCAGCCAGGGAAAAACCACAGCTGCATTTTAGCATATTCCTTGGCTGCTTTTGGGCCAACAAAATTTTTATTATAATGTTATTTTTAAAGTTTACATTAAACTAGGGCATATTGTAAATTTTTTGAATTAAATAGTGTTAACCGTATTTGTATTGATGAATTTAATTCTTCTTCTCAGTTAAATTATATATCTGCTTAGCTACATCCGAGAGCTGCACATCAATGGCCTTGGTGTCATCGTACAGAGATGGCGCCTCGCCCAGTATGACAAATGTGCCCACCAGCGAGGCGATCATGAATAACCAGAGGAATAGCCTATCCATGACCATGGCCACAAAGCCCCAGTCCTGATCCTCCTGTTGGATAAACGATAGAAAATAATAATATTAAAGAGAGCTCGACACGGGGCGTATGCGTAATGTAGAAAAGTAACATATGCTCATAGTTTTTCTATCATTAATGGACTCATTATACGCAGACAACGTAACATTTAATTTCACATAGAGAACGAAAATATGTTTCATGGGGCTTATCCCCCAGCGTATATTACGATTATTTATCATAAAACGACATTGCCAGAGTGGTAACGAAAACTGTGTGCCTTAATTGCACGAAGCAGCATGGCATGTAACATGTGTACCATGAGAGAGTTGCGTTTAATAAAGTTACTCATTAAATTTCACAACAAGGCGTATACGTAATATAAGTAGCTTCAGTTTAAGCAATTGATTTCATTAGCCGTTGGCGTTTTATCTATTTTCCAAAAGAGAACGATGAAGCGGCGATGGCAGGCTAGTTAGCCAGTTATCAATCAAAATGAAAGTTGCAATAACAAAGCAAAGGCAACATTAGCAACATAGTAAAAGAGATAGTGGAAGAGAACAATCCAGGGCGAAGGATGAAAAACAAAGCGTTGGTATTTCGAATTTGATTGAAATAAAACGTTGGATACGATTGCCAGTCAATTGAACAAAACCAATTAAAAGTGGATTTCGTGTGGTTCTTAAAGTGCAAATATTGGCAACAGCTAAAACCCTCCGAAGAGTGCAGTCAAGAGCAACAACTGCAGGCAGTCTATCTCGTCTTTCTGTCTGTCTGCTTGGTTGGTTGGCTAAACAATGTTGAACAGATCGGACATCGATTGCTACTACAAATGCCAAAAACGGCAGAGCAAAGCGATTCCTGTGGTTTTTCGGTCAATTTCAAGCCTTATGCAGACTGAAACTCCTTTAGTTGCAGTTCTCTTTATCTCTCTCTCTCTCTCTCTCTAATATATATATATATATATATTTTTAGATATGTACACATATATACATATATGGGAGAGATTCTCTTTCTGCCTCCCTATCTCCCTGCAGTTTATTTACGTTCGCTGTCTCACTGTCACTGGCGTAATCATCGTTACCCGCTAGCCAAACGGAATTTTCAATTAAAAATTCAATCAGCCGAGCCAGGGACGTATCAACTCACCGCATTGAACTCATCCTGACGCTGCATGTGGTGCTGTATGAACATGACGTTATGTATGGCCTTTTCCAGCTCAAACGGATACTTTTTGCGTGCCGCCACATCGCTCATGGAGTCATCCAGGCCGGACAGGACCGATGGCAGTCCATTGTATCCGCTCAATGTGCTCAAGCCGCCGCCCAAGGCGCCCACCAGGCCACTGAATCTGCAAAAGAAAGTTAATCCCACCACATTATTCCACAATGTTTGGAAAACACAGCGCGTTACTACACGGAATAAAATTGTCGAACACAAAAATATTTGAGATTTGAAACCTCTCATCAAGTTACGAGATATGCTTTATAACTAAGCTTACCACTCTAATGCCCAAATCTAAACTAATGGGACAAATTGTACCCATGGAAAAATGGAGAAAACAGGGGTGTGGCAGACCCCACAAACTGCATAAATATCGCTCATTTACTAGAAGAGCGTCATAATTCACACACAGGGTATTCTACAGTCGGGCGCGTTCGACTGATCTGCGCCTCCCATTCTGTTTTGTGTTTTAATTTTATTTGCATATTTGCCACTTTTGTTTATTTTCACTTTGCCTTCCCAGAATTATTCGACTGCTTTTGAGTTTTGCAACATTATGTCAAACGCTTACCTATTAGTCGCTGTGGTCATATGCATGCCATTGCATCCGCCAACACCGACTCGTCCCTGCATGCGCCGTATGGAGTCGGGACTGGAACCTCCGGAATTCATTTGCATCTCATCCATTAGGGCCTGGCCGAACTTTGTTTTGCTGAACTTCAACCCGTAGTTGATCTTGTTGGCTGCCAAATCTCTAAGTAAATCCTTGGGCACACGCATTAGCAGGAGTTTCGGCAACCGCTTTATAAAGAACGCGCGAATCCATGGACGCATCTTGTGTGTGCTCGGTTTGCGATAATGTATGTTGAGTATAATAATGGTAATCACAACGCTTAAGCCGACGAGCAACATAGTGAAGAGCAGATATTTGCCAAGTAGCGGCAGAGCTAATGACGTGGATGGTATAATTTCAGAGATCAGCAGGAAGAACATGGTTTGTGAGAGTAGGATGCTGATACAGAGGGCAATCTTCTCCCCGGAATCGGCTGGCAGATAGAAGACCAGCACGGAAAGGTACGAAATGCCAACGCAGGGTATGATCAAATTTACCGTGTAGAACAAAGTCTTTCTTCTCAGCGTGATGTTGAAAAATATATCTAGAAAATACGACAAGCAAAATAGAAAGAAGGGGACAGAGAAAGGGAGAGAACGAGCGATCGACAGAGGGGAACGATTTTTGGATTGGATTTGGAAGTAACAGGAATTTTATAGTGAGTTTGGGTAGAGCTTTCGCGTTTTGCCGTCGGCGAGTCAAGCATTTTAAACTTTTAACTCTACGAAACTCACCCGGATACGGCTCCGCACAGCATGGGTAATATTTCTCATGTCGCTCTGCTGGTACGCCCAATATATCCCATTCGACACTTGGATAATACTCTCGCAAATCAATACCGATTTCCACTTTGTTGTCCTTGTCGTTTTTCTGATTGATGTGCTTCAAATCGATCTGTAACAAAATAAAGACATGATTACAGACTGTTAGGCAATGAGACACCCGACTACGGCATTGATAAACTGTAAAATGGCATAAAGCTTTAAGACACTTAAAGTCAACGCGCTTGGGCGTGATGCTCGAGGACCACGTCCCACAATGTCTGCTCCCTCCCGTGATTCAATACGTTTGCTTCCTCCTCTGCTGCCATTCGTCAGCGTCATTCTTTATAGTCCGCCTGCAGGCGACATCTTTGGCAACGTCTACGCCTCGAGCTGCTTCGAGTTGAAGCTCAAGTGCAGTCGTTAAAAGAGTAGCAAAATTTAAATGCGTTGACAACGACGACGTCATTGCACAGTGGTGCAAATGCAACATCAAAATGACAAATTGTGATTGATTCAACACGATATATTAAAATTGTTGTAACTTAATTAAATATAAGAATCACTGATAATCATGGTATATTGTTTTGGTCAAATTGAGGTTTTAGGGGTTAGACCAATAGTAATTTTATTTATAGAGCTTGTAGTGCATTAAAAAAAATGCGCGTATCACCCAGAAGCAGGCGTGGGGGACCCCACAAAGCATATATATTCTTGATCAGTTTGACGAGATGAGTCGAAATAGCCACATCCTTCTGTCGGCACTTATGTATAAGCCCATATATCTCAAACTAATAGTCAGAGACACTTCATTTATTTGTAGGGATTTCCTATGCTGTGAGCAGACCAAGTATGCTTGAATTTTTTTAAACCTCCTACTTTTATGCATAAGAAACTACTATGTAAATACTGAAATTTCGATTATATTTTTATTTTCTGGGTCGACTTGCTAAGTCCACATTAAATTAATAAATAAAGTTTGTTCCTAATACATACAATAAAAGAAAATTGTTAAAAAAACGTTTCTGCAATTTAAAGATGCTTTCAAACAGCATATAAACCTTTATAGGCTTAAAAAAATATTATAGTCTGGTTTGTTATATCTGGTGTCAATACTGCATAATAGGTGTTATACAAATTATAACTAGGTATGTTAATTTGTATACATCTGCAATATTGCAATTATAATTTGCATTTCTAACGTATTTATTTTCTAACAGGTCAACGGTACTTTGCCCGGTCAGCTGAAGCGAATATGGCAACGGTTGTGACTGGGCGTAGGGTGAGTTGCACTTTAGTTTAATTTATGGACGCGCATTTTTATGACAGCGACAGAGAGCCAAGTGGCTCGATGTGGGCGCCAAGTTGAGTTTCTTTTTCTATTAAGCTGGGTGTGCGTAACGGGAGCGTGAGGGAACGTAACGGTTAGACAAGTTTCAATTACACTTTTACACAATTTCTTACATTTTAATCTGGTACCGACGCCCTTTCGGTGTTTGCTCGGAATCTTAGGGCTTAACTATCAAATAAATGGTCGCCCATAAATTGCACGACACGCCCCTAAACATGTTTGTACTGCCGCCATAATACAACTAGATGGATAGACATACCTGATCGCCATCATATGTCCAAGAGCCAAACTTCATGAAACAGGTCTGTTGATCGAAGGGAAAGTAACGTACATCAATTTCACAAGAAGATTTAAAAATTGCCGGCGGGGTCCAGACCACTTTTCCCGTATAGTGCAAAATAGCCTTGGTCATTGTGGTCACCACGTATTCACCATCCGCACTATCAACGAAATACTCAAGATTTGGGTTGATTTACAGTTGACAAACGATCGGAACACTTACTTGTTATAGAGCACAATGTCGGGCAACCAGATATGCTCAGAGGGTACATAGAGCTCCGTGACGCCGCCATACTCTGAGGGATCCCATTTGAATTTATGATCCTGCCATTCGTGTTCAAGCCACACGTTGGTCGTTAAAATTTGATCTTTGAGGTTCTGTTGGGAAAAGATCCGTTTTAAAATAAAATATAAACCAAAGAACAAACGCCAACACACACTGCGCACAATACAGGATACCGTACAAAATGCAGGACATGCATCAAGTGGGATTTGCATTCTTCAACTCTTCTGCTGTTGCCGCTGCTGCTACTGCTACAGCTACTGCTACTACTGTTTTTGTTCCTGTTCCACCATCATTTACACAACCGCGCACTGCCATGCCTGCCTTTCTATGTCTGTTTATTTGCTCGGCTCGGATACCGCTTCTCCGCTAGCCATTCCCTGTGCTCCACCCTCTGTTCTGTCGCTAATGTGCTTTTGGCTGTCAGCTTACGGCTTTTGGATTTTTGGCTTGTTCTATTACCTTTTAAGCCTCGTGGTAACGGCACTTGCTGTTTCTGTCTACCCCTTACGGGGGTTTGTCTTACCCTTGCTGCCACTAAAGAGCACTGCAGCAATTGCACTTTATGTGTGGCATGTGTATGTCTGGGCTTACAGTTCTGGCAGGACACTTGACAAATGCGCTAGGAGGAATTTAAAGCCAGCTTGTCCGGAAATATTAAAAAGTTCACTTTGTCCGCAAATTTAATTTAAAAATTGTGAGATATGTATGGGAATTTATTTTTTATATTTTCTAATAAAGAGAATTAGCAATCTACAATTTTTAAGAAACTTGAGTTTTAGCTTTATTGAAATCCTGTACATTAAATAAGCAAATACATAAATAGAGAGAAATATGCTTTGCTTAGGCTATACTTCATAAATTTCTGTGATACTGTTTAAGTAGTTTCCGTCATCGACGGGTTAATCCAATCAGACAGATAAACGAATAGGGTTAATCACTCAGCTCTTTGATAAAAAACCCAAAAAACCAATATAGCAACAGTTTTTAGTTATAAAAGCTAAGGATTTAGGATATGGCATGTACATAGTCTATGACAATCTCCATCGATGCAGTGAATTATATTGTATCGTATAAGGAACGGCGAAGAGCACAAAGTAGTGCAGGGTCTCCAACTGTTGGTTACGTCGGACTGATCTGCCCCGTCAAAATATTTTTAATAATCGCTAAAAGCTTTTTTATTTACTCAGTATAATTGAAGCACGTGCTGTGTCAACAATTAACAGTAAACTTACTAGGATAGGAGGAAGATATCCAGCTCAAGTATCGATTTTATATTTGTCTGCGGCCCTTTTTAATTATACCCTGTACCCATTGAAAAATCGGAGAAACAGGGTTAATAACTTTGTCAGAATTATGTAACACGCAGAAGGAGGCGTGGCAGACCCCACAAAGTATATAAATTCTTGATCAGGATGATGAGCTGAGTCGATATAGCCCTGTCTGTCTGTCTGTCCGTCTGTCCATCTGTTTTAACGCGTCGATCTCAGCAACTATAAGAGCTAAAGCAGCCATATTTTAAAGGTGAATACCATACGCAGATCATGTTTATTTCAAATTTTTTATGCCACGTCCCTGTCGCAAACAATGACCATAAATTGAATCTTAGAATTAATTCTGTTTTACAATAAAAATAAATATATAAATAAAATACATTGACCAATTAAACATATACAAATCTATCTACGTAAATTCTGTCTTAACGGCTATAGAAAATCAATTGGAGTTTTCAATATTCTACAGTGTTGCCCTACAGTTGATTTTAGCATTGTCTACTACTTATGTGTATGGCATAATGCTATAATATATACAAAATTTTAAAATCTTTAATAGACCATTATTCTAGGTATAGGGTATAAGACAGTCAAGCTTGCTTTGCGGACTAGATTTTGTTGGATTGAAATTCAGTATATGGGGTATTTTTTCGATGCATAAGCCAATTGAAAAAGTTTTACTGGAGTATAGAGTCAAATGTGGTGCAATGTGGCCAAGCAAGTGCTCCATTCAAGCGCTTAATTAAAAACCAATGAGGCCTTGCAGCCAGGCGGGCGTGGCAATAAAATACTGTACAATTGTTTGTACTTGGCCTACAAGTAGCTGCTCTAATACAACTGTGGTAACGGTCGGTCCAAGTAGAAGAAAGAAGTATCCTAAGTCTACACGAAATACTAAAAGACGTGTTGCAAAAATGTTTGAGCTGGGCGCTCGTTCGTAGAGTGGGACACATCCGACTCGAAATTCCGTGTATCATTTTTGTATGCAAAAATTTTCTCCCACTATATAATATTTATAAAAATAATAAAAATCTCGCGGGCAAGCTTCAGTACTGCCCTGCGGTTGATGTAGCATAGCCTACTACTTATGTGTATGGCATGCTGCTATATTTAGTTAATCATATTTCTCTTATTTATGTACTGATTTAAAATTTACAGAATTGGTAGATAGTACTCATCTCTTCAGTTCGTAGATGACAGAATATACGTATATACATTTGTATGTCTTCAAAGTATTCTGTTCATGACAGACAGACAGACAGGCAGGGCTATATCGACTCAGCTCGTCATCCTGCATACAAATCTATCTAAGTAAATTCTGATAGCAAAGCAGTCAATGAGGACCAATTATAATTAATAGTTCTGGTTTATTATTTTGATTGAAAATAAAGTTATGAGTTCCGGTCTAAGTAAAAAATTATATTAAGTTATTACACGCTTATTCATTCATCTTCAATGGGATGACTTACCAAATCTATGAGCTGGGAAAGCCGCAGACCAAGCTTCACCAGTACGGTGTCCGTGTTATTGCTAACTGGCCGGATGAGACGATTATAATTGCTCAGTAGATCATCGTAGAGGCGCTTGGCATCCGGATTGGCCTGAACTGTTTCGCAAAATAGGAGAAGAAAGGCCAGGAGCAGGCAAATCAGCTTGCAATGCCGCCAGATGTCCAGGAAGAGACGGGCCAGACCTAGCCAAGAGCGGCTCATGACGTCACAAGTGCAAGGACTTCAACGACAAAAGAAATCTCGGATGCTCCGCTTGGCCGGTGTTTTATTGTTGGCCCAAAAACAAAAAGCACCACGCGCCCAGGTTTTTGTTTACCTTTCGGCTGCCTGGATGTGCGTTGTATTTGTGTATGTGTGTATCGATGTGTGTGTGTGTGTGTGTGTGTGTGCGTGTGTCTGATTGTTGGTATTGTGTGTGTGACGTAGTTGGCAACTGAAAGTTTTTTTCTTTGGATGAAAATTCACTTAGGCAACAACAGAAGTCTACAAGCAGCGCAGCCTGGTAGCTGGAAGCTGCGCAACAACAGCTTCGGCGCAATGGAGAGATTGAAGAGGCTCTCTGCCAGCGCAAGCAGTGACTGCGACTGCGACTGCGACAGCGACAGCGACAGCGACAGCGACAGCAACTGCCGCAGCGGCATTAACAGCAACAGCAGCCAAAGAGCAGCTGAGCAGGGAACGAAATGTTATGAGACGAACTTAGGGTTTATTGTTTGGCCAAATCTTAAAAATTTGTTTTTTTAATTTTGAAAAAATTTAGAATTTTTTACTAAATCGCCAATGAATTATTGTGAATTGTTTGTCACTCTTCGCCTTTATGCTTTGCATTCGACGTTGCATTTCTTGCGTTTGTTATTCACTTTTGTGTGGCACGCGCTGTTCCGCTCCGTGTTGTCCTGCATAGATATTCACAGGATTCGTACTGACGTACGTTTTGTTTTTGTAGCCTTGCTGAGTCTCTCGGCAGTAACAGTGGCAGTTGCTGCATTGGCATCCTTCTGGCAGCCTTTTGACTGATTGTCGCTTTGTCGCCCGCAACGCGCAGATGCTGCGCAGCGCCTGCGCATAGAAGGATCACCCTGTTTTTTGTTGGCCTGGTCTGTGGCCTGTCTCTTGTAGCCTGTGCTGTGTGTTGCTTGTGCTGGCTAACATGCAAGCTTACCCAATTTCGTTGCCTAAGCCAAGCCCTATGTCTCTCTCTCAGCATCCCAAGGTCTCTCTTTTAGTGAGACTCTCTTAGCTGTTAATTTCAGCGACTCCATTACGAACTTCAAACTGCTCTGTTTTTTATATGCTTTAATTTTTTAGGCGCTCTCTCTTGCTTTTGCACACGAGCCACAGCCCAAAAAAATGTCCCATCTAAACATGCACACACTTGGATCCTACACACACATATATAGAAAGCACTCATACGCCCTGTTGGCTCCCGCACGTTCTCTACATTTTCTGCTAAACCAAAAACCAAATTTTTCCTAATTGTCAAAATTCGTTTAAATGCAAGTTAACATGTGGTAGGCCAGCACACACAACACAGCTGAGTTGCATTTGTTTATATACGCATTGTAGATATCAGTTATGCTCCGAGTCGATACCATTTGCCAAAAAATATTGGGGATTCTCAACCATCCAACATAAGCACCTCTCGGTGGCAAATTACATTCCATTCTGAATCCGAAACAAACAGTAAAACCTTTTCCCCAGAAATAGCCTTTCATTTGTAGTACAAAAACGTATATTAAAGTTGTGCCAATGAAGTTAATGCGTACAATGTGATGACTTTGAATATTTTTATTATTTTATTGTAGTTAGATTAACTAAATTTAATTTGTGTTAAATTTACTTTTTATAGAAAGACATGCATAATTAAAAACGGATAAATTGCTATAATTTTGAGACTCTGTACTTTACAAAAGTAAAAGTGTCCATTAATTTAGTGCAAGTGACAGCTGTGTGTAACAGTGCTGCCAGATTTTTTGGGCCAGAAGTGGCTAAAATTAACGAAAAAAGTGGCTTAAAATGGCTAAATGTTTTTTTTTCAAGTATTATTAGTTGAAATACGACAAAATTTAATTAAAAAGCAAAAAAAAAAAGGGCTTTTTTCACACAATTTGAAGGCACTTACACGAGTGAAGTAGTAAAATCTAGTCCCAATTTGGTGAAACGCAGCTTTATCAAACCGAAATTTGTGTTCAAAAGTGCAAATGAACGAAATGGCTAAAAGTGGCTAAATGAAACCAAAAAGTGGCTAGATTTGTAGTGATAGCATTTAAAAAAAAAAAGTGGCTAACCCGATCAAAAAGTGGCTAGATCTAGCCACAAAGTGGCTAAATTGGCAGCCCTGGTGTGTAACGCCCAAACACTCGATGAGTCAAGACGATATTGCCATGTCTGTCTGTCTGTCTGTAAGAACAGCTAGATTTCAGAAACTGTAAGAGCTAGAGGCACTATATTCGGGATTTAGATTTTCGTAATATGTAAGCAGCGCGAGTTTGTTTTAGATTTTGGGTACCTCCTTTCCTTCTCCTGCAAACCGCAAAAGGCTAAATTATCCATAGATTTGAAGCTATTGATTTGTCATTCAGTATGTAACTAGCTTATGGCATTCTCTATCGACGCTGTGAATTTCCCACTTAGTAGAGGGCGGGAGGTGTGCCTTACATATGTGTGTAGCTTTGTGTGTGTGCCTCTGAATGTGTTTGTAAGTACATATACTCAAAGTAATGGGTCTCCTATTGTCGGTTATACAAATAAAAACAAAACCAGAATGGGCGGAGCAGATCAGTCGGACGGGCCCGACTGTAGAATACCCTGTACCCTATAAATATAATTCTATAGTATCACACAAAACGTAGCAGCCACGGCGTAAAGGGGGCGTGGCATCGAAAATTTGAAAAGAGGCTCATCTGGGTATGATATAGACCTACCAATTACTGAAGGCAGAATTTATGTAGCTGGGTTTGTGTCTCTTAAATTGGCGAATGTATTCTATTTATGTTCATTGTGGGCGGCAGGGTCGTGGCATCCAAGATTTTGAATAAACTTGATCTGCGTATGGTGTACGCCTTTCAAAAATTATCAAAACAGCTGCTCTAGCTCTTATAGCTTCCGAAATCTCAGGTTCATCCAGACGGACAGACGGAAAGTCAGACAGGGCTAAATCCACTCAGCTCGTCTCCGTGATCAAGAATATATACAATTTGTGGGTTTGCCACGCCTCAGTCTCAGCCTGTTACAGACATTCTGACAAAGTTATTAACCCAGTTTTTCCCATTTTCAATGGGTACAGGGAATAATAATAAAAAGGACAGATCTGCCCGGAAAAAGGACAAATTGGCAGCACTGATATAGACCCACCTACACATACTGATGCAGTTCTAAATTTCTAATGTATTTTACACGTTTACCGTTTACCTTGATATCTTGGGGTTTGGCGGTTTAAATTGGCCAGGTCTGGTTTTGGGTTCTACAGACTTTGCCATTTGACTGCCTCGCCTGCTACGTGTGTGTAGCTGGCTCTCTTGTTCTGTTTAAGTCTGTGTCATTCGCATTTCGCTTTCCCATTCGCATATGTTTGTGTCATATTCCGATTTTGAGATATTTCTGCGGCTTTGCATTTGCCACAGAAACAGCAACTTGCATATCTCCCTTAGTAATATGTTTCGACTGATGACAAGCACCAACAGCAACATGAACAGCAACAGCAACAGCAACAGCAACAACAACAGTTAGTGTTGCAACCACAGGACAATCACATGTTGACGCATGTGTACTATGTGACAATTGCATGCAGAAATTTTCTGCATTTTGCACAAATTTAATTACCATCAGCAAATTTTAGAGCCGGAGCTAGGGGCACAGTAGGAGTAAGGACAGGTTGCTAAAAATTAAATGTTGAATTTAAGTAGTATAAATAACAAATATGATTGATTTTGCTAGTGAATTTGCATTTGATATTGATCCATAATAGACTAAATGAAATGATTAATGTTTTAGTAAATAAATAACATAAGTTTGATAGAATTCATTTTGGAGTAATTATTGTGTTATTTATGTTATTTTCCACATAAAATTAGAATATCGAGTAACCAACAAAATCAAATTTTACAGGAGAAGGTTTGTTTAAGTTTATTTCAATATTGCTGGATGGATTTCATCGAAACTTGAAATTTTGTCTATTTAAGCTGTTATGTATATAATATATTCGTTTTAAGATTTTATTTCAAGCCATTCTATGATTTTTGACACTTACGATGTTTTCGTGGGCACTCGAGGAGCCTGTTTAGCTGAATTATATTATCGTTAACGTTACAAAATTTTCAAACAATTGGAAAATTATAATTGTAAATTCAATTTGTTTATAAAATGTAAATACCAAAATATTTTTAACAATACAGTATTTCAATATAATAATAATATGTTTTATTTTTTAAATTCAAGCCTTATTTCTAGTTTTCAACTATAATTATAATGTAAATTAAATTGTTTTATTGAATGTAAGTACTTTTCTCAAAGTTTTTAACAAAACTTATTTCCATATAATAATTAAATAATTTACTTTTCAAATTCAATGCTTAATTATTGTATTCAACTGTTTCAAATAATTTATTTTATTTTTTTTAGTTATTAGTTTTTGGCTGCCAGCCGATGGGAGGAACAGGGGGAAAAACGTGTAACTACTCGTGGTACGCGCCGTAACTGACCTCACCATCGGAAGTGCGACTATACTCTCCACGTGAGGGCAGCTGGAAGCAGACCCCGGCAAGGTCATGTCTCTGCTGGGGTGCTGACAAATGGTAGTCGGGCGAAGAGAGGAACACTCTTTAAAACTACCTCAATCTAAGGCGGAACAGCAAGGGCCGAAAGATGCGTGGTTGGGGAGCTGCCCAACCGCTACCTTGTCGAACTCTGGATACCTGCCGACCTCCAGTTTAAACTAGGCTTCCCGCGGTATCCGGGCTATGCCGCGGGTGACTTAAGATCCCGACTACTCGTGGGAACAAAATGGACTCAAATAAAATTAACAATACAAACTTGCCTAATGAGAAAGGAACTCTAAATCCTACCGGGACCGAAAATCCCTCAGGAACGCGGCCCGACAGCCATAATTCCGCCAGTCGTGCTCCAAGCCAGGGCACAGCTTCCACTCCAGTTGGCAGAACTCCAACTGCCAGAGCAGGGCTCACCGCCAAAGGATGGAAGATCGTCTCAAGACCTGGTGCGAAAGGCAAACCTGGACCGACATCCAGTGCCTCCAATACCAGAAACGGGACATCTGCCAATCCCAAGACAAAAGAGCCTTCGCAAATGCCCCCGCCTAATAAGCCGACTATCCACGACAAGAGACGTGCGGCGGAAATTCTAGGTAGGGCCCTAACATCCGAAGTCAGCTCCCCGGAGGACCAAAAGATGGTGGAGTGGGCAAAGTCCGTCATACCAGACTTCAAGCCAGCCGCTCCTCAAAACAAACGCAAAGCCGCTAAAGCCAAGCGACAACGCTCAGCCGAAGAAGAAGCTTCGGCTCCTAATCCGCCAGCAAAGCGGACCAACCCTGTCTATCCGCCAGCAAAGCGGACAAACGCACCGCACAAGTCATTTGCTGAGATAGCGAAGGAGAGAATCCTCATTGGTGTCCTCGACAAAGGAAACCAAGAGGGGTTCATTCCTCGCGGTAAATGGCCGTGTGTTGAAAACGAACTTCAATGTAAATTCCTGCAAGAATTTGAGAACGCTGGAGTTCCCCCTGAATGCTCTGATGCAGGATGGCATCAGGGCAAAGTAAAGGTTATTGCTTGCGTCGACCAGAACTCCGTCGATGCTTATAAAAGGTGCGTGGCCTCCCTCGGGGAAGTCTACCCAGGTGCCCAACTGGTCGTAGTGGACTGGTGTGACGTGCCAAGGAGACCACGTGCTCGAGTGTGGGTTTCGGCCAAACCCGAAAAACCAGACGAAATCCTCCGGCTGTTTAAGCTGTGCAACCCACAACTAAATGTGCCTGCGTGGAGGATTACCAAGGTCGAAGAAACTGACGGACCTAGCCGACAAGTCATCCTGTCCATAGATGAAAAGTCGGCCGAGACTTTGGCAGCCACGAATGGCTTGCTTCGCTACGGCTTCAAATCAGTAACCATCAGGATTTTCCGTTCTGACGCCGTAAGGGATAAGACAATCCCCGAGGAACCTCAGCTGGAGGATCCACAACCGGTGATCGAGCCTGGCCTAACGGATGAGGAGTTGCTTGACGGCTACACCTCGGACACCTCAGAGCTCGCTCGATCCCTCGAGTGCTTGGGCAGGAATGACGGCCTGCTTGATGGTTCCTCAGACGAGGATACCAATCTGACGGTGGTGGAGGCGAATTTGCAGGATGTCTCTAAGACTCCTACAGATAAACCTTCACCACAGTAAAGCAGCATGCGCTGCCCTTCTGCTCCGTCTAAGCCAAGACGGAGCTGACGTTGTCCTCATCCAGGAACCTTGGCTGTGTGGAGGGAAGGTTTCTGGTTTGAGGACGAGAGAGTATAAGCTAATCATAGCTGCAGAGACAGGTAAATCCAGAACTTGTATACTTGCAAAAAGACATCTGGATTCATTTATACTTCACAATTTCAGCAACGAAGACATGACGACTATATGCCTCGAGCTGAAACCTAAGCCAATTTGGATCTGCTCAGCCTACTTGGCCCACGACCACCAAGGCGACCCTCCGATGCAGCTCCTGAGGCAACTTACCAGCGAGAGTGAGTCAACCAACACTCACCTTGTCATAGGGTGTGACGCCAACGCCCACCACACTCAGTGGGGAAGCACTGACATAAATGACAGAGGTAAGTCCCTTTTCAACTTCATATTAAACTCTGGCTTAAATATATGCAATGTCGGGAACGAACCGACTTTCATAACCAAAAATCGCAGGGAGGTATTAGATCTGACTATGATCTCCTCTCCCTTGTATGACCAACTCGTCAAATGGAGAGTCCTTGACGACCACTCCTTCTCCGACCATAGATATATCGAAATAATTATATCTCAGGTTAGCAAGACAGTAGAAAACTTTCGTAATGTAAGAAACGCCAACTGGACAAAATACGAGGGTATCATGTACGACACTCTGCCATTATCTCCACCTCCGGGTCCAAACACCGCTGAGTATACGGACAGTTTAATAAACAGCTTCACTGCCGCGTGCAACTCAGCCCTTGAGAAAGCTTGTCCTGTATCTCGCTCACGGGGTAAGCCCAAACCGCCTTGGTGGACAGCCGAAATCGCAAACCTTCGGCGCGAGTCGCGCAAGCGCTTTAATCTAGCAAAGTCCCGAGAAGACGAACAATCCTGGGACTGCTATAAAACAAGCCTGGCAGCTTTTAAGAAAGCTCTGAGACAAGCCAAAAGGTCCTCATGGCAGCTCTTCTGCTCTGATATTGAGAACACTTCGGACGCAGCACGTCTTCGGAAAGTCCTCTCTAAAACTTGCCCAACCATAGGTTATATCCGCAAACCGGATGGTTCGTGGACGACCTCAAGTGAAGAATCACTAGAGGTCCTCCTTCAATCCCATTTTCCAGACTGCTCTACGTCTGCAAAACCACCCACGCACGCCACTGGAGTTGCTTTCTCTGAAATACCTGGCCTGCTATCCGAACACAACATAAAATGGGCTATCAAGAGTTTTAAGCCCTTCAAATCTCCCGGTCCTGATAACATTATTCCTGCACAACTGCAGAATATTGAGCTAATGGCCATCAACTGGCTCAAGGAAATTTTCCGAAGGACCTTGTCTGTGGGTCAAATTCCCTCTCCCTGGCTGGTGTCAAGGGTTATCTTCATTCCCAAGGCAGGAAAGGCATCCCACTGCACAGCTGCAGACTACCGACCAATTAGTCTATCATCCTTTCTTCTCAAGACCCTTGAAAGACTGCTAAATCTTCACCTCACCTACACGTGTCCGCCATCGAAGATTTCGAATGTGCAACACGCCTACAGGAAGGGTAGGTCAACGGAAACAGCACTACACGCGGTTGTTTTTAATATAGAGAACTCCCTAAGACTTAAGGAATTCTCGCTCGTCGCGTTTCTAGACATCGAAGGCGCCTTCAACAACGTCAAAGCAGAAGCAATCAGCGGTGCGCTCACCAACTTGGAGGTTGAGCCCCTGATTGCGCATCTCGTTGAACAGCTGCTCACACTCAGGACAATCACAGCCTCCTTGGGCGGCTCAACTCTCTCCAGACACGTCTGCAGAGGCACGCCGCAGGGAGGTGTCCTATCCCCTTTTCTATGGAACGCTGTTCTTAACGAACTACTACGTTCCTTGGAATCGGAAGGCTGCAAAACCACAGCTTATGCAGACGACGTGGTTGTTGCATGCTCTGGCAAATACCCGCAGACTCTCTGCGAGAGGATGACGGCTATACTTTCCAAGTTGTCGGCTTGGGCCACAGGCTGTGGCCTCGGCGTCAACCCTCAAAAGACCGAACTGGTCCTTTTCACGCGGAAATACAAAATTCCTCCGCTCACCCCGCCCTCCTTAAATGGTACTCCTTTGACCTTCAGCGAAAAGGCCAAGTACCTCGGAGTCATTCTAGATAGGAAGCTAAACTGGAACCTCAACATCGAAGACAGAGTGAAGAAAGCTTCAGTAGCCCTATATACATGCCGGAAAACCATCGGCTCAAAATGGGGGATGTCCCCTCTTATAGTAACACTGAATGTCAAAATATCCTTCAGGCTCCCAAATCACTGCAGCGTCTTCCAAGCGGAAGTCATTGCTATACAAGAGGCACTCACGACGATTGCCCAGAAAAACATCAATAAAAAGGGAGTATGCATTTACTCTGATAGCCAGGCAGCCATCAGAGCTTTACAAGCGATTAGCTACAACTCCAAAGTTGTCAGAAACTGTCGCAAATCTCTTCTGGAGATGGCCAACCAGTTCAACATTCACCTCATCTGGGTCCCAGGACATAGGGATATCGAGGGTAACTGTGTTGCAGATGAGCTGGCAAGACATGGCACTACCATGACTCTCCTCCCTGAGCTGGAAAGCATAGGTATCCCAATGGCTAGCTGCAAATCAGGGATGGTAGACCACTTTGAGGCTCAAGCCAATGCAAGGTGGCGCTACCAAACCAACTCAAGCATTCAGTCAAAACTGACCTGGCCTATTCGTTGCAGTAAACGGTCCCTTGAGCTGTGCCGGCTGAACAGAAGGAATTGCTCCAACGTAATTCGCGCTATCACCGGTCACTGGACAGTAGGCTTACATGCGGCCCGACTTCGCCTAAACTTTAACGATTTTTGCAGAAGCTGCGGTGATGAAGATGAGGAAGAGACAGCCTCTCACTTCTTCTGCACTTGCCCAGCTCTTTGCAAAAATAGACACCGATTCCTGGGATCTTACTTTCTGAACGACATCTCAGACCTCTCTAGCATACCGCCCAAGCAGCTCTCTAACTTCATCCAAGCCACCGGATGGCTTGGCTGACATATCCACAAGTAGGAAGGATCACGCCCCCCCACGGTATCACAACGGGCCGTATAAGGCCTAAGTGAGGTGGAATCTATTTCCACCTGCCGTTCTAACCTAACCTAACCTAGTTATTAGTTTTAGTCTTCATTTTCGTCAGTTTTGGTAAATATGCCTTTGACTGTTTTTAAATTGGTAAGGCCCAATTAATTGTTTAGGAATACTGTTTTTATACCCTGTACCCATTGAAAATGGGAAAAACAGGGTTAATAACTTGGTCAGAATGTATGTACCAGGTAGAAGGAGGCGTGGCAGACCCCACAAACTATATATATTCTTGATCAGGGGGACGAGCTGATTCGATTTAGCCCTGTCTGTCTGTCTGTCCGTCTGTCCGTCTGTCCGTCCGTCCGTATGAACGCTGAGATTTCGGAAACTATAAAAGCTAGAGCAGCCGTTTTGGTTGCTATCGGTCGGTGTATTCAATACGCAGATCAAGTTTATTTCAAATCGTTGATGCCACGCCCCCTTCGCGCCCAAAAATCAATAAAACTCACTTAACCTCGAATTTTTAACACAAAAAGTTGAATAGCAAGCGTAATATTGAGCATAGAATGTTGTTATTCGGAACATATACTCTCTACTATTGTATTTAACTATCCTGAAAAGAGGATTAAAATTGGTTGATAAGCACAGAAGATATAAGCTATTAAATTGTTGAACTTAAAAGTTCAAAAACAAGTGTAATATTAAACATAGAATGTTGTTATTTGCTATATATACTCTCTTCTATTATATTTAACTATCCTGAAAAGCGCATTAAAATCGGTTAATAAACATATGAGATATAAGCTAC
>JAWNNJ010000404.1:0-159701 GCA_035045125.1 Hypselothyrea guttata | reverse complement strand
TTGTTGGCAGTTGATTTTGCTTTGAAGCGACGGGACTATCGTCATAGGCATAATTGTTGTTATATTCCAAATTATTCACATCGCCATTCAGCATTGGAGTTGAGTGAATTGGTTAGACGTCCCCGATAATATTCTGACGTATCGGCATCATTTGTGGACTACGATTGTGCCCCGAAGCAATGGGCGACGTTAATGGCGAAATATACGGTGAACCGACCAACGTTGAAGCAACTGAATCGCTGATTTCTTTGCGCGGAGTCGTCTTCCAGCGACGATAGATGCCTGCTCACGTCGCATTGGACCCGCCAAGGCGCTAATTGAGTATGTCCCAGGCAACCCCTCTTTAGTCTTATACTCCAGGTTCTGAAAAACAATTGACAGGTATGCGAGTTTGTACATTTATATTACAATTGAGATATTTGCAAACACATACGGGTGGATCACTGGGTGAAAAAGGTTCGCCCGCTTGTGGTGGCCGCTCGTTGGACTCGGTGCGCAGTACCGGCACGTGGTAGGGTTTTGATAGCAGCAAATCTATCTTGCTGAAAACCTCCGCAGAAGTATTTGGTCCACGCTGACATATGATCTGGAAAAGCAGGCAAACAGTTGTCATTATGATGCTAATACAATCGAAACGCAAGATGGGAACAAGGGAAAAAAGTATACGATTTTATCGAGATTGGAAGTGATTCCACGCAGCAGTGGAGGATGAGATGAACCGCGATCACGAGATCTTGTGCAACCCATCGACCTCCCTGTTGAAGTCGATGGTGACTTAGAAGAAACCTTCTTCTGTTCCATGTTATGATCAGACAGTGCGAAATCTCGTTTCTGTTGGAGATTTGTTGGAGAATTTTTGAGCAATCTGCCTCGAGGAGATCGACATTCTACTGACAATAAATTATAAATTCAATATTATTATATTACTTACATCTTTGGGATAGTTGCCCTCCAAGTTCTTGAGAGCCATGCAGTGGGGATAGGAGACGAGAACCTTCACAACGGACAAGTGTCCGTTCTTCACGGCAAAATGCAACGGAGTCTCGCCACGCCCCTTGTCGGGCATATTGAGATAGTAATCCAGCAGGTTGTTATTGAAGGTAGAATATATGTCCCTGCTACTCTTCTTGCCCGCATACAACTGAGCAAATTCCCAATCTGAGATAATGCTCAGTATCAGCTCGGGGCAATGTGAGCCTGATTCGATTGAGCGCAGATGTGCATGGCATTATAGCGATATCCCTCCTCAAGGGTGGGAGTGTCCCCACTGCTGACCAGGAACCGTGGATTGTCCCAGGCAATGCGCTTCACCCGCTCATAGTTGCCAGCCTCGATCTGCTTCCGGAACTCGACAAGCTCCTGCTTGCTGGGCGCCCGGAACGGCGGACGCTCGGACGCACCAATCGACGATGTGACCATAGAGCTGCTGGTAACCCCATTGTGGTCTCCATTGTTGTATCCATTCAGGGCAAGTCCATGCGGCGAACTCAGGTTACTGTTGCTGTTAGTGGGTGAGGATGAGAGCGGGCTGCTGCGCACCACCCGAATTCATTTTGAACGGCGTTGGTGGCAGTTGCACAGGCTCTTATAGAACCAAAACCACAACAGAAAAATTTTCAGAAAAATTCAAATCGAATTCAACACAAATTCAAATTATTCAACAAATTCGATGCGAGAAGCAAGTTCACTTACTGCTGACTGGCTTTGCTTTGCCGAAACGCCTTAACGATTCGATCATTCAAATCCGAATAGCACGTAACTCTCAGCCTGCTCTAGATTGGGAAATTCTCGGAGTCGGCCCTCCTTGTAATGTCGTAGGACGTCCAGTGCTTTGGATTTATCCGTAAAGATGAACCTGAGTGGTGAATCGGCTAAGAAGAAACGGTATCGGATGAGAACATGAGCGATCAGATCAGACGCAGCAAATGGCCTGATTTAGACTAGCCAACCGATTGCCTTCCTGGTCACGCCATCTGTCCGAACTGAGACGACGCAAGACCAGAGGCAAGAGGCAAGAGGCAAGAGACACTGTTAACCAAAACAAACAATGCGCTAAACGACAAGAGACGACGAAAGACCACGCGAGCCATAAACAACATTAAATGGCCAATGGGCAATGCTCTCTTTTGATACCCTGTACCCATTAAAAAATGTGGGAAAACAGGGTTTATAACTTTGTCATACTCCACAAACTACACATATTCTTGATCAGGATGACGAGTTGAGTCGATTTAGCCCTGTCTATCAGGATGAGTGCGTAGATGTCAGCAACTATAAGAGCTAGAGTAGCCGTTTTAATCATTTTTAAAAGGTATATACCATACGCAGATGAAGTTTATTTTAAATCTTGGATGCCTTGCCCCATTTACGCCCTAATCGATAAAAACCGAATAACAAGCATAATATTGAACGTAGACAATTGTTCTTCGAAATATGTACTCTTCCATTGTATTTAACTGTTCTTAAAAGCGCATTGAGATCGGTTAATAAACACAGGAGATATTAATCAAACAATATTACAAGCGTTTAAAACGGTACACACAAAAACTTAAGAAGCGGAGGTATTGCTGCTACGCTTCGTATGACAGCTTTATAAAATTATAAATAAAACATAGGGTACAGGGTATTCTACAGTCGGTCGCGTCCGACTAATCTGCCGTCCAAATTGTTTCGTTTTTCGGCATCCCGCGAACGTGCGTATGACGCAGTTATTGGCACGCTGTCGCGCTAAGAGATTTGCTTTTCTGTCGCACTTTGTTGTATTTACTTATTTATTTATTTTGGTCTGATGCCGAGGGCGGATCGCCAGAACCTACCATAAAGAAATGCGTCGAATCGTTCACAGACTGTAAATCAATTTACTGCAAAACTCCAATAGGCATTGAGCAATATCAGCCATTTTTTAAATTTATTGTAGATTTAAAAAATTTGCCGGTATCATCACGGACCTTTAGAGTCTATGTGGAACCCTCTCGGGGCTCGACAAACAAAGCTATTCTTATAGTTAATTTATTTATTATTAAATTATTATGAGCGTCTTTTGCTATAGCTGGTGGAAGAGACAAAAATGCATCATTCAAAATGACACGAAATGAGCTTACATTTTTCTCTCGTTAAAATCGGATTAGATAGCTGATTATTTCACAAATTGAACGGTTCAACTAAACCCCCGAACTGAACTATAGAGCACAACCCTAGCACCATATCATATGCCACGCTTTGCTCGGGGATATAAATATGAAAACATCGCGTACATGCTTTAGCTTTAGCTTTAGTCTATGCTGTGCCGGCTGATCTATGTTTGTATGTCGGTCATGCCGGGAATGTAAAAAATTGCGAAATTCTGCCTTGCGATATATTTAATAATAACAGCAAGCACTGAAGAGAACTGCCGGATTATAATTTAACAAGATTTTTAACATCATGCGCAATATGATGTAAAATAAATTATATATTGAATGTAAAACAATTTGAATTGAAGTTTTATTCGCTCACCTCTTGACTGTTGCTTGTTGGCTTTATACAAAAACTTCATCGTGTAACTGCAGACTAAAAATAACTTTATGTTTATGCCTGTCAATCATGGTGGACACAATTTGTTTTTGTTTTAGCTCAACACCTATACAACAATAACAATAACTACAAAAACAACAACTGCAACCAGTGTTGCCCACGCCTCAAATATAGGGACAAATAAACAAATAATAAATAAATTTTAAATCACATACCCAAGAATAATTTAATAATTTCTGCCTTTTTTAATTTTTGTTTAGCTTTTTTCGCGAATGAAAATTGGCAGCACTGATCGCGACAATTGCCAGTTCGGACATCTTTTAAACCAAAAAAAAATACAGAAGACAAGTGCACTTGAATAACACTAGATTTATGGCCATACGCATTTTGAAGGTTTTACAAGCTACTGCAGTTGAATGCTGGAGCTAGCCAGAAAGCCAAAACGTCATCACTGAGCGCAACAAATGGAACGGAGCGACGCGTCGTTAACCGCGCATTTGTGCGTATGTGTTTGTGCTGTATGTATGTGCATACGCAGTTACACGCTGGTGTGCAAGTGTGTGCGTGGGAAAGAACCGTTGTCTGCAATGCATATGGCTGCCCTTGGTGCTTACCAGAATCCTCCGGCGTGGCTATGGAGCCCGCAAAATTGGCCGAGCCGCCAGCAAAGGCGTCTTTGGATGGCGGCATTTGAACCGCGTAGAACACCATTTGGACGGGGGGATGCTGTCATAAACACAAACACAAATACAAATTCAGATGGCAAGTACAAACAGGGCAGTAAATAAAAAGACGATGACGGCAACTCTTACCTGGATCTAGTTGCTACGGTATACAGTTAAGATTTGCTTGTACCTCCTCCTTCTTCATTTAGTTTGGTTTATACAGACGATACGACGTTGAATACGCTGTGACTTGTTTCTAAATGCAGCGAAATATTTTAGCTACGAGTTGTGTGTGTGTGCGTGTGCCTGTGAACATCAGTGTGACCAGCTTTGGCGGCTATTGCGTATCGCGGATATCGATATATTGGCAACAAAGTAAATGTTAGTGATGACGATGTAAGCGCTATGAAAATTAATTCGACTTCGATGTTTGTACAGGGTTTTATGGACTACATTAAAAAAGGAGTGATTCACTAAATTTTGTGTTTTTTTAATTCGTTTACAAATACAAACTTCGTAAATCTTCATAAACTTAAAACCAAATGGAATTATATAATTCGTTTTTACCTACTTCTATCTATTCGCAATGGGTAAATATTTATTTTTTAATATTCCAATTGATATTATTTTTATTACTTTTATTTATTTCTATTTTTTTCAAATTTGATTTACTACTACTGCGACTGGTGATAACTGCGCAATTTATTAACAAACGCTGTTTTCAAAAAATTGTTTGAAAGTATCGATGCCCGATTTTATAAAATTCTTTGCAAAATCATCGCACAATCCAATCGATAAATTCGGCTCCCACGCAAGCATTTCAACGGCGTAGTGATTTTAATACATTTGCGATATGGTCACACTACTTCGTTGTTTACTATTTCGTTTAAAACATATGGCGCCAAATAAGCCCAATTGAGTTTACTAAATGCGCACGAAATAAAAACAAATATGAAAATAATAAATAAAAAAAAAGTAAACTCGCAACATTTGTAGTTTTACATAAACGTTTTATGCAGCGATGTGAGTACTTACTTGATTACGAATAATGTCGCAATTAGTACGAATTGCGCAACGAAACGAAATTAAATTCTCAAACTGGTTTTACATTTCCATGCATTGGCGGATGGAAATGCTTTAAGCAAATAGAGTCGCATTTATAATTTGTTTACAATTTTCCATTATATTTACCAGCTTGTATCGTTGAATAGTTTGTTTTTTCTAGAGATCGTACAACATTGGGAGAACAATGTAATTGGAAATTGTAAGACACAACAATTTCGCGATTCATGTTCGTTCAAAAAGCAAAATTGACAGACTTGTGGCAGTAAACAGTTAATATATGGAGTGTATAATTTTAATTGTAGTATGTTTAATTTATTTTCATACAATTATGTCATGTTATACGCTAAACTGGAAGGAATGATTGCACTTGAAATTTGGACAGACACAAACCGAATGTGTATATAAGTATAAATAAAGCCAAATAAAAATACAAAAATACAAATAGAAACGAAATAAAATAGCAACATTTAAGGTGTAAATATAAGAGTATACATAAATAGGTATAAGTGTAAATGGGGTTTACAATCCCGGTAATCGTAATTATCGTACATAATTAAATAAGAGTTAAGGTATAGAGCTGTATAATTGCATCTGGCTGTCCCCTCGGACAGTATCAACAGTTAAACAAGTAGTAAAAACTAGCAAATAACATTGCACACTTAAACTATACACATAATAAACATAATTTTGGTAGTTTGGCTTAAACTAGTTGCTCAATTGGCATTATGCCATAGAGCTGCATCTATTAATTAGTAAATACATACAATACACTCGGCCCCCTCCGCCCCTCGGCCCACTTTTAGGGGCTAGGGCCCGACTTAAATGCTATGCTAAACTGCGCACAGTTTGGTGCCTACTTAATGATTATGATGTGTGTGTAGTTTGTTGTTTTTCTTTTTCTTTTCTTTTTTTTTTTTTGTTGTTTTCCTTTTGTTGTTGCTTTTGTTTTCTGTTATTGGGAGGGACGCTGGGACACAGACTGTTTTTGGAAAACCCAAATGGAGATTTGAATAGTTTTCTTTGAGTTCGTTCGCAGAACGGACGAGATTAAAGCTTTGTGTGTTTCACAGTGTCCGTCCAGTAATTCTGTATTGTCATCGCCTCCAGAGAATTGAGAAACGAATCGTTATCCAGGCTATACATCTCATCCGAGTTGTCCTAAAACAAACAGGCATATTATCGAGATTAGCTGAGGTTTTCCGACAATTATCCCTGAATGCCAACGAATACTTACACTTACACGCATTGTGCTATCATCGATATAGACGCTGGAATCGGGCTCGCTCAGCGCCTGCGGTTTGTTCAGATAACGCCGCCGATATAGCACAATGCCGATGGTGCCCACTGTGCAGCAGATGCCGAACACCGTAAAACATATGGCTGAAATGGCGCCAGCGTCCAGGAAGTACGTGCGCTGCAAATGACAAATTTATAAGTAACTATTGCAATCATAATAAGCGGTAAGAACGGGGCAGATCAGTCGGACGTAACCCACAGTGAGCGACCCTGTAATTTACCTTCTACTACACATAATCACTTAACACAGTCAGCGCGTATTCCTAAACCACTCCCCGCCCTCCTCCATCAATGTCGAGCTTACTGTCTGTTGCATATCTTCGCTATTTCTAATTCGATCGTAATGCAGTTCACGGGCTACGTACATGCCAAATTACAAGCCTGTAGCATTGAATGTGACAATTGTTTTTTTTACGGTTAACGGAAGATGGATGGGTGGTATCAAAATTTCCAAACAAATCTGATCAGCTTACAGCAATGAAGAGCCTGTATTCCAAAAATAGTGTTCCTAGCTCTAAAAGTCTCTGAGATCTAGGTGCTCACACTAACTAATAAACTATGGAATTTTCTCAAGTACAGGTTCGAATTGGAAATTTGCAAGTTTGCGCACCTGTATAGCGAGTGCCTCGGAGGAGACGTTGCCCTCGTCGGGATTATAGGCGGAGACGCTGGGCGCGGCCGAGGCCGAACGGGTCAAGAGACTCTTGGTATCACTGGAGAAGTTGATGTAGCGATTGATGTGCTTGTATTCGGCAGACAAGACCTTCGATTTGCGGGACCGATGCTCGTTCTCCGCTCGCCGCAGTTCGTCCTCCTTGTTGGCGTTCTCCAGGGTGAACGGCGCCTTCTGCAGCTCATCCGACAGCCATTCCGTGTTGATCTTGGGCGTGGAGGGCGTGGCAGCTGTCACCGTCTGCCCCGTGCTGTTGCCTGACGGACTTGATGTGGACGCAGTTGCTGTTGTTGATGCTGATGTCGATGTTGATGTTGACATCGTTGACGCTGATGCTGATGTTGATGTCGCCGACGCTGTGCCGTTGACTTCCACAGCAGCAACTGCATGCGCTGTGATGTTCAGCTTGTTATTCGTACTGCAAGTAATCAATTGATATTAGTGTTAACATTGTTCGCTTCAGGTACAGTCAATTTCCAACATTTTGAATTATAAATAAAAATGTTGTTGCTTAATTCGTCATGCAATGGGACATTTTTTGTAGTTTCTTCACCATTCGATGATTTGTTGATAGAAACAATAGGAGAAACCAGTAAGAACAGAGCCATTCAGGCGGACGCGTCCTGTTGTAGAGCACCCTGTATACAAGGAGCAACAGCAATACTTCTTCTTACTTTTTTGCCTCTACCATGCGTTGATAATGAGCTAGGCAAAGCCTGCAATATTGTTTCGTTAATAACTCATGTGGTTATTAACCTATTTCAACGAGTTTTTTTATAATTGATGAATATAATGTTATATTTTGAATATCATGTAGAAAATTACGCTTGTTTTGCGGTTATATTTGGTTAGGGCGTAGAGGGAACGTTGTGTCCTTTCTCTAAGATAAACTGGATTTACTCATTCGGTGAGTACACAGTATAAAAACTGCCAAGCAATCCAAAATTATCAACTTATTTAAAGCTAAATTTTTGGTAACTACAATTTTATGTTTCTATTTAATTCTTAGTTTCTTTTTATATACAAATAAATGTACTCATATTGATTTGTTTACTTTCAATAAAGTTATATGTACATATGTCCGAACATCATCTGAAATATACTAAGCTTACGAATTTTCCGCTTTTTTTACCCCGCTAAAAGAAATTCTGGATAATTCGCCTATACGTGAGATCCATGCGATTTAGAATTATTAGAACTATAATGTAGTACGTACCTCCGACTGAAATTTGTATAATTGTTCAGCTGCTCAGCATCGGCAACGCTGGCAAAATCAGCTGAGCGCTTGAACTCGAGCTGATTGCGTATTGGAGACACTTTAGGGTCACTGTGCTCTAGCTCCTCTACAACATCCTCCGCAATGTTCAGCTCATCAGCGTCTTCAACAGCGTCAACAGTTTCTGCTTCAGCTTCAGGTGATTCGCTGCCATCCACTTTGTGCTCGGCGTCCTCATCAGCATCAGCATCGGCATCGGCATCGGTGATCGCTGGCGTTGTTGTTTTGGGCGTCGTCTTGGCCGTCAAGTCCATGACATGGTTCCTTGGAGTAACTGCCGTCGACCATGTCTGGCTGGCTGTGGTTTGGTAGAGCTTCGTTGTAGACGTCAGGGTTGCGATCGCTCCTGAGGCTGGGCCAAAATCCTGACTGGGATATGTGTGAACATCTGTGATTGCATTGGGCAGCAGTTGCACTGTGAAAGGATAAAACCTCAGAATGAATATTCATGTGGTTGGCAATGGGGGCTGCTTACCACTTAGACAGGTTATCCAGAACCAATGGGACCACCAGTAGAAAGTCATGATGCGATGCGTGCTGCGATCTTGTGCCGACTAGGCGGCGCTGTAATACAGAAAAAGCAAGGAAATGTTATATTGTGAGATCATATGTTGACATGCTAGAGCTTCTTCTTGAATCTTGTGATTGCTCATCCGCCACGTGAGTCATGCGGTCTAACAACAACAACAACAACAACAACGAAGCGCCCGAGCATGTGTAGTAGCTGCTTATGAAGTCATATCGCCAATCGAGTCGTTTGAGCGCTTTACATTCTGCCATAAAACAAGTTTCGGCGTCCACTTTGCATCAGGCTAGGCATTGCCGCTTTTGGCAGTACGAAGACCGCACTGAAGGTCGTCGACTCAACGCTGGTACAAGGGGGCCGCCAGATGACACACAAAACAAAGGCTTCCTTTGGGCCCCAGCTTATTTATAGCATCCGTTCTGAAACCAAGTCTGTCGGCTCGCCCACGCCAACAAAAAACCAGAATGGGCGGAGCAGATCAGTCGGACAGGCCCGACTGTCTTATACCCTGTGCCAAAGCTCGCGCTGCGCGCTCGCAAATACAGTATAAAATATTTTAAATATAAATATATAAAACTGTCATACATAACGTAGCAGCAATTCTTCTTCTTACTGTGTTATGTACGCCAGTTTTAACGGCCGCGCTGCTAGAGGGCGAGCGAGTTGCCGCCTGCAATATTGTTTCGCTAATAACTCCTGTATTTATTAACCGATTTCAATGCGCTTTTCAGGATAGTTAAATATAATGAAAGAGAGTATATATTCCAAATAACAACATTCTATGTACAATTTTACGCTTGTTATTCGGTTTTTATCGATTAAGGCGTAAAGGGGGCGTGGCATCCAAAATTTGAACAAAGCCTCATCTGCGTATGGCATAGACCTACAAACTACTGAAGACAGAATTTATGTAAATAGCTCAGTGTGTCTTAAATTGGCGAATGTATTTTATTTCATTCATTGTAGGCGACAGGGGCGTGGCATCCAAGATTTGAAATAAACTTGATCTGCGTATGGTACACACCTTTCAAAAGAGACCAAAACGGCTTCTCTAGCTTCTATAGTTTAGAAAATCTCAGCGTTCATACAGACAGACAGACAGACAGACGGACAGACGGACAGACAGACAGACAGACGGACAGGGCTAAATCGACTCAGCTCGTCTCCCTGATCAAGAATATATATAGTTTGTAGGGTCTGCCACGCCTCCTTCTGCCTGTTACATACATTACAAAGTTATTAACCCTGTTTTTCCCATTTTTCAAATGGGCACAGGGTATAACAATCACGACCACAGACCCAACCACGCCCACATCGGCTGTCAAATCGTTGTTTTATTTTTAAAGCCATAATTAGCGTGTCGTCTTTGTAGACCGGGAGAATATAATATAAGCGACCTAATAGCATGTTCTCTGTGATATTCCACAACGTTCGCAAAAAAGAAATCGAAATACAAAATTATTTGAATTAAGAAAGCTCAAAACCCGCAAGAACGAAGCAGATCAGTCGGACGTTCACACAATTGTTCATGGCTATATCGTCTAAGCCTGTCGTCCTCATCAAGAAAATATGTATATAGATTGTGGTATCTGCTACCCCTCCTTTTGAGCGCTGAACTAACCGAATAGACCCTTGAATTTTTTGAACAGGGTCTACAAAGTTCTTGAGAAAATTCCAACTTAAACTACGGCTTTAATATTTAGAAATAATACTCTTGAAACAAGAAGAAAATGCGGCTTATCTGGATAACTAACAATAAACAATCAATAATATAGACCTTTTGATACTTGACCCTAGGTATTGTAGAATAACTTTGGAGTACAGTTTATGCGATCACAACTATAAGTGTTTCTCATTTCTAAAATTTCTTGCTGAACGACACTTTGAATAGTTATTGCTATTCAGATTTGTACATAAGAAAAGATAGGCCTCAATTTGTCGTATTTTTTTCACAGGGTATCGATGTAGTCGTGCTACCTGAACATTGCTCTAATTTCATTTAGTTTTGTGTATTTGGGCTAAATAATAGAATTCTTAACGTACTTTCATTTATTTGGGTTAATGTCTTGGCATAGACCGAACAGACGAAATTTGTTGGCTGATAAGATATGGATGTGGAAAGTGTATGTATGCGATTACATGGGTACGAGGGCTGTTCCAGCAATAGTCGAAATGGTATATTACTGTTGGAAATGTTTAAAAAATAATATGAAATCCTTTGCTTTGTTTTGGCTTCTTTTTCTTGCGCAATTTAAATTCCGAATATTTTTGGACAGCCCTCGTGCTTAAGGAGTGTCAACACTAGACTAGATTTAGCCCAAACAATTTAAGGAAGGAGCAAACAGTTAACGTCCTTTGACGTCATGGTTCGTGTTATGTTATTAAACTTGAATGTACAAATATAGGGAATTTAAGCATTTAAATGTACATGTGCATATATATATACACTAAGCAAAACTTCTTAATTGATTAAAGTCAGAAATCAATTTGCATGTAATCCATCAATACTTGATCGTTTTTGTATTCAATAAAATGTTATCTTTACAATCAATCCTATTTTTGTTAGCTTCAATTTATACAGAAATACTCAAGTAGATTCGATTGATTTAACCCTCTAACGGGTAAGACCGTCTACAGACGGTCTCCAGTTTTTGGCGTCTAGCGATCAAACTGTTGACTTTTTTGAATCGAATGAAATTGATATATCTTTAAAATTAAATTTCCATTCTTTTAAGGTATATATAACCACATTTCACCCACGCGTTCAATTACAATCATCGTCTGAACTTGAAAATTTGAAAAAACTCAGAAAAAAATACCCCTTGACAAAAGTAGTTTTTGCACAAAATAAATAAAATATTTTAACTTGCCCAATCTACTTGGGATTTTTTTTACTGATAGCCCAGACAATATATTTATTGAAATAAATTATTTTGTAATGCGTAAATGAATATAAATGTTGATTTGCATAAAAAATTCATTGACCGTCTGTAGACGGTCTTGCCGGGCTGAGCGTAAAAAATCGCGACTGCGCTGCCTGCGGCCATAAATACTTCTAGTAGAGATATCGTTATGAAATTTTCACCAAAAATCTAAAAAAATAATTTAAATATACTATAAAAAAATTGGCCACATCGGCCGACTATAACCTATAGCTCCCATAGAACCCTCTAACGAGCAAACACTCGAGTGTATCCATATTGTCGATCATTTAAATGCGAAATAGCCGACTTTACCTATATAAGGCAATATATTTATGCATCCAAAATGTGGTTAATGCATAACCACATAATGCATAATGATCAATGGATGGCTTTGCTTTGCTTGAAGATTCAAATATGAACTCGAAAAATAGTTTCATGGATCGGTTTCATGCTCGTGTGCATGCTTGCGAGTGCACAATTGCGGCCATAAATACTTCTAGTAGAGATATCGTTATGAAATTTTTACCAAAAATCTAAAAAAATAATTTAAATATACTATAAAAAAATTGGCCACATCGGCCGACTATATCCTATAGCTCCCATAGAACCCTCTAACGAGCAAACACTCGAGTTTATCCATACTGTCGATCATTTAAATATATTATGATTACTTTTTGTTTGGTGATATTATTGAAAACAATTTTTTACTGTAGTTATTTAATTTACATTTGTTACAAAATGTATAAATTTTATTAGATTTGCACCATTTCACCAGTTTTATTAAATCTAATATATGAAGGTAAATTGAATGATATATTAGGAGTATTTTTTGCATCATCACGAGATGTTGGGCGAACTATATATATATATATAAAATAAGTAGATTTGCTGGCGATAAGACCAGGAACTATTCCCTCTCAAAACTCTATAAGTGGGGGCCATATCCATGATAGAAAAGCCTTTTTTAATATGTCGGAACTCTACACGAGCATGAAACCGATCCATGAAACTATTTTTCGAGTTCATATTTGAATCTTCAAGCAAAGCAAAGTCATCCATTGATCATTATGCATTATGTAGTTATGCATTAACCACATTTTGGATGCATAAATATATTGCCTTATATAGGTAAAGTCCGCTATTTCGCATTTAAATGATCGACAATATGGATACACTCGAGTGTTTGCGCGTTAGAGGGTTCTATGGGAGCTATAGGATATAGTCGGCCGATGTGGCCAATTTTTTTATAGTATATTTAAATTATTTTTAGATTTTTGGTGAAAATTTCATAACGATATCTCTACTAGAAGTATTTATGGCCGCAGGCAGCGCAGTCGCGATTTTTTACGCTCAGCCCGGCAAGACCGTCTGTAGACGGTCAAAAGTTTTTTCCACCTGGCGGGCGTTCTAATCAATATTTTGGGATGAAATTCAAAACTTAAGCTTTTGTCGACAATATTTACCACCAAAAAAAAATCCCAACTTCGTACGACCATTTTTTCGAGTTTGCCCGTTAGAGGGTTAATCTTGGAAATGTGAGACGGTTTCTGGCTGCTTTTCTTTGAGTGTATACAACAGAAAACATATATATTACGCATACGCCACTCGGTACATTAAGCATGAAGCACTATATGCGACACTTTATGCATAGCACGAGGCGTTAAAGGTCAGCTCAATGTTGCTTTTGCTTTTGCTGTTGCTGTTGCTGGTGCTGTGGTTGTTGCTTTCATCAAATTCTACAACAAACAAATTGAAACAATGCCGTAAAGAATAATAATGTTGCCCAAATTGTAAAGTAGTATAAACAAACAAAGCGAAACAAAACAAAACTAAACACAACGCTGATCGCTCACCGTAACGAATGACACCAAACGAGTGAGAGACAAAAAAGCGTTAGCTTGTGTTGTTTTTTTTTTCTATAATTTTTGTTGAGAATTTTGACGCATAGTTGAAGCTGTGGCAGTTGCCGTAACCAGAAGACCAAGAGCGGAACGCGCATGAGCAACGCCCCTTTAAAAAGCAAAAAGAAGTGCATGTGGAAGCGGAAAGAAGAGAAAACGTAGCATGTCTAAATCGTCAAAAAAGTCTTAAGTACACTTCACACAGTTTATCCTCTCGCTCTGCTTCTCTGCATAATTCTTATCACTTGGATAGATCGATGTGCTATACGTACTACCTGGGTAAGCAGACAGATGCGGAGAGACCGACAGTAAATATCAAATACTGAAGAGAAGCATTCGAAAAGGTTACAGTCGGACGCAACCGATCTAAGCGATTTCAATGCGCAATTTTAGAATATATGTATATATATTTAGAATATTTTAATATAGTGACTAAAAACATAAATTCTAAATGACAAACCCCTACGAGGAAATAGCATTTCTCCACTAAACTCACCACCAAAAATCCACTTCTTGGTATCTATCTAGCCGAGAATCAAACCTATATTATGTGATCATTGAAAATGAAACCAATGCGATTTAGTTTGGTATATAGTTCTATTTAAAATACGTTGATTTACTCAGGAAGATTATAAAAATAGTGTACAAACATGCAACTAATTATTCAGGTATATTATATGACAGGATGACAATTCCGTTAGCTTTAAGAAACTAAAAATCGGTATGGGAAATTAGCTTTAGCTTAGCATTGTATTGTAGTATAATCAGATCTATTCAAAGTTATCTGCAATTGATAAACTGTGCGTTTTCTTTTAAAGAAACTACAACAAAGTTCAGCCGTCAAAAGTTATAACCTTAATGTTGCAAATATTTGTAGAATCCAATGCAAATCCAAAGCACTAAATTGCGATAGATATTTGCCATGGCTATGAGTAAAACCAACACTATCTAATGGGGCATTTGAAACGAACTCAAGGCTGAGCACAGGTCAGCATAAGCCCATTGGAAGCCGTTTCATAATCGCATTCCATTGCAAGTAGGGGCCGCGGAGGGACTGCGGGACTGCGGGACAGAGGGACAGGGGGCAAAGGACAGAGCATGAAGAGAATGGCAACACACAAGACACAACACACATGAGAAACAGATGCACTTTCATATGCGAAAGTAAAGTACAAACAACACTCGAAAAGTGGCACAAGTGCAGCTTAGTATGTGTGTGTGCGTGTGTGTTTATGTGTGTGTGTGTGTGTGTGTATGTGTGTGTGTTCTGCAATTAAACGGCTGAAGAAAAAAAGAAGAAAAACCAAGATAAGAAACAAGTGCAACCTTAAAGAAAACGAAAGAAACAACAAAGCAGCGAGCAAATTGAAAAGGCGTCTGGCCAAATGGCAACAATTAAATGCAGGTCAGGCACACTTATTATGCAAATGCCAAGCCAAGACGTTGCACGATGGGCGTGGCAGACACACACATACAAACAATGTCATGTTGAAAGCAACAACAACACCAACAATAACAACGACAACAACTAATGGGAAAGTTCACGCTCACTTTCTAATGTCAGCAGTGCGGCACGCGATGTCACAGTGCAGTCAAGAGTGAGTTGATTGTGAATATGAATATAAATATGAATATGAGTATGAGTACACTCAGAAAAATGGACCGAAGAATGAGTCTGTTTACAAAAGAAAACTCTTCAATGAATGATGTTTTGTTCTAGAATTCAAGCACAAATAGGAATGCATCCAGATTAATTAAGTAAAAAAAATTTGGACAGGGCAGATCAGTCGGACGGGACAGATCAGTCGGACGGGCCCGACTGTAGAATACCCTGTGCCATTTATTTTATATACAATTTTATAAAACTGTCACACTAAGCGTATCAGCAGTACTTCTTCTTCCCTTATTACGTGCGCCAGCTGCGCTGCGGTGCTGCTGCGGCTGCTGCGCTGCTGGGCTGCGCTGCCAATTGCGTAGCTTATATCTACTTTGTTTATTAACCGATTTTAATGCGCTTTTCAGGATAGTTAAATATAATAGAAGAGAGTATACATACCGAATAACAACATTCTATGTTTAATATTACGCTTGTTTTTGAACTTTTAAGTTCAACTATTGTGAAGCTTATATCTCCTGTGTTTCTTAACCGATTTTAATGCGCTTTACAAGATAGTTAAATATAATACAACAGAGCTTATGTTCCGAATAACAACCTTCTATGTTCAATATTACGCTTGTTATTCAACTTTTTGTGTTAAAAATTCGAGGTTATGTGAGTTTTATTGATTTTTGGGCGTCAAAGGGGCGTGGCATCAACGATTTGAAATAAACTTGATCTGCGTATTGAATACACCTACCTATAGCAACCTCTAGCTTTTGTAGTTTCCGAAATCGACGCGTTCATACAAACGGACAGACGGACAGACAGACGGACATGGCTATATCGACTCAGCTTGTCTCCCTGATCAAGAATATATATACTTTTTGGGGTCTGCCACGCCTCCTTCTGCCTGTTACATACATTCTGACAAAGTTATTAACCCTGTTTTCCCATTTTTCAAATGGGCACAGGGTATAAATATTCGGACGGGGCAGATTCATCGGCCATAACAGACAGTAGAAGACCCACCAACTATTGGAATTAGCGTACATTGCATCATATTATTATATTTCACTTTTGCAAAGAACAGCGCTCCATATGTAATACATACACACACGCACTCACTCACTCACACATACACACACAATCAAAAATAGAGGCAAGCTATACACGTATGCGCATGCATGCGACATCCCTGGGTCATGTTTTTGCTGTATCTAGAAGTAGCTATTCGCGATTTGCTGGAGAATGAGAGAAGGTATTCAAAATCTAAAACCAACTCGTACTGTTTACTGATTAGGAGAACCTCAATACCAAATATGCTGTCTCTAGCTCTTATAGTTGCTGAGATCTAGATGTTCACGCAGACGGACAGATTTTGGAGTTTACATCCCATGTATATTATACCTGAAAGTACAACTCAAACCGAACTGAGCACACACAGCTTGACTAGTCCACTGTTTAAATACAAACACGAGCTGCTAAGTTTAAATTAATTAAAAAAATCATATACAACACAAATCAATATACATATATACATATAAATATATTAATCTACCTGCAACCATGAGTGAGATCACTGACGAGCAATGGAAGCGAATGCAGGAAAATTTGCCGGTTGTGACACGTGTAATCAACAAATTGTGCGACGAGGACCAGATGGTGATTTATCACAATCACGACTTGATCAAGCCAGCTTTGGAGGCTGAGTGGATACTCACGCAAAAGTGCTTGGACTTCCGTCATATTCAAGGGAATATATCCACTGATTCCTTAAATTTTTTTCTTCCTATGATGAAGGAGAACTTTACTCACGTTAGCTTCTTAGCCGAACAGTTGCAGGATAATCTGAACGTGCTAGATCGGGCTGGCATCAAAACTCTTGATAATGTCTATCAATGTGAGATATTACCAAACCAAAACCAGCAAACCGGTGAGCAACGGGACTATCCCAAGGAGCTGAGTAGCGTGTCGACAAAGGAGTCAAAGCTAACCACGATACCAAAGCAGATATCGCAACGGGAGTCCTGTACCCGAAAGGAGGAGCAACTGCAGATGCTATCCATCCCGCCGCAACCAATACCGGCATCCAATATCGGAGCTGGGGATGGTGTAGCGATCAAGCGCGCGATACCTCAATGGCCCCTGCATGCCCTGCCCACAATATTGCGTAATCTACAAAGCCTAAAGGTGCACTGTGATGTTCACGTGCATTTTATCGAGCAATTTTCAAAGCTGGAATTGTTGATGATCTATAATAATATCACACAGTCGGCTATGACCGGCATCCTGCACCGCTGCACAAATCTGCAGCGTCTCTACATCAAGTCCGAAGCAGCAAAGGTCAGCCTAGAAGATATCGTGCAATGCAGTCGGATGAAAGAGGTCTCCTTGCCCATAGTACTATTTCCGGATTCCCAGAATGCGATAATTTCCCTACCCAAGCTACATGTGCTCGAATTAATCAATGGTCGTTTTTACTCACGACTTACCGTGGAATGCCTTAGTCGGATCATTGACATAAGAGGGAGTTCCATTGAGACGATTCAAATGAACTGCAACTGGTTCGGTGGACCGTACTGGATTCAAGATATCGGATTGCGTCGTTGTCGCCATTTGCAAGGTTTGGTTCTAAGCAATTGCATGTTCAATAATCGCGATATTTTCGATTTGCATATGCCGTATGTAAGAAACTATCTGGTATTGAGTTGCTGCCATGATCTCAAGGAGGATCAACTGCTAGATATACTCAAACATTGCCCAAAGCTTTATGAGCTCTTCTTACTCGATTGTCCGCTGCTGAGTGCCAAAATTTTGACGGACATTTATCGTATTCGAAAAAGCGAGAAAACGAAATATCCATTAAACATATTTGTCAATCATTACGATGACATTGGTCACGAATATCAGGAAATGGTGAGTTCAATCTAGCTTTTGATAAATATAAAAAACATTAATGTAATGTTTTAAATCAACATATCTACTCTTGTTTATATTTTATAACTTTGTAGTTTTCCGAATTCTGGCAGCACAAGTTATCCGTATTGAAAGTGAATCGGTTAACCGAAAAGACCCGTTGTATTGATAATGTGCAAATATACTTTCAGATGTCAAAAAATTTGGAAATTGTGCAGATATTATGAAATGGTATTACGGTTAAATATTTTGTTTATAACATTTGTTATTGTAAACAAATCAAAATTTGTATGCAAATAAACCAACCAGTTCTAAGGATCTGCGACAAAAATTTTGGAGTTTACATTTATTTATTTATTTATTTATTTATTTAAAGTCGACTAAGACCAGTCGACCAAGAGAAATTAAATTATTAATTAAATTAAAATTAAAAATAATAAAATTAAATTAAAATTTAATTTAAAAATATAAGATAAGAAAAGAAAATCTGGGAACAACTTAAATTAAAATATGAAATCAAATTAAAGAAAAAAGAATATAAAGGTCCAGCATTCGCTGCAAGGATATGAGACAACCCAGAAAAACCCAATCAGACCAAGATTTGTGGTTAGTTGTGTTAATCACTATTACCAAGCTACAATACAGTGTTATGTTGAGTTAGATAATTTAAAATAGCAAATTTAATAGAAGGAAGAGAGGTATCTATGTCGAACACACTACAGAGACGGTTATAGTCGCTGCAGTGTATTCGAAAGGCTTCATGCAAGGAATAGTTGGTAGAGCAAAAATTTAGAGCTAAAGGTGTGAAAGAACGGGTTGGTCGCCGTGGTACGGTGAAATTAATTTTTCCTAACCAAGTATGTGAGTCAATTTCCCAAGCAACAGCATTACCATAAATACTACGCCCAACATGGTACGTCGGTTAGCTAATGAGGGAAGGTTAATTAAGAGCAGTCTACTTCTATAGGGAGGTAAATCAACGCCAGGAACCCAGTTAAGGCCACGAAGAGCGAATAGAAGAAATTTCTTTTGTATGGATTCAATCCTATCCTGGTGTATCGAATACTGTGGCGACCAAACACAAGATCCATACTCCAAAATAGGACGCACAAGAGATGTATAGAGAAGTTTAGTGGTATAGGGGTCGTCAAATTCTTTAGAAAATCGTTTGATGAATCCAAGAACGCGAAGAGCCTTACTGATGGTGACTACGATGTGTTTATTGAATTTAAGTTTAGGATCGAGAAGCAGTCCTAAATCATTTACTTCATGAATTCGAGAAAGAGGCATACTGTTCAGCATGTAATCGAAATGTTTGGGCTGGCCCCTGCAAATGTCATCACCTTACACTTCGAGCAGTTTAAGTAAAGCTGATTGGTCTTATACCAAGATGAAAAAGAATTCAAGTCTGCTTGTAATAATGACTGCGAGGTGATATCATCGTACGTTAGGCACAGCTTAACACCGTCGGCATACATAAGTATGGAAGAGTGTGATAATACAAATGGAAGATCATTGATAAAGAAGTTGAAAAGCAAAGGACCAAGGTGGCTACCTTGAGGAACACCAGACGTTACGTATACAAGTTTAGATACACTACTTTTAAAAATAACTTTCTGAGTTCTATTGTTCAGATACTCAGAGATTTAGCAAACAAGGTTAGTAGGGAATCCATTTGGATTTAGTTTTTTAAGTAATAGACGATGGTTCACAGAATCAAAGGCCTTACTGAAGTCAGTATATACATGATGATGTATGACATCAGTTTGCTTTTTTCTTTGAAATCCACTTATCACAGAGGATGTTAATTCTAATAGGTTAGTGGTGGATCTACGTTTCACAAAATCATGCTGGAAGGGTGAAATAATAGAGCTACATAAATGTTACAACTACAGTTAAGGTGTAATTAGGCTTTCACATACTTTAGGAATAGCTGACAACTTGAAAATACCTCTATAATTTTTTACATCGGACTTAGAACCCTGTTTGTGAAGAGGAATTATAATAGATTCCTTCCAAATACGGAGAAAAGCAGAATGATCAATGGATAAAGGGAATAATTTATGTAAGGGATCACTTAAAGCGTCAGCACAGTACCTAAGTACACAAGCTGGCACTCCGTCAGGCCCTAAATAAAAGACCGGTTTCATTTGGTTAAGACTGCAAAGTACCGAACTTTTCGTGATGATTGGCTCAAAGATGCAATTAGACCTTTGTTGATAGTATGGGTAAGCAATATCTAAATCGTTAGAAGATGAATACGTGGCTTGAAAAAATTCAGAAAACAGATCAGCAGAGGCTTGATCACTGGCTGCTTTCGTATTTTCAAGGTAAACTGATGGAGGCAATGAAGACGACTTTCGCTTAGAGTTGACAAAGTTATAGAATTGCCTGGGATCCTGGGCAAATTGTAACTTACAGCGACGCAAATACTCATTATAGCATTGCGAATTTACAATCAGAAAATTCGATTTGGCCACTGCATATGGAGAAAAATCAGTTGGTTTGCCTGACTGCTTGTATCTTTTATAAAACCGTGACTTGGAATTCTTTAATCCCGCTAATTCCCGTGTATACCAAAGAGGTCGCTTAGACCTGACTGGGTACTACCGGAACGCAAGAATCAGTCAAAACGAAAATTCAGGACATTATAAAAAAAAGCAACATACCATGTATACCTGGAAGTACAACTCAAGCCGAACTAAGCACACACAACTTGTCTAGTTCACTGTTAAAACACAAATATAACTAAACACGATCTGACACGTTTGAATTAATTCAAAAAATTATATACAACACAAATCAAAATACATATATATATATAAATATATTAATCTACCTGTAACCATGAGTGAGATCACTGACGAGCAATGGAAGCGAATGCAGGAAAATTTGCCGGTTGTGACACGTGTAATCAACAAATTGTGCGACGAGGACCAGATGGTGATTTATGAAAATCACGACTTGATCAAGCCAGCTTTGGAGGCTGAGTGGATACTCACGCAAAAGTGCTTGGACTTCCGTTATATTCAAGGGAATATATCCACTGATTCCTTAAATTTTTTTCTTCCTATGATGAAGGAGAACTTTACTCACGTTAGCTTCTTAGCCGAACAGTTGCAGGATAATCTGAACGTGCTAGATCGGGCTGGCATCAAAACTCTTGATAATGTCTATCAATGTAAGATATTACCAAACCAAAACCAGCAAACCGGTGAGCAACGGGACTATCCCAAGGAGCTGAGTAGCGTGTCGACAAAAGAGTCAAAGCTAACCACGATACCAAAGCAGATATCGCAACGGGAGTCATGTACCCGAATGGAGGAGCAACTGCAGATGCTATCCATCCCGCCGCAACCAATACCGGCATCCAATATCGGAGCTGGGGATGGTGTAGCGATCAAACGCGCGATACCTCAATGGCCCCTGTATGCCCTGCCCACAATGTTGCGCAATGTACAACGCCTAAAGGTGCACTGTGATGTTCACGTGCATTTTATCGAGGAATTTCCAAAGCTGGAACTGCTGATGATCTATAATAATATCACACAGTCGGCTATGACCGGCATCCTGCACCGCTGCACAAATCTGCAGCGTCTCTACATCAAGTCCGAAGCAGCAAAGGTCAGCCTAGAAGATATCGTGCAATGCAGTCGGATGAAAGAGGTCTCCTTGCCCATGGTACTATTTCCAGATTCCCAGAATGCGATAATTTCCCTACCCAAGCTACATGTGCTCGAATTAATCAATGGTCGTTTTTACTCACGACTTACCGTGGAATGCCTTAGTCGGATCATTGACATAAGAGGGAGTTCCATTGAGACGATTCAAATGAACTGCAGCTGCTTCGGTGGACCGTACTGGATTCAAGATATTGGATTGCGTCGTTGTCGCCATTTGCAAGGTTTGGTTCTAAGCAATTGCATGTTCAATAATCGCGATATTTTCGATTTGCATATGCCGTATGTAAGAAACTATCTGGTATTGAGTTGCTGCCATGATCTCAAGGAGGATCAACTGCTAGATATACTCAAACATTGCCCAAAGCTTTATGAGCTCTTCTTACTCGATTGTCCGCTGCTGAGTGCCAAAATTTTGACGGACATTTATCGTATTCGAAAAAGCGAGAAAACGAAATATCCATTAAACATATTTGTCAATCATTACGATGACATTGGTCACGAATATCAGGAAATGGTGAGTTCAATCTAGCTTTTGATAAATACAAAAAAAAATTAATGTAATGTTTTAAATCAACATATCTACTCTTGTCTATATTTTATAACTTTGTAGTTTTTCGAATTCTGGCAGCATAAGTTATCCGTATTGAAAGTGAATCGGTTAACCGAAAAGACCCGTTGTATTGATAATGTGCAAATATACTTTCAGATGTCAAAAAATTTGGAAATTGTGGAGATATCATGAAATGCTATTAAGGTTGAATATTTTGTTTATAACATTTGTTATTTTAAAAAAATCAAAATTTGTATGCAAATAAACCAAGCACACCACCCAAGGTTTTAAAAATGTACATCAATACACCAGTAAGGAAACATTACATCTGTTGGGGAAGACTACAGTCGGACGCAACATAATCAATGCACCACCGCCTCACACACAGATACAAGCTATGCGCGTATCTCTGATACTTTATTGAGTATGATCGAGCCGGCTCGATCAGGCTCAGTTTAATCACAATACGAAACGAGTTCGTTCGGTTGGTTTGATTGCTCTGCGCACTGATCAAAATTGTTTTTTTTTTTTGGTTCGGGTATGATGATCAATAATGATTAAACAGAAAAAAAAAACGATCGACACGACCGAAGCATGAAAACTTATACTTCGATCATGTTGCGTTTAAATAGACTTTGAGTGATGCATTCAGATATTGCATAATTGCCCTTTGATATGTTGTCGGCAACATTCTTTGTCGATTCGCTCCCCGTAATGCAAGTTAAGCCACCGATTATAAAAAGCAAACTGCAAATTTTCAGCAAGTGCACAATACGTTCGGATCATGCCGAAATAGGTAGCTCGGGTTCAATCGAACCGACCGATCACGGTCGAACAGCATAATTTTGATCTAACTGGTTGCAAGCAACATTCTAGAACATTCTCTGCTGATCAAACAAAACGATCAATCAAACCCAATCATGTACGAGCGAGAGTCCTTCGAACTGAGCACACTCGCTTACGGTCATTCATTTTTGCTAAAGCAAAGTTTTGCGTCACAAAAAATCCAATTCAATGATTGGGTATGATCGAAAAATTCTTGATCGTTGCAGATCTCTGGTGCGCATGCACAAACCCTTCCCCCCTTTGCCTATTCGAGCGAAATATCTGATGGATGTCTTTGCTGTAGCTTATCCGGCTGTGAGGTCATTTACCGCATCGATGGAGAATGACTTGAACATGGCTACATCGACTCAGTTCGTCGTTCTGATTAAGAATATAGTACTAGGTGGGGTCTACTACGTCTATTTCTGTCTGTTATAATGTAAGTACTACATTACTTTGATCGAATATTAGACGATATGACTGAATCCGTATAAAATATGTATTTCAGTTACAGCTTAAAGTAAACTTACAGAGATTGGAGTGTTATTTGCAAAATGTTGCCAACATTGTTCGTCGACAACTCCCTAATCAAAAATGACAACAAAATATCTCAATTGTTTTTATTGTTTATTTTCTGTATCTGTTTAATTTTTTGTCGTTTCGCGTGTCTTTTTCCGACCAAGATGAACAATAACAATTAACTCATTTTGCTTTTCGCGTGCACTTTTTTTCTTATTTTTTTAGTAAGATTTCTACATTTCGTTTTGAGAAGTTTTACTTGTCTTATGTAGTATGAATGTGTAGGTGTAATTTGCGGTATGTGTTGTGTGTGTGTGCCTAGGTTTTGAGACATTTCACCTATACTACAAACAATCTTGATTTTACTACAAAGGGTCATAGGCAAATGAAAGTGTTGAGCCTGAGAACAATGGCAGTTTCACTTTGTAAGGTTTGGTCGCAAAATAAGGCATAGCATGATCATTTATTTACTTATTATTCTTGCACGACTATATTTTATAATCGATCTATGTGATTGCTTTTCACAGCTTACTACCTAACTTAACTAAATAACTAATTCAATAGCAAGAACTTTTTTCACGCTCTATCAACATAAAAGGTCATCATAAACAATATGTTTTCATTAAAAAAGTAAATTAATATTGTCACTTAATTTACAAAAAAAAGTATAAACTTTATATTTTTTTTAATTTGAAAAAATCCAAAGACAGTTAGAAGCTACAACATCAAACCGAATATTGTGTCTCTAGCTTTTATAGTTAGTGAGATCTAGGTGTTCATACAGACAACCAGACGGACGGACGGACATGGCTATATCGACTCGGTTAACCCGAGCTTGTTGTAAATAAATAATATTTATTGATAAATTGAATACTCTTGATGAATGGAAAGGCAGAAATCAAATTACAGTGATATAGCAGAAATCTTAAGAAGTCTTGCAGTGTGCAAAGGAACATTCAGGTTTCTACCAACAGTGGGCCTTGAATAGGTATTTCGAAGCATGTTCTATGTGGACCATGTGTCCATGGGAATATCTTTGTACTTTGCAGAAGAGGCGGCTGTTATTTGATTTTCTTTAACTCTTATCTTTTTCGCATCATTTAGTGTTTTGTGCAATTGTTGATATTGTTGTTGGTTAGCTACAGCTTCAAACAATGTCACAAATTTGCATAGGCGTCGACTTATTTCGCAATTGAATATACAGCTTTGCAGATACATATGTACAGATATATATGCATATATATGCGTGAACAGTAGCATCCTCTACGCCTACTGTTATTGTTATTGTTATAGTTATGACTGTCTATTGTTTTGCGTCTGCGGATATGTCGGCTTCTTTGGCAAACCCGTGAGATACTGGCACCAAACGATGCGGATACTCAAATTTAAGATATATACATATAAATATATATACTTACAGATCCGCTGCAGGGCTCCCAGCCACTATCTGCAATTATTTATGAATCTTCTTTATAACCAGTTGATTCTCAAATTGGTCAAATCCTTAGCTCCAGGCTGGCTGAATTCAACTGCAATTAAACATAAGTTGGCAAAGTTAATGAGGCTGAGGTATTTAGCTTTATTTTCGACTTAGACACACTCGGCTGATCCGCAACACCATATAGAGTAGAGTGGATTGGAGTAAAGTAAAGTCTAGGCCATGGGCATTTTCAACTTGAACAATATACTTGCTTATTTGCAACTTTTGTGCAATTCTGAATTCAGATGAACGTTGCTTAAATGCACAGTTTCTATACCCTGCTACTTTTAAAGCAATCGGGTATGCACTGACTTGCAAATTCTGAAGAGTCCAGAAAGTTTTAGATTCAAGTTTATTAACATGATTGTTCAAATAAGGCGAAATGCAAATGCTAATGAATATAAACCAGAAATTATTCAAGCACATATAATAAAGAGTAAAAACTCGCAATCAAAAAATAAACAACTCAAACCTATTTCTGGGTAATTCAATTTTTTTCGTAGCTCAATAAAGTCGCCAATTGTTATCCTTAGTCTTTTGGACTGCTGCTTTTGAACTAATTCGCATGACAAACAGCGCAGTAGCATTAAGTACTAATCAGTTTCCATTAAGTTAAAGCCATAATTACTAATTAGGCGAGTGCATCAGCGAAGAATTCCAGCGGAAAACCTACAACGCAATTCGGTTACACGTACGTAGCTCTAAAATGGGTTGGGCAGCAGCGATTCCATGGGAATTCAGCAGTCACAACCGCACCCACCGACAGACATCGTATCTACTTCTATGGCAAGAGACGCTGACAAATTCTACAATATTTGGGCAGCTCAAAGCTGACGTTGAGAAAGTAAGACAACCAACACGACCTAAGCTTTAAGTTGACCAACTTTGTTTAACTGTGCGACGACATGCAAATCTAATGGATATATATACGATATATACCAGATACAGATACTCTTTGCATCTGTGTCTGTTTATATCTGTGCGTGCTTCGCATTCAAAGGTGACGGCCATGCTGAAGAGGGCCGTCTAATCGGATGCCGAATAGTTGACACACTTTTGTAGGAGCTGCAATCACTTATAGGCCGTAGGCATTATCAGGAAGTAAGGCCTTTTTTGCTGGCTCTGATAAAAGTGAAATGCCATTAGGCAGTGTAAGCACGTTCAAGAGATACATTTGTATCTCCATATGGCTAAATGTATCTGCAACGCCCAAACATCAGTCGAAACTAGCGGTGACTGTGCCAAATAGAGTCATTAGGCTCCTCGAATGTCACCAACAGTTAATTGTTTCTTTTTTATCCATCCCCTCATCGCCGCTATCTTAAATGATTTGCAGACTTTACGTTCGTTCAACCTCAACCTCAACTGCACGCTAATGATGGCATTGCTGACATCCGATCGCGCAAATTCCGTTGCGATGAAAAAATGGGAAAAACGCAGGAACTGAAACGGCCAAATCATAATTTAAATAAGCAATTAAATGAAAAAAAAAAAAAAACCACCAGTACGCAAGAGACAGATCAGTCGGACGCAACTAACCATTCCATTCCATTATAGTCACAGTCAAGAAAATTGTATGTTGCATATCGTCGTTTTTTTGTATTCCGATGATAATGAAATTTACAGAATATTATGATTATGTTTTATGCACATTTTTAATATGCACTAACTTCATAAACATTTTTGTAATTGTTTAAAGAACTGGGTCTAAAAATACAATAAATATGCTTTTTCTGCATTTGTTTTAATTTCAACAATGTCTAAATTTTCTTTCTTGTTAGTCACACTTACCAAATATGTTTAAAAGCACTAATTAAGTGCTTGCGCTTAAGCAGAAACAATAACAATAATGGAAACAAGACATTATGCAATTTTCTGTTTGCCATTGAATTTGCAAGCCACGCCCTCAGTCGAGTTGCTCTCGTACTCGCAAGTGTTACAAGGGAATTAGAATATTACTAACTATCGACTGGCAGTTACCCATTAAATATTTGTAAATATACCTCTTCTCTTATATTACAATAAATGCTGTTTTTTTGGGTTTAGCATTCAGTATTTGTATAATCTATACTTTGACCGCTATAACAAATAAAACTGATATTGGCTGAACATATTTTTAAAATACTCTACGTTAATACAATCTACACGATTTACTTATATCCGTAAAGTGAGTTTATAACTAACTTATTTAGTTTAATTTTCTTTACTTTACCTTACTTTACTTTACTATATAACGATATAGTACTCTTGTCGATTTTTATGACTAAACTGAATTAATTTTGAATGTAATCGCTGGATTTAGATAAATTTACTATTAAAACCGTTGAGATAACTCGACTGTGATATGTTCTTATTTTAGCTTGAGCGTATTTCGGCTCGCAGTACTTTGCAGTCGTGATTATATGGCCCGGCGTCGGTATTGCTCATTACTCATATATCACGTAGAGCGTCAGAAGAAATGTTATTGACGTCAGAGCCGGTCAGAGGCATACGAGTGAAGGTTAGTCCACAGTCGCCATGAGACCGAAGCTGAAGCTGAAATTGAAACTGAGATTGAAGTGGGAGCTGGCAGCTGGAAGATGAAAGAAGAAACGCCAAGACTGGCGCCAGCTAGTACACGAGGGTGGGCTAATAAGTTTCATAACTTTTTTAAATGGGGCAACCTATTAGGCGAAACAACAATGCTTCTTCTCACTTTTGTCTCTGCCATGGTTATTAACCCTGTTTTAAAACATTTCATAGGTACAGGACATACAAAATGGTTGCATGGAAAGCAAGTAATCCCAAATTCTATATTTGACGAACATGCAAAAGCTGAACAACCGCTGATGAAAGAAGATTTTGTTTTATTGTCGAGGTCGACTACTTATCAGCCCACCCTCGCACAAATGGGAGAACCAAGTCGGTGTCAGTTGGTTCTCAAGGTGATGAGACACGAGTGTGGCAATATGCACTGAGCTGCAATTTAGCGGCAACTTTCATTGGCCATGCGGCATGAGACCATTGACTGGAGTGGAGAATAGGAGCGTGTTATTGATTTTGCACGCAAGCCAAATGGCAAATGAATGAAAATGAAGCCAGCTGAGAGCTGAGAGCTGCGAGAGCTGCACGTTATGCAAACTAAAAGCTAATTGGCTACGCTGGCCATTCATCGACTAGCCATGCCAATTGGTATTAGAGTTGCTCCCTCCCCACTCTCCCTCTCGCTCTACAACTTGATCCGCGTCTCTCAATCCCATTGTCCCTTCAGCTGCTGATGCTGCCTCCACATTTCCCCCAGAGGTTTGCACACTTTTACTTTTGGCATTTCGTTAATTGCACTACTTAAGCAGCGGGCGGGCCCGAACACTACTTTCCCAAACAAACGTTTTCTCGCCATTGTAAAATCGGCTAACAAAGAAAATTTTTCATCCGACATGTTGGCCATCTGATTGCCAGCCAAGCGGAGTGACATAATGGGTGACAACAGCGCCAGCGGCAGCAGCGGCAGCCTCACATTATGTTCATGGTATTTGAAATTTATTAAAATTAATTACAATTAAATAATCATAATTTGCCGCGTTCGTTTAGCGTTTACCTCAAAGCAAGCGCTTACCGTTCGTTGCAACATCGTCATGCAACAAGCGCTTATTTCTTGCCATCATTGTTATATATTGTATCATTATCATTTACTGAACATCGGATCGAACAGCTACAGCTACAGTAGCTTCAGCTGGTTCCTCTCTTCTGCTCCTTCTTGCCGTCCTGCTCTCGTGTAGCGGATATCAACACCCTAAGCACTTGAAGCACATTCGGGAAGTGCCTGTAATTGCATCCGTGAGATAAACACTTAACACAAGCTAAACACAATACTTCAGGTGAACTGCGTGTTTTAATATTAATTATACATCTGACAAAAATATGAATATTTAATAGTTTATTTAGTTTATACTCAATCTCACTTTTAATCTTTGTCTTTCTATGCCCAGATAATCTTGAACTTTAAGATAAATTTGATTCCTAAATTAAATTTTTATTTTAAATTTTTAATTCTCTGTCGACTTGAACTTAAATATATACTATGTATAGATAGCAAAAAGCATTGCAATGTTATATTTTAGCTAAACCATCCAAAATCTGAATATATGCAGGCATATATCAAGCGCAGATCAGTATTATATCCAATTTGGATGGCACAAATCGTTACCTTTTGCAAGTAGAAGGTTGCTCGTTAGAATACATGTTCTCTGTAATTGTATAAATATATACTGCATACCGCATTGGAATCTGTTAATGAACATCAAAGTTATTAAAGAAGCAATATTGGTATACTGCTATTGTCGGTTACATCCTACTTTTTCACCTATACTTGGAGCTGTATAATTAATTCTTGAATGTATTTAAAGTATTATTTTCCGAGCATCTATAGACTTTCGCTGAAGTAGTAATAGAGCTGCTTGCGGACAATTCAGTTAGGGAGTCCAGAAGTAGGCATCCAAGGTCATCCAAGGCCTGGATATGGCCATTTGGCTCCTTTGTCAGTTGGGCCGGATCGAGTTCAATAACTTTGAGTGTTTGTTTACACACGTGCCGCGAATGCGTCCCCGTTTCCAAATGCCATTAAGAAAGCCAAACACTTAGTGACTATATTTACTTGGGGTCTCAGAGATATGGAGAACGAATTGTTTGGCATACATGCTATGCATATGTATTTAGACAAATACTGGCGTATGTAGAGCAGTACATAGTGTGGTATATATTTGAGTTGTTGGCTGGAATATGAAAATGGAATTGTTGGCCAAAAACTATTGTGGCCCATCTTGCATAAACTGTGGTATCGTGGTATATGAAATGAGTATATTTTAGCGATTGCGTGGTTTTGGCTGAGATCCAAGCACGCAAACAAATGCCTAAATAGATTCATGAGCCTCACATTAATCAATGCCAATGCATATAGTGGTACGTAGTATTTGATGCATCCGTCTTGGAAAATCTTCATTTGAACGGTCATCGTCATCATTATTATTTTAATTGATAAGTGAAAGTGCATGCAAAGTGTTTTTGGTTTCATGCACGGCAATCAATGACAAGTGTATTATCTGTTTGTGAATGACTGCAATGCAAATTATAAAGAATAACTTTTTGCACTTGTTTACATCATTATGAAACTCTGGGTTTTACGCATTTCAATTTCGCACTGTAAACAACATAACAATTATGGCAGACTACAACAATGGCAATAATGAAATCTTTTTTCCGCATTACGTGAAACTGAATATTCGTAAAAAAAAGCAACAAAAAACAAAAAACATTTGCACTGCTAAAAAATTAACGTCAATTTTGCCGTTGTTGCAAAAGTGCACGGGCGAAGCAACAACAAAAACTAAAACAATAATGAAAACGAAATGAAAATCAAATAAAGAGTATCACCAAAACTGTCATAGAGACGTGACTATAACACTTTTCAAATGACCTAACACTGGGCATGACGAAAACGCCGACCTAAATAATTCTGCTAGAAGTTTGATAAAAATTCATTCCTGTGAAATATTCAAAATTTCATTACAGCAAAGAAAAGAATTGCATGCAATTTCATTGCATTGAATATAATTAAATTATAATTAAAATCGACTTTGTTCGGGACATCGGACTTATGGAAGTACTTTAAGTTCAGCAGGGGGTACAATAGATTTTATAGGTCGCGGTACAATAGCCCACGAATAATAATAAAAATAATATAATTAAATTCATCCCAAATGATAAAACAATAATGATAATATCATATTATAACTAATTTAAATGGTATAATAATATGACAACTAAGATAATTGCTAATTTATCAATTGAATCTACTGTCAACATTTAATATAAACAACCAGCGATCAGTCGGAACCTTATAGTTTTAATATGGTTTAAAATGATGTAGAAAATATACTAAGCGCAGCAGCAATGCTTTTTCTCACTCTTTTGTCTGTACCACGCTTTGTATTGTGATAGAAAAGTCTGCAATATTGTATCGTTAATAACTTCTGTGTTTATTAACCGATTTCTATGAACTTTGCAGAATAGAAACGGTTGAGCATACTACATGTTTTACTGGCTTCGAATCACATAAATGATATCAGTTTGGTGAAGGTAGTGTATGCACATATCGGTGTGTTGGGCGTGAGCATAGGCATATTCGATGTGCCTTCATTTACACACACCAATGCGAGGCACACAACATCCGCACAACGGTACGTATGAGCAACGTCAATTGAATTGATGGCTTAACAACAATTACGCAACATGGGGACAGGGCGACGTCCGATAGAGCGGGGCGGGAACAGCTGGAGAGGCGGGATGGACGGGATAGTCTCATTAAATGTTTAGACTGAAATGTAAGCTAGGCTAAGCTAATTTTTGCACTGACCAGCGAGCTCTCACGTCTGCTGCATTCCCGCATTGTATAATCAGCATAGTAGGTTCAGTTGTCGATGTCGCAGTTATTGTTGTTATTGTTGTTCAGTGTTGTTCAGTGCAGTTAACTGACATTAGGTACTTAGCAACTGAAGCTTATGCATGTTACCGGTTGTCAGTTGTTGCCTCTGCGATTCTTGGCCAACGGAAATGCCAATGAGATTGCACATTGAAGGAACCGTTTGTGTCCTCACATCGAGTGTTCACGATTAGCGTAATTACTGTGAAACGAATACAGTACAAGTAGTCAAGCTTGTTCACCTTACTAAATCTCCTCCAATTAGACAAACCTTATATCAAACTAAAATTGAATCACCCAACGCATTGTAAATTAATCAAGCCTTACACTTGTCAATAGAATAGCAGTAAAAGCGAATTGCTTATATCAGTGAGTAAATACTACAAGCTATAGAATTGCATAAGCTACTTTAAATGAATCACTCTGAGCAAAAGCTGAATTTATACTATATACTATACTGCGCACACAGATAAAGTCACCAATATTATACAATGATATGTCAAATGAAACTTGCCTAAAAGATGCACTTCTCATGCTAAATCTATTTGTCTGTGAATTTACCAATGTATTATTATTATTATTATCTTCAACCTATCATGACACTTATTAAAATTTTTGTCTTAAAACCGTATTGTATGTTCCTCTATTAATTTATTTATGTGTTAACATGCGTATCTTTAACCCCTCCAACACCTTATAAAATGGTTTAAGGTGTCAAAACTCCAGTCACATTGTTTACTGATTCGGATCGAAGATATTTACACCGTTTGACCTTGCCGAACCAAAAATGACCAATTCGAAATGGATTCACATTTGATTAACATTAACATTGTAAACTAATAAAGTAAAAATTGAGCCGATTCCAAATCGGAGATGTCATGCTGATAAATGAATACTCCTACAGCCATTGATTGGCACAAATGCATACCTTAAGACAGAGATGGTATTGTCTTACACCAGAGAATAACAATGGCAATAATAAAATCTGCATTACGCTGCATTTGTTTGCAGTCGTCATCTGTTGCAATTGATAAGCTGACAACAACCGCAATGGCAACGGCATTTTCAAGGCGAGTTTCCCATAATGAAAACCATAAATTTTGGCATCTATGCGCCAGCCGTATCAGCGGTCACAGTCATAATCATCGAAAAACAAAAAAAAAACACTACAAACTTTATAAACAAATGAAAATATCATCATCATCATCACATGTAGTCGCCGTCGCCTCATCATCATATGCGAGAGCTACTCGTATGTGACTTGACTTGGCTTTACGGCTGGCTGGCAGTGACATTGTCTTGAACAAAGCCAAAGATACAGTCAGGTAGAGATACAGATACAGATATAGATGCGCACGCAATGTTATGGCATTCGAAAAGCAGTTGCAACAATGGCAACAACAGCGACAACAATACGAAAACACAAATCTCTATGGATACCCATACAATTATGTATGGAAAGCTCTATATTAAATGCCTCCTTTCGCACAGGGTAGAGAAACAGAATATATTGTTAGGTTTGAAACATTTTTGCGTCCATCTGAACGTGTCGATCTTGACAACTCTTAGAGCTAGAGCAACGAAATTTGGAATGTAGTTAGTTCTATACCTCACGCAGTTCACATGTATTTCAAGTTTCGGATGCAACGCCCACTATGTCTAAAAATCATTATAAACCCTACAATGCATAATTCTTAGCGCAGAACGTCTATATTTGGCATATATGTTCTCTGGCATAATATTAAACTATGTTGAAACGCTCAATAAAATCGGTTTATATATACAGAAGTTATTAAAGAAACAGGGCGGCGAAGCAGAAAATGAAAGAAGAAGAAGGAATAAGAAGGCTGTTGAGGGTGCAGGGCACACTCACAATTTACATATTAAGATTTCGACTGTAATAAAGTAAATAAGTGGAGCTTGCAAATTTTAAATACGTAATTCATCAGTGTATACATATACATACATATAATTTGTTAGGCTGAAAAAAACCTAGCTAAAACAATAATATATAGCCAATGATGAATTTCAGTGTATTAGAGATTCGCCATTGCCAAATAAAGGCTTTTGTTACTTCATTTGATCATATTGTCTTAAATTGTCATTATAAAGGTGCATAGTGTAGGTATATCCATAGACCCTATACAAGTATCTCTATTTGTATCTGTATCTTTAGATATATATAAAGATGTAGTTGTTCATTGTATGCTATTGTTGCTGATGTTGTTGTTTACGATTGCATTCTGCATTTTATACTAAATATTTAATAATACATATGTTTTGTGTATTGGCACGTACTTTTGTTGTTGCTCTGACACAATTTGTATAGTATGTGGATAAATAGTCATAATTTCCATCATGCCTATTGTGCGTTATAACTAGGCTCCTATTGTTGTTGTTGATGTTGTTGTTGTTGTGACTATTGGCGTTGCAGCGAGTGTTTGGTATTCGGGTCAGCGGGTGAGATACTACTCATGAGTGTGCTAAAACTCACAGTTTGTACACTCGAAGTTATGCACTTTACGCACGTCGAACCTTGACAGGCAATAGATTTGAAGATCCAGCGCTTTAGCTGAACGAAGCCAAGCCTTTGGCGAAGGTCAATGCGGGGCCTGACATGTTCTTCAATTTCAACTTGAGTTCAATTTCAGTTTCAGCTTCAACTTCAGCTCCAAAGCCTACCTCAAGCTGAAGCCAAGTTCAAAGTCAAATCGACACGAGGAAGTCCGACAAAAGACGAGTCACAAACCAGTAAAAATAACAAATAAATAAGCCAAATAAACTTCACATTTATGTGCCTTTTTTCTGTCCATAATAATTGGTATATTTCTCTATTTATAGCATGATTGTGACTTGATAATGGCCAAGTGTTTGTTCAACCTCCAAAGGCTTAAATTATTGTTTACAAAATATACCAAGATAGAAGTAGACTAGATTGTCTGTAGTTTCTATTGAAGAGACATAGGACGAAGTGTATATTGAGATATAATAATTATACAATTGGTACATTTCGTTGACGCTCTAATTACCTCAGCAACACAAGTGTGGGAAGGTTTACATAACTTTAATGCAAGCAACAAATTCTTCAACATATTGTATCCTGATTGGTTCACTCCATTCTTAATAATCTGGGAGGATTACCGATTATTATGTAAGAGGTTATTTCTATCTAATGCGACTTTACAGATGTATTGTACTCTCTGACTGCTATCGATAGTCGGCAATAGATTTTTTCAAGCCATCAATAACGATCGAAAATATGTGCAATTCTACAAATTATATTATATTTATTTATTTACATTGGTAATTTTACGAATAATCCTATTTAAAAAACATTATATTTGATTTACTTCAATATTGACTGCTCTTAAAATTATCTTATCTGCAATTGACTAACAATTAAACAATCTTGGCGATCTGAAACTATACTGAACAGGTTTGGTACAGACGAACTGTGTCGTTTTGCTAAAATTAAATGTTAATTGTTTACGTTCTGGTACTAAAAGTTAAGTCTTTTATTGCATTTGTCCCCTTTTGTCAGAGATTTATTGTGCAACATCTGTGTATTTTGTGGAATTTTTACACGTATGGTAATGGTAAAAGCGTCAAACAAAACTATCGAGAAATATCGATATTGCAGCGCTGCCATCGATGGCAACTCGATGGTTCTCCAGCTTTATATTGGGGTCGTAGAATCCAATTCTGCGCTTAGTTTGGCTTTGAGTCTCTGCAGAATTCCTACAAGTCTGAGTGGATATACCCATGATGGTTTGGTAAACAATCAGATCAAATCTAGCGAAAGATTTGATAACTAAACTTTCGCTTAGGGGTGAATTTTTTTGGAGCTGTGCGTTTGTCTGATGGAAATCAAATCATTTTTCAGTACTGCACAAAATTGTTTTCTACGCATTGAGTTTGAAAACTGCGCAGCGTGAAAAATGTTTGGTGGAAACTTGTTGAGGAAGTGCCCCTCCTCCCTGCCCACCAGCCCTTCCCCCTCCCCAGTTCAGTCTTCATCTTCACATCCAACGCTGACTCTGTCTCTGTCTCTATCTCTGTCTACGTCTGTATCTGCTGCGTCTCTCCTCATCGTTGTTTCTCAACTGTTTTGATTCCACTTAACAGGCGGCAACCAAGTCGCAAACTGGTTTATCGACTTTTCGTGTGTTCTACACACACACAGAGACGACCTGCATGAGTATCTGTGTGTAGAACAATAAGCAACAGCTGCAGGTAATAGCTAATACTAGCTCAGCGATCGAACTGTAAGCCGGGAAACCGATTTGACCATGTCCGGCGAACGCTACTACAGCTCGTAATTAATAGATGCTCAAGTCGAGTTAGCTCAATTCAAGTCAAGTTTAAAGCTGTTGAACATTTGCTAACCAACGTGAAATTGGCCGCGCCTCTTGTGGCAATGAGTCAGAGGCAGGCACTAGATTAGATAAAGCCCATTGGCGAACGTCAGCTGATTCTACCTGCACGATAAGCAATAGCTGATAGCTAATAAATGATAGTACAGCTATATGCTTGCCAAGCTCAGCTGGGCAGAGGCAGCTCAATCAGAGCATGACTTTCAAGACCGAGTATCTTGTGTCTAGTATCTGGTATCTGGTATCTAGTATCTGGCATCTAGTGTAGTATCTATGCAGTTAAGAACTACAGCTACTGATAACTGTACGTGTAACTGACTAGCGAAAATTGCATTTTTAATTACTTACAATTCCAACAGTAAAAAGAAAACCATAAAGCGCCATAACATAGCACATAAATATAACAACTTTTTTTCAATTGTCGTTCGCAAGCAACAGCAGCAGCAGCAGCCACGGCGAGCATTTTGGGCTAAGACAACAAACAAAGCCAATTAAATAAAAATATGTACGGCTATAACAAAAAAAGTTAATAGACTGAAAACTAGCAAAGCACAAAGTCAACAAGTCGCCAGCTAAATACTCTATCGTTTGGACAAGTTTAGCCAAACATACAAACTAAAGTTGGTTACATTTTTAAATTGGCAATAGCGACATATCAATCCATTTGGATTCAAGATCAATTCCATAAAAAATGCATCTAAAACATGATATTCAAATGTAACATGCATTAAACTATCAGAACAAATTCAAATAATATCGTTGATCATAATATTACCATGTAAACATGTGGTACATATAGAGTATATAGATAAAGCTCTATATTCTGCAGATATCTTGTTGTGTATTCTTTCAAGTGTATGGAAGAGAGTCATTAAAGAGTCAACGGTCTGGCATTTGTTTCAACTACCAAGTTCCTGCATGAATCATAGTATAGCAAGACTAAAATAAACAGACATGCATATCTTTGGCTACTATAACCATAAATCTAGATAAAAACTCAATGTTAATAAAATTGTTAATGTGAGGCTAATTGTGCAAGTATGACAATACCCATAGTTAACGCTCATCATTTCTAGTCTTTTAACTCGTGGACACGACAAATCTACTTATGAAAAAACAAAAAACTAATTGAAATTCCTCGGGAGGAAATCACATCTAAATCTTGGTAAAAAGAAACTTAATTGACGTATTCAGTTCAACTGTTTTCGAAGTTGAAATTTATGGTTACTACAATTATCACGGTATATCTAATGCATTGTCGTGACTTGGCATACCCTATATAGCATAAAGCCACTTATAGGGTCGCTTCATGACGAATATCAGTTAGCACATTCACATTAGTCGAGAATTTGTAAACAAAAAATGTTGCCATAGAACGTAATATATCGAAATATATCGGTAGCGGATTATAAAGATAATTAAACAATCACACAAGCATCCCGTATTCGATAACAAGATACTACCCATTAAATGGGTAAAATTAAGATTTATTTTATTTTAGCAAAACACTATGACAATCAAACCAAAATTTGTTTGCTTATGATAGATTGATATCTGTGAAACGATATTGAAAGCCAAACCATGAAAGCATAAATTAAGAAGAAGCATTGCTGCTGCACTTCGTGTAAAATTTTGGAAATATATATTTCAAATTTTTATTGAATTTCGTTGTTTATCGAAGCTATTTTGAATATATTAAATCGTGCTAATCTAGCGTTTTCTGGCAACACTGTAAGTAGCTGGTTATTAGCTAAAGTTGTTCCTTGGAATTGACGGAATTTGCATAAGGTGGGAGAGGGGGGAGGGGGAGGGGTTGAAGGCCAAGAAACTGGCGAGTTCAAGGAGCCCAAAGCAGCAGCTGCTGCTTCAGCAACCGGTGGCAGAAAGCAGGAAGCGGGCAAGGGGCAGCGGGGCGTGTTGTTTGCTTTCGGTTGTTGCCGGTGTTGTAGTTGTTGCCAAGTGCATTTTGAATTGCATCGGCCACAACAACAGCAATAACGGTTTTAGTGCTTTTAGGCGCTTTGGATACGCTTGACTAAAAAAGCGCGCGCATTTAACGCTGTTTTTTATTAGCTTAACGCTTATTGTTGCTGCCCTGCATTTGCCAGCATTTCCAACATTTACGAGCATGTGTGAAATTACCTGAAATTGCGATTGCAATTGCAACTGCAATTGCTTCACGTATCATTTCCATCTTGGCTGCAAGTTCTGTACCGCATCCTGCACACCCATACTCATACACACACACACACACACACACACAGCGTACAGTGTTGCCAACTTTCGCTGGTCAATTTTATTTTTTAACCAAAATAACCAAAGAAAATCTAAATAACTGAGCAATAAAGTAGCAAAATAAAATTAAATAAAATTAAAAAATACTATTATATATTTTTTTATTTTTTTAAAGGCTTTCCTATGCAGTAAGCAGATCAACCACGGTTTTAATTTTTGAATTTCACGTTAAAAAAGCCAAGTGGGCTGCACTGACAGGGACAATCTGACTTTTTGTTGTTGTTTGACTTGCTTTATTGATTTTTAGCACAGGTTCACAACCTACACACCCATACACCCTGGCACACAGATACACACATACACACGCAACTGCATACATAGACAGAACACACCCTGTATCTGTATCCCTTAGATACCAAAACAAAACATTGGCAGGTGCTAATTGGGTTCCACGGCATAATAGGCAATTAGAATACATGTGCAAATATCAAATATCAAATAACAGTTATGCTGCACTTGAGGCATTACAAAGTAATCAGTGTTGTGTGCAATTGTGCGCGTTTGCGCTTTCAGGACCCGAGAATTTTGCATTCCAGCTGAGAAAGAGACAGCGATAGAATAGTTGCATAGTTGAACTCACTTTTTGTTTTTGTTTATGGCTCTCGTGTGCATATTGTTGTTTAACAGACAATTAACAAATACATTTACATTCGCTTGGCACAACACTCGCAAAAAAAAACACAAATTAAAATAATCACACACTTTAACACTTTGAGCGCGCGCCACGGTCACAGTCCGCTCTATACGTCCGACTCGGTTGGTGTTGATTTTGCTTCTGGCAAATCGGAATCGCTTATCGTATATCGGGCGCTCTTGCTGTTGCTGCGGGTTTGTGCTGATCGGTATCGCATATCGTATATCGGCTGCACTTGCTTTTGCTGCTGTTGCTGCTGTGCTGTGCAATCGGTATCGCACATCGTATATCGACTATGTTTGTTTTTGCTTCTGACACTGCATTGGTATCGGTTGATTTAGCTTGTTTTGGGCGCGCTAGTTTAAAAAATAAAATAAAACGTTTTATTTATTTTATTTATTTTTTATTTAACATAAATAAATCAATATTGACCAGTTTTGAATAAAATTGATGTAACGATGTTTTTTTGGGAAATTGCAATATTTATAAGCTTTGCCAATTTACTGTGAGCTGCTGACTGCCTGGCAATCATCGCATATCGTATATCGCACATCGCGCGCACTTCAGACGGGCGCACTATCGATAAGCGTCACGAGCATGCTATCGATTGCTGCAGTCGACACACTGCTGTCACTAACGGCCTAGGCATTTTTTGGCAAGTTGTTTTTACTCAAGCAGAAAGTGTTTGAAATGTTTTAAATGGTAATGTCAACAAAAAACAATTGCTGCTTATCGTAGTTGGCAAAGTGCGCAGTTTTCGTTGCAACACTCGCAGAGTGCAGAAACAAACCCGCAGACACAAAATACGCAATGTTATGCTCCTACAACTGTGTTTGTTGTTGTTCTTGTTTTGTCCTGCCAGCCGGGCAGGTGGAACGGTGGGTCGTTCGAGGGGTGCTCGACGAGGGTCTTGGCGGGGAGGTGGGTGGGGCACTGCCAGCGTTATCCACCCAAAGGCAGCAATTCTATTGATTTTTAACAATACTCTCTATGCCAATACGACGCATACACAGACACACACACACACACACACACACACACACACACACACACGCACACACACATATGAATGCAGGGATATGGAGCTAAATGAACTACATATGAGAAAATCTGAAAGTTTTGGATGGATTTTTGCCATAAGCAGAGTGCAGTGCTAATTGTGATAAATACAGTAGACACTCGATAAGCTGTATTCTGTGTTTTTGTGCAGTGTAAACTAGTGAGAACGAAGCAGTTCAGTCGGACATAACCGACAAGCAGCTGTGGGCTGTATCGCATACATAAGCACGCCCTTCCCCGGGTCTTCAGACAAACCAAACAAATTGTCTGTTGTATATCTTTGCTGTTTCTTAGCCGATCGCAATGCAATTCGCAGCATCGATGGATACCGTCGTAAGCTATGTGAATACCAAATGGCAAATCTTTAGCATTTAAACTGTAGCTGCGGTGGTTTTTTTTGTGGTTAGCGCGGAAAGTGCAGGAGGCATCGGAAATCCAAAGCAAACTTGAGCTGCTTGCTGCATACTAATGTCGAATACGGTGTCGCTAGCTCTTGTAGTTTGCGGGGTATACGGGTTTATACAGACGGACTCGACTCAGTTCGTCACGCTGATCAAGAATATATATGTTCTTTGTTGACTGCCACGCCTGCTTCTGGCATAGATCGAATATGCAAATATTATTGAGTTGTATGGCTCTCAACAGCTCTTGGACACTTTGAGGCCAAGTTTGCACTTGACTGGGAGCATTAAGGCTGCCTATGTCTGCATTATTGAATGCCCTTTAATTGGGTTAATTGGCGCAGGGAGGAGCACGCTGTAGTTGGCAGTTGAGGTATTGATTTTCAGCCGTGATGACATGGAAGCCAGCTGGGCTGATGATTCATCAGCTGCATTAGATCAGCAGCGACATCGTCATCGACATCTCATGATTGCTAATTGTAGATTCTGCTCTTTGCAGGCAGCACAACTCGAGCTTGGCATGCAACGTCTGGCTGATGCAGTGCAGCCCAATCCGTAGTCGTATCCGTAACCGATTTCGATTCCGTAACCGAATCCGTATCACAAACTGTAGCGCCAGTTGCAAACGCCCAGTGTAGATAAGCAGACAGCATGAACTCCTGCAGCGACAGCAGCAACGAATCGATGGAGGCCGCTGCCTCTGGACGCCAAATGAGCTTCGCTATCGATGCTGCTGTTGGCGTCCCCTCTGCCGCTGCCGCTTCCGCTGCTGCTGCTGGCGGTGGCGGTGGCTGCAGAGCCGTGTCGCAGGAGCGTTACGTTTGGGAGATGCGGACGCGCAGTTCGAATGTGACGCCGGCCAGCACAGTGCTCAACTCTCCGGATCTGAATGCGGAGCTGCAGTATGCGCCGATGCATCATCATCATCATCATCATCTTCAGCAGCTGTCGCCGCCGCATCAGCAGTTTCAGGAGCAGCAGCAGCAGCAGCAGTCCAACTACTACTACCAGCGACCGCATCCTCACCAGATACGCGTCGGACGCAGTCCTGGCAGCAGTCAGTTCGAGCCAGAGGTAAAACCCCCTATATCTCATATTATATATGATTATAATTGCGTAATGTTTTGAATTCTGTGCAGCGTCTGGCGAGTCCCGGCTCTCCCACGGATGTGGGCAAGGCGGATGGCCAATGCCTGCGGGATGGCGAGATTGTTGTCTTCGACGACATCGACACCAACTGGATGAACAAGCATCCCACGGTGCTCAGCACGGCGGACAATGGCAGGGGCAACAACGAGGATGTGCTGAAGGTGACCAAAATGATTGGACAGCTGCCCATAGCCGAGTATGAGGGTTCTCCGCGTCGATTTGGCAATCAGAGCGTGGCCAAGGCAACTGGCGGTTATGCGATGCGTCCGCCGGGTTTTCCGCAGCGCATCTCGCCCAGCAAGCGGCTGGATAACAACAATGTGATGGGCAGCCTGGCTGCCAAGTCGTCTGTCGGCAATCTGATCGATCTGATCGATCACGACAGCACCTCCGCTGGCGTCTCATCGAAAACGCCAACCTTCGACTATCTGTACGAGTTCTCCGAGACGCGCAAGGTGCTCGAGGAGTTCTTCAAAGCGAATCCCGACGACGACGAGAAACGCTTTACGGACTACACCGAAAGTGGCGACGATGTGCCCAGTTCGGTAAGCTATACGCATTAAATGCCATTGCCAGAGTTGTATTTACCCTCGATTCCCAATACCCAAACAGGATGTACAACCTCGCGTCTGCGATGTTGACAAACATATCGAGCAATCTTATATCGGCCAGCGCTTGGCCCGAATACCCAAGGATGAGCTCTATATGGTGCACCGTTCACCCAGAGTTCAGGTGAGTGGAAGATCAACCATAATGGACGGAGCAGATCAGTGGGACAGGCCCGACTCTAAAATACCCTGTACCCTTTATTTTAAATATAATTTTATAAAACAGTCATACGAAGCGTAGCAACAGTACTTCTTCTTCTTCCCTTTTTGTTAGTGCCATGGTCCGCATGCAATATTGCGTAGCTTATATCTCCTTTGTCTATCAATCGATTTCAATGCGCTTTTCAGGATAGCTAAATATAATAGAAGAGAGTATATATTCCGAATAACAATATATCATGTTCAATATTACGCTTGGTTTTATGCTTTTTATGTTAAAAAATTCGTTATGTGGGTTTTATTGATGTTGGGCTTAATGGGGGCGTGACATCAAAGATTTTTGTTATATATCGACTCAGTTCCTCATCCTGAGGGTATAAAAATTGGGTTAAAACGATTTAATATTCAACGGTGCTTTCCTCACTTATTGAAGACTTGGACGTTGAAGTTGAACACGTTGAATATTGTAGTTTAGTGTTTTTTATAATTTATATTTTAATAAGCATAGAATTAGTACAGCAATAGGATGTACTATAACAACACATGTATGTATATGAAATGTAGCCAAACCCCATATCACAGAGCATGAGGATTTAATTGTTATTGATTAACCAAGGGTTTTGGCAAATCCTAGACGTTATGTTATGTTATGTTAGTGTTATGTTGTAGTAGCTTGAATTTATTTGCAACTTCTTTTCATTGGCAGTCAAGCGAACACAACGCGTATCCGGAACATAACGATATCGAGCTGTACATAGACTCGAACAGTCGCAGCAGTGGAGATCTGGCCGACACCGAATTGGAGGCGAATCTGCGGCGCCATTCGCGCAACTTCACACTGTCGCCGGAGACGACGGACTACGACTCGAACTGCGGCGATCTGGATAGCCTGTCGAACGACATTAACTGCGCCACAACGGACTACGGCAAGCTCTACACCAGCATGCCGGTGCTGGAGGACGGTCTGAGCAGTGGACACGCCTCGGACACCGAGAACAATATATCCGTTGTCTGCGACAAACAGCTGAGACAACAACATGCGCAGCAGATCATCAACGAACACGATCACGATCTCGATCACAGTCATGATCATGATCAGGAGCATAATGGCAATAGCGAGGGCGATCGATTGCAGAACGAATACAACAGCGCGAGTCTGGTGACGGCCACAACCGATGTCTCTCAGCCCAGTGATTGTCTGTGCTCGGAGGCAATGCCGCCGCCCCCACCGCCGCCGCCTCCGCCTCCACTGCTGCTGTGCACATCGCCTACAGCAGCGTCTGAAGAGCAGCACAGCGAAGAGCAGCTGACAGCAGCAGCAGCAACAGCAATCGACGTAGCAAACGCTGATAGCGATACGCACTACGCGCCAGTCTATGTTGCACCATCCGTGTCAGTGGCTGCAACATCGCCAGTTGAGATACAGGAGGCCATGAAGGAGATACGCAGCGCACTGCAGCGTGCCAAAACGCAGCCGGAGAAGCTCAAGTTCTGCGATGAGGTGCTGCCCGCTGATCCAGACTCTCCCGTCTGGGTGCCACGCAAGAGTGCGATGAGCACGCGACTGGATGTGGAGGAGGAGACCGACACGGACCTGGAGACAGATCGGCTGCTGGGGCAGCAGGATTTCTTTGGCGAGCAGGTGATGCGTTGAAGTTTTTTCGCCCAAACTCCATTTGATCTAATCTAATCTATCTGTTTTTTAGCAGACGCCAGCCGATAGCAACGCCAACGGTTTGACCAACAATAATGCGAACAATGCGCTTGTCAATGGCAGTGATAATAACAGCAATCCGAAGCCACAAAACTATTCCTCGGCGACTATACGGCAGGGCATTGGCACCTCGTTGACGCCCAACTCTCCGGATATTTGCCAAATTGTTGGCACTGCAGATGTTTCGCTCAGCTCGCCCAACAAGCTGCAGTATTCGAAGAGCCCAACCGGTTCGATCAAATCGCTCAAAGACTCGGCCAACTGCGATAAAAAGACCAAGACTCGCAACAAAGAGGGTAAGAGCTGCACAGAGAATCCAGCACGAACTGCTGAATGTATCGCTTCCCAAAATTATCTCTCTTCGCGCTATGCTGAAACGCCCCATAAAACACCAAACAAAACACAACACAACAATCTATTATCTCTACATGTATTCTGTCGATTTGCTCAATTCATTTATATACAATTTATCAATTTATCAACTGTTTCTCTTATCCTACGCTGCATATTGAATATTTCACTTATATGTTTAATGGCTGCCTGCCATGTAAGTGTATCCTCTGCCTCTCTCCTCGTCTCTCTTTATAATCGACTCTTTATAATTTCGTATGGTTTACGTCTATGCAAACACAACGAATCATCTCCTCATGTTCCACAAACGGAGGCCTGTAGTAGGGGCATCACAGCTAACTGAAAGAGTATGAACGAATCAACCGTTGCTTATCATTTGTCAAAAGTATTTACATCGGGTATATCCATAAAACTTCCTTTATCCTCTAATTTGTAATTGCGGTCCAAGTTTTGAACAATTATGATAGAAGTCACATAAGGTATGTTTCAGTCAGAAGTAGAGACAACGACAACGAGCTAAACGAACTGCGCAGCCGATCGGTCGGATGCACCCAACTGCAGCATACCCTGCACTCTACTTTGCAACATGCGAAATCTAAAAAAAAAGCCCTAACAGTAGCTCATTTGGCTTTAAAAACATTGATCTACCGCGAAAATCCGGGTTCCAAAACTTATAGTATATTTTTTTTAATAACGTAATTTCATTTGAGATAGCAATATTCAAATAATTCTTAATTTTGGCGTCGATTGTTTGCTTTGAATCTTTTTGTTGTAAAATTAATTATGGCCTAAAAATTACTTTAAATTGGCTTTAACTGCTAGCAATTGACTCTTCAGTTCGGATAGCAAATGTCCACTAACGTTAGCTATAACACTTGTGCTTTTCTTCAGATAGAAAAATATAGCTCCATTAATATTAAAATATGGACTTAAACTAAATATTTGCATAACTGTTAAACATATGTTTATCGAACCCTCCGAGTTTATCGGGCTTTGACCTTTGTTTAGTTTAGCATTAGTTATCGCTAGATCAGACTATGTAACTGTAATATTTTTCCCAATTTTCGACAACAACAAGAAATAGATCCGTTAGTGGAACACTTTGAAAGAAGTTCGTTGGGTTTATACTTTGAAAACCTCAAGTTTTCGTCGCAACTGATGCCATCTTTTTGCCTATTGCTTAGGTCTCTTGGAACCCAAAGTGCTCATCGAGGGAGTTCTCTTTCGGGCCCGATATCTAGGCTCCACGCAACTGGTGTGCGAGGGTCAGCCCACAAAGTCAACCCGCATGATGCAGGCTGAGGAGGCGGTTTCGCGTATAAAGGTATATTCATATATACATACATCTAGAATATCTTTAGTTGGCCAGTTGCATTGGTGTTTAGAAAATGCTCCTCCAATCGCTCAAAGTGTCTAATGCGTCTCGCTTTTTTCGTCCATTGCCCCTAACAAAATCCATGCTGCGCCATAAAATCCCTTGATATATTTAGGCTTTGGTAAGCAATCGTTGTTAACAATTCCCACAAAAAAAAAAGAATAAGTTTATGTATTTTACTCGTTATTTGTTATCATTTCGTGTTTGTTGTTTGTCAACAGGCACCCGAGGGCGAGAGCCAGCCAAGCACCGAGGTGGACCTGTTCATATCAACGGAGAAGATAATGGTGCTTAACACGGATCTCAAGGAGATCATGATGGATCACGCGCTGCGCACCATCTCCTACATAGCAGATATTGGAGATCTTGTGGTGCTGATGGCCCGTCGACGCTTCGTGCCCAGTGCGGGTGGCGTTGTTGTCGATTCCCTCTCGTGTCCCAATGCTGGAGAGATCACGGACAGTGTGGGCGACACCGTCAAGGAGAATAAGGAGACGGGCACGTCCAACAAACACAATCGCACGCCCAAGATGATATGCCATGTGTTTGAGAGCGACGAGGCGCAGTTTATAGCTCAATCGATTGGACAGGCGTTTCAGGTGGCCTACATGGAGTTCCTCAAGGCCAATGGCATTGAGAACGAGAACTTGGCCAAGGAAATGGACTACCAGGAGGTGCTCAACAGCCAAGAGATCTTTGGCGATGAACTGGAAATATTTGCCAAAAAGGAACTGCAAAAGGAGGTCGTTGTGCCCAAGGCCAAGGGCGAAATCCTTGGCGTTGTCATCGTCGAGAGCGGCTGGGGCTCAATGCTGCCCACCGTGGTAATTGCCAATCTCATGTCCGGCGGAGCAGCCGCCCGTTGTGGCCAATTGAATATTGGCGACCAGCTGATTGCCATCAATGGCATGAGCCTGGTCGGATTGCCCCTCTCCACCTGCCAGAGCTACATACGCAATGCCAAAAACCAAACTGCCGTCAAGTTCACAGTTGTGCCCTGTCCCCCCGTCGTCGAGGTCAAAATCCTGCGGCCCAAGGCTCTCTTTCAGCTTGGCTTCAGCGTACAGAACGGCGTGGTAAGTTCTCCCTGCACAACTCAATTATCTTAAATAATTATCCTTCATTATTCCTCCACAGATCTGCAGTTTGCTGCGCGGCGGCATCGCAGAACGCGGCGGAGTTCGCGTCGGCCATCGTATCATCGAGATAAATAACCAGAGTGTTGTGGCTGTGCCTCATGATACCATTGTCAAGCTGCTGTCCTCATCCGTGGGCGAGGTACGTGGGTCTTCCCTAGTGTTGGCAAAGTAATCCATTTCGTTCGATTTTTTTAAAGGATTTATCATAATTTCAACCATCGACATTTTCTTACAAATCGATATTTTTAAATCTGCTTAATCCGTAAATATAGATTATATTTAAAATTATCTTGCTTTAGTAGTAAATTCGGAAATTGAATTGATTTTACTAACAGCGATGGCAGTTATTAAAGTTGGGAATTGATATTTAGCTTTAATTTTGTTACTATTGGAAAAAAAAAAAGCTTTTTAATCTCTGGATATACTACATATAAAGAGATATTTGCATTACGCGATCAATCGATTTTTCTCGATAACAATGACTATCGATGTTTTGCCAACATTAGTATTTAATAATTATATTCTTTGATACTGTTGTTAATTTGATGCCTTTCTTTTCTAGATCCTAATGAAAACGATGCCAACGTCCATGTTTCGGTTGCTCACAGGCCAAGAGACGCCGATCTATATCTAACTTCAAATGTTTACTATATACATACATACATAATGCTCTTGCACCTCTCAGCACACTCAAATGAAAGCGAATCTTTCTCAGATGATATGCCATAAGCATCCAGTATTCGTATTCGTATTCGTATTCGTCCCGAATCATAACTCTTAACTAAGCACTCACTGAAGAGAGAACGTACTTACTATAATATATTTAATTGCTATATAATTCCGCACGCCATATTCTAAGTTATCTGGATTTCCGTTGGTTTGCTTCTTGAATTCTCTAAGTACACGAAAAAGACTGAATTTAATGTTTTGTGTAGGTGTATGCGTATGTTTGTGTGTGTGTGTGAGTGTGTGAGTGAATGTGCGTGTGTGTGTGGGAAAAGCTTTTCAACACAAAAAAGGTCAAAAAGTGAGACTCTGAGTGAATTTCTAGCAAACTTAGAATATTCAAAGCTGAAGCGAAGTAGAAAGAGAGGCAGAGGAAAGAGAGAGAGGGAGTTAGATAGTGTGTGAGTGGGGGGGGGGGGGTAATTAACCCATTAACGTCCCAGATAAATGGCGTTCATCTAGAATTTTGAATTAAAAATTTAAAATAAATGTAAACGTAAAAGCTTTGGAGCTTTAAAAATATTTGTATATGAAAAAGCCATATAATGTCAAGCTTTTTAAGTAAACTGATTGATCGTCTGTTAAGCCATTTTATGTTGTCATTATTTTTTATACAAACACTTTATTTAAATATATACATTATACATAGACGTTAATGGGTTAAGAGAGCTAGAATGCGATAATCTGAAGAACGGGTTTGCCGACACGGACAAACAGCAATAACTTATGATATATGCTACATTTTTGTTTGTAAATTAATTTCTTTAACTACATTTATAATTTGCAATTATGCCAAATAAAATAGGAAGAACGAAAGCAAAGCAAAGTGAATATTCGTTGTACGAATAGCATGATTAAGAGATTCCGTTGAATTTATATTTTGATTTACATTTTATAGATACATATATAGGATATTATTGTATGAACGCATTGTGTGTACTGCACATATTGCATAAATATTTATATTTTAGCATAGTCCTAACAAAGCTTGTTATAAGTACGTAATCCCTAACAGAAAACGTAAAAGAAATGCATTTAATTAACGTCGTCAGAACAATGTGTATACATAACAATAAAAGCTAAATTATTCTCAATTAATGACATCCAAAAAGTAAAAGGTAAAAGGTAAAAGATTAACAGATAAACAATAAGCAGCATTAACAAACGCTACAGTAACAAAAGTAATATGGAGAACAATAAAATGTGCATTGAAAGATTTGTAATTTCTGTTAAGCAGCATAAAGAGAATACCACAAACATATATATATGTATGTATATTGAAGAGCTTATTTTTGCTATAATTGAGAGCCATAAATAAATCGGGTGTAATGCGAATAGAAGCTACAGAAATCGAACAAATTGATTCACATACTACATATATACGTCGTATATGTGCGCCAATGTAAATGAATGATTCGAGTATATTGATGAATGCTGCGAGTGCGCATTCATAACTTCATTCATCATAATACGTATTTATATCCCTATGTATATGTATAGCATTTGCAATATTTTTGCTATAAAAGAATATAAAATACAAAAATAAATAAAAAAAACAAAAAACAAGCACCCACAGCCAGAAGCCAAGCAAGCAAATTAAATATATAAATATATGTACATCATTTTTTATAGATACGATTAGTAAATCGATCCGTTCGTTTATACAGACCTTTAACTTTAATATTAACTCTACTGCTATGCGCCTAAACTAAATACATATTGTAATACCTTTCACACATAATTGTATACTATCTACAGCTGTTTATTTACGTTCTCTACGCCACATGAATATCGACAACAATCACAATTTAAGTCCACTATGATTCAGAAACACGTCGAATTCGGTTTGCAGACCTTCAGGTGCTATAAAAAGGATTCATAATAATAAATTTACCTGTAACTGGACTAAAGAACATTCAAATACAAACATACAAATACACTTCATATTTATTAATTGCAATCGCGTTTGTAGTTTTAATGGGAGCATTGAACGCCACTGGGTCAGCTGATGAAATCAATCATTTTAAGGCCTATTAATCGATTAATATCTGATGGTAGCCGCCATCGATTGCTGAATTTATCTACCAACTCCGAGATGATTGCCGTTGTTGTTTTGGGCGTCGTCTAAACCGGCAAATACATGATATGATTCCTATTCTCAATCAGTTAAGAAACAGCTAAGATATGCAACAGACAATTTGTTCGGTTTTTAAGAGGCAAAGTACGAGCGATACTGTCGGTTGCTTCCGACTGGTTTTGTTTGCACATGTGCAGTTTTTAGTTCCTTCCTCACTATGCTTGTTCAAGGTTCGTGGTCCAGTGTCGAACATTTCACATTTCCATGACCTGCGCTCATTTGTCTGCTGTGGTTGCCCTATTTTATTCGCTGCTTTTATGGCGAGTACACAGAGAGAAATACAGGGGTACATTAAATTACTTATTTTATATTGAATAAAAATAATTACAATAAAAGAATACCAACTTTCTTCTCTCTTTTTTTATGTGTTTTTAGTTTTTGGAACATATATATTTTTGACTATAGATTACAGATAATACCTTTCCTTAACTGTATGGCGCTTTTAAAACTCAGCGGAAGGGATTTTGAAGGGGATCTACGAAACTACCTAATAGATAACAACAAAACATTCTGACTGATAAAATATACTATTTTAACAACAATTCGTAATTTTCGGATAGATTCAAATGGCAATACTGATCGATAAATTTTAATTATGCTGAATTCCCTTTTTTTCTTGCTGTGTATGGCACACATGAGAGAAGTAGTCCGCGTGTTTGCAGTAGCATGAAATTAATGTAAAAGGTTGACCGGCCGCAGGACTTTCTACTGGTAAATGTCGTCGGCGTCCTACGAGTGGTTTCTGTGCGCAGAGTAAATGGCAACTTTCAATTTAATTAAGTATGTGCTTAGCCTGCCACCAACCGCATCAATTCTGCGACGTTTTTAAACTTTTCACGCTGCGGTCTATAAATGGGCCCATGGTAGGTTCAAATGCCAATGCGGCCATCCGTACGAGTCTAAGGATAAATCCAAGAAGTCCACTTGCAACTGACTGAAGGCATCCCGATACCGATTCTCAGCCACAAACTACGTCTGCTCTGGCAATATTACGGCCAGAAAAGCTGTTCATTTATGACTGTCCGTCGCACAGTGGGTGGTGTATAGAAATTGTAGTCAAAAATTACAGAAAAATTGTGAAATATTTATAGTAAATAGCATATTACAACTCTAACTATCTGTTCGGAGAGCAGATATTTAATTTTTTAGTCAAAAAAAATTCTTTTTTTTAGTCAAAAAAAATTCTTTTTTTTTTGTTAAATTATACAAAGTTTACGTTAAAATAAGAAAAAATTATACGTTTTTTTTGTCATTAGTTTAATTATAAAAAAAAAGAATTGGCAACACTGCGCATGGGCGACGCTTACTCGCTTACTCGCTTACTATTATTATTATTTTCGACCACTGTGCCGTCGCGACATTTCGAAGACACAAGAACTAAATGCGCTATAATGTGGCAAGTGCGTGTGGCATCCACAAGAGGCATACAAAGTTATGCAGTTAAGCAGCTGTCAAATATCATGCCCGCCAGGGAACCGTTTCGGTTTCGGTTTCAGTTATAGTTTCATTTTCGGTTCGTGTTCGTTGTATATGCTTTAAATCGTAACCACAACATTCATCCTAGACTGCCTAGACACATTAAATTCATAAAAGGCAGCAATTCTCTTGTCTGGTAAATCCTTTTAAAATCAACTAGATATCAAGAAGTAGCGCGACACCTCAGTTTGTTAAAATGTATAAATTTTACATATACAAAAAATTAAATATAAAATCGGGAGTTCTTCCTGTGCCTTTTTTCATACAACTTTTTCTTTTAATGTGCGATTCAGAATAGATAAATATATTGGTATATAGTATATACGCCGAATGAGAATCTTCTATGTCAAACACAACGCTTATTAGGGTTTAATGGATTAGGTCCTAAAGGAGGCTAAACTTAATTCTTCTAGCTTTTACAGTTTGCTGAGTTTAACGGGACAGCCAAAGGACAGACCTGCAATCAGCTAAGCTCATAAGTACCAAGAACTTGTTAAAAGTTACAGAATTTAAGAAAAATTTACATGTGGTCATAGCTATGTTTTGTAGAGCACAAAAGTTATAAGCAGCGTGGGTGTAATAAAGTATATTTGCTTATTCTTGCTTCATTTTTCATATTTTAGCATCATTGGACTTCCTCTTGGCTCCAACTGAATAAATTGCAAAGCATCAAGGAAGGCAGAGCTTTTGGCTATACGTTGCTGGGGATTTCATCAAATATTGATACAACTAATGTGTATTCACCATAGTTGGCCGACAGGAAGAAGGAATTCGAATCCAAACTCACTTTCCGTCTGCACTTTACCTTGGTAAACACGCAAATGTGTAATGTAGTGATTATACAGCCAGCTCTCTGGTACTGCGATAGTCTTGACCCACGTTTAACCCAGCTAATAGTTGGGTTTAGCGCCTAACCGAAGCTGAGCAGAATGCCATTGAACTTGAAACAGAAACCGCTGAGACCGGGACGTAGACTGAGACCTGGTAGGGCGCACATGTCAGGTTTAAAGAACTTGGCACGCGTAACACGCAAGGCACGCACTCGAACTGTTCCCAGTGGCATAGCACGAATACGAATACGAGTACGACTTCTCGGAGAAAGCATTTCATTCATAAATCGTAAACGTTCCCCAGTTCAAATTGGGGAAATTTATCCGCGCATGTCAAACATTCACTGTGCCCAACTGGGGCAGTTGACGCAAATAGGACCTAAATAGTGGGAGTAGCGGCAAATACTGGGAACATGCAGCGTAACCATGTCTGGGGTACATAAATACTGGCTTAAGAGAGTTTGTTCTCTTAAATTCACAGTGGGTACAGTTAGCTGCAGTCTCGTTCATGTCCAGGATGGAAGTGCTTTTCTTCAGATCTCTTATAAGTACACAAAATTGGGTCGAGATGGAAATCAATTTGTTCCGACTGTCCAACAAAAGTGTTAAAATTTATCAAATAGTATTAAACGATGCTCTCTCTTAAATATTTTAGTTCTCAATTGATTGATTGATAAATTCTTACTCCTCTCTTCCAAGTTAAATTTACAACATTTACCTGCTATTTTATTATTTGTATTAGTTTTATTAGTACAATAAATTCGCTACATTGTAGGTCTGTATGAATGCGAGTAGGTATGTTATAAAGAAATGGTACATAGAGTTGGGTTTAGTGAATGGTTGGTTGTAGTGAATTGTTACTACTGCCTAGAGTTCGCCAGATGTTGAAGATTGTAGGTGACCTTTTGGTTCGACTCCCTTAGAATCCCTATAAGTTCCTTCGCGTGGCGTCCGTTTTTCTTGGTCAAAAATGTGTATGACGTGCCTGGATTGTTGGAGCGTCCAGTACGGCCAATCCGGTAGATGTAGACCTGACAGGTTTCGGGAAAGTCGTAGTTTATTACATATTGAACGCCCTCAATGTCCAAGCCCCGAGATGCCAAATCGGTGGCTACCAAAATGTTCGATTTCCCTGAGCGAAACTGGATCAAAGCATCATCACGTTCCAGTTGTGACTTATCGCTATGAATGGAACTGCAGCTGAACCCAAAACCGATGACGTACTCCATTATATCTTCAACGCGACGTTTGGTGTCCACAAAAATTAGAACCTTGCCGGGAGCGCCGCTGATATCATAGATTCGAGATAAAACACTCAGCAGCTGGTTTTGTTTATCTTGCTCCTCGCAAATATATACAAATTGGCGTATATTGTGATTGGCCGAGAGCTCAAGCGAGCCCACATTGATTTTGACGTATTTGCCAAGAAATTCGTTGGCCAACTGCTGAACTTTTGTGGGCCAGGTGGCGCTCAACATAAGCATCTGACGGTTGGGACGCGTCTGGAAGAGGATCTTTCGGATTTGCGGTTCGAAGCCCATGTCCAACATCACTTCAGCCTCATCCAGCACCACGTAGGTGCAACGCTTGAGCGATAGAGCCCCCGATGATAGATAATCAATAAGACGTCCAGGAGTGGCAATGATAATGTCACATCCACGTTCAAGTTCCTCCAATTGGCCCCTCCTCGGAGCACCGCCAAAGAGGCATACACTGTGCATACTACAGGCCTCACTAAAATCTTGGGTCACCTGCTGGATCTGCTGTGCCAGCTCCCTTGTAGGCACAAGAACCAGAGCAGCGGGTCCGTCAGTCCAGCGATACTGCTTCTCCTGAAATTCAACGCGCCTGATAGCTGGCAGTATATAGGTAAGGGTTTTGCCCGAGCCGGTCTTGGCAATGGCCACAAGGTTGTCGCCGTTTAGTGCAACTGGCCACCCCTGTGCCTGAATGGGAGTTGGGACTCTGAACCCTTGACGGCGTAGCTCGACCATCACATTATGGGCAAATGGGAGGTCAGATAATTCCTGTAGAGGATTGGGTGCCACGCCGGTCACTTTGATCTCGTGCTCATTGCGATACCGTTCTACCTCATGTGGTTTGTACTTAGGTGCAGAACAACGTTCGCGATATAAGTTGCTATAGATAGATGGCCTATTATTCGCATTCATTGCGGGCACATGCGAGACATGGCCAACACCAGCCGGGCGACTTCCGGAATTACCGCCTCTGCCAAATAGGCCATTGCCATTGCCCATGCAAACATTTCCAATGGGGTAATTGTAAATGCCAGTATGGGTACTTGCTGCATTTGGAACGTATCCATAGTTGTTATTGAAAGAATCATTAACAGGTGAACGGAAGGGAGGAAGCTCGATGGGTGCTTTACGTTTGACAACATTTATACATTTGGGTTTATCTTCTTCAAGCAAACGGAGGCATTCGGTTCGGTGTTTCCACAAATCGTGCTCCTCCGTTTTTTCTCGTACCTTTTTTTCGAGTTGCTTCAACCCCTTTGGGTCAGATGGACGACGAACGAAACGCATATCGGATGGTTGAGTTTCTGAAAAGTAAAAAAGCGTTTAGCAAATGGCGCGAGCTAAATTCTAAATAAGCAACAAAATTTACGAATTTTCAATTATTTCTCAACTTTATTCTGCTCAACTGTAATCAAAAAAATCTCAAGCCCGACTGTCTTATACCCTGTACCAAAGATCAGCCTTTCTAGTACAGTGTTCTATTTAAAATATATTTTGAATCTAATTCAATTTATATTCCGAATACCAATTTTCTATGTTAAATAAAAATATTTTATTTATATTATTTCGCCGCTCGAATCCGCTAACGATTAATAAATATAATCGATACCCAGGGAACACCACGAGGAGGGCAATGGTATCTCGGGATATTATTATATGTAGCATAGCCTACTACTACTTACATATACATCAAAATTAAATTAAAAAAAAAAACAAATATCTTTAATTAATCATAATTCTTTTAATAATGGACCGATATAATTGAAATTTGCAAAATTGGTAGATATTAATCATCTCCACAGTTCGTAGAAGAAAGAATTTATTTAGATAGATTAATATGTCTTAAATTTGTCAATGTATTATATTTATGACCATTATTCGCGGTAGGGGCATGACATCCAAAAATTGAAATAAACCTATTCTGCGTATTGTATACATCTTTCAAAAATGGCCAAAACGGCTGCTCTAGCTCTTATAGTTGCTGAGATCTACGCGTTCAAATTGGTCAATGTATTGTATTTATGGCCATTGTTCGCGGTAGGGGCGTGGTAGACAAAAATTTGGAATAAACTTGTTATGCGTATGGTATACACCTTTCAAAAATGACCAAAACGGCTGCTCTAGCTCTTATAGTTGCTGAGATCGACGCGTTCATACAGACGGACAGACGGACAGACGGACAGACGGAAAGACGGAAAGACGGACAGACGGACAGACAGACAGACAGGCAGACAGACAGACAGACAGACAGGGCTAAATCAACACGGCTCGTCCTCTATATACTTTGTATATAGAAGAGAATTATATTCCAAATAACAATATTACGCTTGTAATTTGGTTTTTATCGATTGGGGCGTGATGGGGGCGTGGCATCCAAAATTTGAAAAAAGCCTCATCTGCGTATGATAAAGACCTACCAACTACCAACAACAGAATTTATGTAAATTGTATGTTGTCTCTTGAATTGGAGAATGTATTTTATTTCATTCATTGTAGGCGGCAGGGGCGTGGCATCTAAGATTTGAAATAAACTCGATCTACGTATGGTACACACCTTTTAAAAATGACCAAGACATCTTCTCTAGCTTTTATAGTTTAGGCAATTTCAGCGTTCATACAGACAGACAGACAGACAGACAGACAGACAGACGGACAGACGGACAGACGGACAGACGGACAGACGGACAGACGGACAGACAGACAGACAGACAGACAGACAGAAAGACAGACAGACGGACAGACAGAAAGACAGACAGACGGACAAACAGAAAGACGACGGACAGACAGAAAGACAGACAGACGGACAGACAGAAAGACAGACAGAGAGACAGACAGAAAGACAGACAGACAAGGCTAAATCGACTCAGCTTGTCTCCCCGATCAAGAATATATGTACATATATGATATGTGGGGTCTGCCACGCCACCTTCTGCCTGTTACATACATTCTGGCATAGTTATTAACCCTGTTTTTCCCATTTTCAATGGGTACAGGGTATAATTATTACGCTTCACGGTTTAAGCGATGAGAGCGTAGATTTAAACGCAGACTTAACTAGTTGTCCTGATTATGAATAGTATGCTAATACCATGCTCCTCCTTCTGCCTGTTACATGCAATTGCATAAATTGCTAATACCCTCGTTTACTTTTCCATAGACTACAGATTATACAAAATACAAATATTCGTATTATTTTACTTGACTTGCCTGCAACACTTGATCCTTTGGTACGTACAGAAATTGTGAAAATTGTAAGATTATTTTACTGCTTGCAGGGAAAGCAATTTAATTTATGAATATATTTTTTTGACAACTGATTGTAAGAGGTCACAAGTTTCAGTGTTACGAAATTTATCGATTACAACACGACGCTGTCATGTTTTAAACACTACTTGGAAATAAATATTACCAGGAAATCTTACCAGAAAGTTAAATTCAAATCAGGGAAGCATGTTCTACTCGGATCTCTTATTTAAATGGGGGGTTTGGACACTATTGATACGGCATCCCAAAAGTATGCTACACAAATTCAACGTCATCGGGAATTTTAAACGGTTTTTCAAACAATTTAATATCGTTTTTTGCTGCTGCATACGCGTAATTGCGGATAATTCGCATTAATTAATGAGCTCAGCCAACTGAAGCCAAGTTCAAAGGGCCAACTTCATACGAGATGTTTAACCACAAGAAATTTCAGGCATCAACTCAGCACACATTTTTAGCCATGCGCTCACCGTGGCCACGTAGCCTTCGAATGTGCTTAAATATGCTATAGATGAATGAACTTCAGTCCGCAGTTGAGCTGGCCTTACTTCAATTGGCATTGATTTTGCATAAGGCCAAGGCCAAGACACAACACATCACATCAGACAGAAGACTGAAGACACGAGAATGGGCGCAGCAGATCAGTAGGACTGTAGAATACCCTGTACTCTACATATATTTTAAATACGATTTTATAAATATCATACGCTTTTTAGAATAGTTAAATATAACAGTTTAGAGTGCATATTGTAAATAACAACCTTCTAAATAACATATCTGTTTTTTATTTATGGATGAGGGCGTAAGGGGAGCGTAGCGTTCATCCAAAATTTGACTCAGCTCGTCGTCCTGATCAAGAATATATATACTTTGTGGTGTCTGCCACGCCTGTTTCTGCCTGTTGATGGCTCCAGGGTATAACAAGACACAATGCGGAGCAATACAATTTAGCGTTAAGCTGCCAGTTTGTTCTTTAAATTTGAGGCATTTTAATGGCTCTCGGTTTATTCGGAAATGGCGCCGTCTAAGATAACTTTAATGGCCGCACAAAGCAATTCACGCCTTGTACTCGTCTCGCTCGTACTCTCTCCAGCACAATCCTACTTTATCTCTCTCTCTCTCTCTCTCTCTTTCTCTCTCTCTCTCTCTCTCTGTCTCTCTCTCTCTCTCTCTCCTCTCTCTCTCTTTAATGATATGTACATATGCGAACATGTTGATTGGCAATTAAGGTAATTTATTTTGATTAGCTTACAGTTAACGCCCAAGCATAAGTATCTGCACCTGCCTTGGCAAATGCCAATAAGAATAATACCGTTATCGTTTTCTTTCGTCTTTATTTCTTCTATTTTCACTTGTCTGCGGTATCAAATTTTATTGATTACAAATCTACAGTGTCGACGGTAGTTGCTAATTGATTAATTTTAAGCTTAAACTGCAATTTAAAAAACAATTTCTGATTTACAAATAAATAATATTTTGCTTCTCTTCACTTTGTATAGAACTGTAAAACATTACCGATTTCGGTCGAGAAATATTAAAGTAATGCGGCAAGGCACTCCCCCTACTTTTAACCAACCGAGCAAACCGTCTGTTGCATATCTTCGCTGTCTCTTATCTGTATTCTGTAGCCTTGAAATTGAAGCTGCTGTGTTTTTTTTTTTTTGCTTAGCAGCTAAAAAGAGAAGTAATTTCAAAACCTGAACACAAACTTAAATGCGTACAGAGGAAAACCTAAATACCATATTGTTTGCGAGATATACTTTGTGGAGTAAGTGTGACACATTTGTGCCCATAAAATTGCTCTCTAAGATTGAGCAATTCGTAGTTCATTTCCGTTTAATTAAAATGGTTTGAATCACTTTAATTGTCGCAGAATTAATGTGTTTGCGTAGGTGGTGCTGTTTGGAATGAGTATCCATTAGGTATTCTGGATTATGTACGATATGTGCGTTATGGGGACTCCAATTTGCGGCTATGGCTGTCGTCTGGGGTGCATATCCTTTTGATTGTTGCCATTGGCAATTATTTTGAAGCAAATTGTCAATAAATGAAACACAACTTTTAGATTACTTTGGCTTTCACTCGTTTTCATTCTCGTTTTCGTTTTCGGATGGTCGTCAACTCGGCGCCATCTCATTTACATAGACAAAAGCCGATGTCCGGCGGCACTCCGTGTTTAGTTTAGTCCTTCAGCCTTAGCTTTACCGTTAGCCTAACGCAATATCAACAGCAGCAACAGCTGCGTCATGACCGGCAGCAACTTTGGCTTTTTGACAACTTGCGCCTCGCCACTCACCATCATCCGCGATGGCATTTAGCGTGTGCCATTTCAGCATTGTCATTAACCATAGACAGTGTGCGGCTGTAAAGTTGTGAAAAGGCATTTTGCATATTGTTTATGCGATTAACCCAAAACTTCATTCCATTTCATTTGATGGCTCAAGGTCATTTACAAAGTGTCCAGCACGAATCAGCTGCAACCTAGTTGATTCGTCCGTCTTTTGAACCAAGCCCCAACTGCAATTGCACATAGATTTCGTGCCTTAGCTCTATTATATTCAGAAGGCGTTTTTTTAGGCGTTTCAAAATTAAAAACTATCACAGACCTTGTGTGTTATTGACCGCGCATCTCGTCGACTTCATTATTTGAACATGCAGGCAAGGCCTCTGGAGTGCAAGCGACGCGCCGCGTAAAGGGGGAATTAGTTGCTGAGCTTTGCCCGAACTTTCATACCTGTACTAATACCTAAACACAATATACCTAAACTATGCATGAGGTATATTAATTGTGTTTAGCTGTTTTGCACAAAATGTTACATGTTAATCCTTTTCTAATTTATTGCAAGAGATTTTGATATATAATAATGCAATCCAAGCAATTATTACTATTATCAAAACAAGGCAATTCGTGTCATTTAAACACTAACCATCCATAAAAGTGAGCTTTCGGTAGCGTCCGACTGTAGCCTTTCCAAACGGTTATCAACCAAGCTCTGCTGTGCTTTTGCTGCACTGCGAATTATTGTAGCATACTTATGAGCGCAGCATAAAAGTTTCACTTTGGCGGCTAAATGTGTGCGTATTGGTGCGTGTGTGTGTGTGTTCGCGCAGCCATATGTCAATTTAAGTAATATCGTCGACGTTTATGATGAATTTATATGCTGCGGCTTTGTTTTAGCCAGCCACAAGCAAACAATGCCATTAAACTGCCAAACCCAGCAAAGTTGCAGCGTTTTGTGTATCTAAAACCGAGAACAGCAAATGCAAATAACAATACCAACACACACAGACGATCGGACAGAGAGACGGATATGGCGTCAGCCCGACAGAGGCAATTTTTAACAGCGCGTTGGCTCTTGAACTTGCAGCTCGCCAACTTAAGTAAACTTAACTCCCCCAAGACTTATACAAAGGTCATCTAATTTCCTTACTTGTATGGTTGCTGTTATTCCAGCAAAGTTGAGATGCGAGCTACGAATAGTTATTAATTAGGGGATTTACCCCCTCTTTTTGATCGACCATCAAACCCCATTACCCAAAGTTGTACTCTGGTTGTTAGAGAAATGTAATTAAATTGAATTTTTAAATTAATTCTTCATTTCTCATTAGGTATTGTTTCTTATGCTATAAAAATAATAATATTAATAATATTTAAATGCCTTTAGGCAAGTTCAACGCGATTGTTCAACAATACATAAGCATGCCTAAAAGTATGCCATGGTTTCAATACCAGATAACAGAAGCTGGATTTTCAATTGAAGACTTTTCAGTCTGGCATTACAATACAATACATAAGCTTGCCTAAAAGTATGCCATGGTTTCAATGCCAGATAACAGAAGCTAGATTTTCAAAATGTAGGATGCAGGGTATTCTGCAGCCGGGCATGGCCGACTGATCGGCTACGTCCTTTCTGGTTTCCCTTAATTTTCACTCCACAGTTGCAGCAATAAAGCAACACTGAAGTGTTGGCAGGTTAGTAACAACTGTTTAAGGCCACAAACACTTGCGTGTTGCATTATCCAAGAGGCACACACCTACACAAACGTAAAAGGGACTCTATTCACATAGAATGTGTACATTTGCACATACATATGCCTGCCAGACATGTCAACAATACGCAAATGTGGCCAGAGAAATACCACGAAAACGCAGCAAAGTGTCGAAATTTAAATCTTTTTTTTAAGCATTTTTATTTGGCATACAAGAGTATACTTATTGTCACCCACACATGGCTGGGTAATATGTCAGATTTGTGTGTCATTTGTTTGTCTGCATATTTGTCGACTGATTGTTGATGTGACAATGCGTTCGGTTTTATTTCCAGATTTCATGCTGCGCTCATTTGTCGCCATTTTCCTATACGCCCGCTGTCAAATGTCTAAGGCATTACGCGTTTAAACGCTCTTTTTCACAGCAATTAATTTTCCATGTCTGACGAGTCTGAAAAGTCGTATACGAGCGGTAATTTTATTAACAGTTCTTTTTGCTAATTTGTTCAAACACCCTGTGCGCTCACAGGTTATTTTCGACTTCGAGCCAGCTTCGTTGCTCTGAACGACAAAGGAGTTCCAAGGAAAGCAGTAAGACTTCACATGTCATGGAATGAAATCGAAAATAAATATCGAATAAATTCAATGAAAAATTCACAGAGATATTTCCGATATAAATTTATTTTGGAAATATTTCAAATTGTGTATTATACAAATTCTGTATCATAAATAAATGGGCAAATTATAACGAAGTAAAAGCTTATAAAAATTACAATTAAAAAAGAGGAATAGTTGCAGATCAAATTATTCTTGTACTGCCCGCAAAACACACAAAATGCATGGGCTTTGTGTGAGTACTTTGGGAGCTACTGTAAGAGTCTTCATGACGCTCAAATGGCACAGCTGAAATTGAATTGAGCTCCACATTCCACGTTGGAGCCTATTTAATCACTTGCGTATACGCATACGGGTCGTATGAGCAATATTATTTCGCCTCCCACGCTCTTTGCTTGTCTCTGGCATTGTGTCTCTGCTTGATGGCATCTCAAACTGAAGCTGCATCTCAAACTGACTCTGCTTGGATTCTGTGCCGGCTTCCATATTCGGCTATATATTTGGATTTGTTCGGGTCTGGGCTTCATTAATGTGCGCCGTGTGCCATTCAAATTAGGCACGCAAAGCGCTGCCATTAAAAAAGGCGACAAAAAAGGCAAGGCGACAAAACAAAACAAAACCAAACAAAACGAAACAAAACAAAAGAAAGCGAGATATGTCAGGGACGTGCGGAAAAGCGAAAAGAACTGAAAGCGAATCTGGCGCATAATTACAAAAAATATGTCAGACGCGACCGTGTGAGCAGCTCGGCTTTTATGTGGAAACGTCTAGACAAGCGCTTGCCGGTCAAAACCATGAGCAGCAGGTTCTCCTGCCCTGCTCCTGCTCCTGCTCCCCAATTGCCATTCCCGCTGCTCCCCTGCCCCTTGCCTTCCCCATCGTTATCAACACCTAACCATCAACACACCAGCCATATGTCAATGTGAAGTGAAGTGATGGCCACCTATCTCCAACTTCTTCTACCATTTTTAACGCTTTTTTTATTTTTTCTCATGTGTGTGCGAAGCTTAAAAGCAATTACCGACAGTCAGCAATTGTCGGAGATGTTATATAAAATCAATATTTCTTATTGTTCTACCGGCTCTCAAGCAAGAGAGCTGAGGGGGTTACATAGGCTGGATGGCTGCACAATGTTTTTCATTATTCATTATTTCTTTTAAATTTTTTTATTTTTGGTCTTCGTACATTTTTTTAGTGAAACCGCACGTCTGGTGATTGCCATTCTAGACGAACCATTGCACATATGGAAGATCAAAGTGAATGGAACTAAATTGATAATTAAACCAGTTGAGCGAATTGTCAGTTGCATATCTTTGCTATTTCTTAGCCGATCATAATGTAACCTATTCCAAACTGCAGGCAGTGTAATTTATTGTCGTTTCACAATCTCTCGTGTCTCCTTCGTACAGTTTTCAGTGGCTGATAAGCGCACTGGTTTGTCGGGTGCCTCCGACTGCTAGATGTGCCATATTTGCAAGCAAGCTTATATGACTTGATGTGTCTTAATGGATTTGCTTTACTACCAACTTTAAACATTGCACGTAATTCACAGCGTACAATTCCCAGAGGTCTCAAACAAAACTTATGCCCTCCCACAGGAATCCCGTGTACTGACCTTGGACTCCAGCCATTTGACACTGAAGTCGACATTGAACTTAATTTATTTTCAAATTTATGCAAATAGTACATAAATACGCATGCATACACAATACAAACACAATGCACGTCTGCAACTTTTGAACCTACCCAATAGGACTATATGCCAGAGCTTTGTTGCCCTGTCTGCAAATGGGGGTTTACTTAATCAGGTATTTATGTTGGCCTACAAAAGTTGAAATTATTTGGTACTCGTCGAGCCGCCACTGCCATCCAGGATGACACAAAAGACAAATGAAAAACGTGCGTTGGGTCGAAAACTCTCAAGGATTGGATCTAATAATTTATTGAACATAAAAGGTTGAAATACTTAATATATACTCTCTACTATTATATTCATCTATCCTTAAGAGTGCATAAAAATCGGTTAACAAACAGAAAAGATATTCTAGTAACAACATTGCATGCTTTGCCTTGCTAGAAGAAGCACTACGTGAGCGTTTTGGAATATCGAAAATTGCTTCATTTTCAAAGTGAAAGGTAACGTATAACTACAAAACATTTGGATGAATATGAATATAAATTTAAGTGGCGCCCCTTTTCACATGAAAAGCGAAAGACTTAACTGCCTTGGACTACGGTTATTGGCATGAAAATATGCAATTAAATTATGTCCGTTGAAGCCCTTCATCCTCGTTTAATCAAACCTACAATAGATCTCCTGTTCACAGACATCACACACTGAAATTAGCTGAAGATGCTCAGACAAGATACTACAACACGAGCCAATTTTCATTAGACAATGAAAACCACAAGACAGAAGAAAATCATCCAATGAGCAACTGGTGCGAGTTGCAAATACCCGTATCTTTTTTTAAAAACGAAATATATTCAATCAATATGAAAATAAAATATTTATAATTCTATAGTTGAATTCAAGCAATTGGCATTATGAATTTGTATTTAGCACTTGCATCTATTATATAAAATAAATATATTTTTATTTTATATATTTTGTTAAAAATAAATAGAATCGATATTTTTAAGTTTTTCAAATATAAATCCACTTTTCTCCAAAACAAGCTTTTGCTTTGTATACCCTGTATACCCCAAATCTATTCAAACTGTACGGGCAAAGGCTGTATACGTTTCTGGTCTATTGTCTTAGTCTTAGCCGAAGCCCCAGCTCCTGATAAAGACCAGTGAATCGTAGCGAATTGAACTTCGCCTGCATGTGCACATCACATCCGAGTGTCGTCCACGCATGGGTCTGCCCTGATAAGGATTAAAGAGCCGGAACATAATGGAGACGGGGCCAAAAGGGGAAGAGAGGCACCCGAAATGTGCCAAATTCAAAGGGCGCCGCAATTAACCGACACTCAAAAGAAACTGCCTGTCGGGCCTAGTTGGATTTAATTGCAAGTATGCCAGACCTAATTGCAAGGCAGCCCGAAAATTAACTAGCTACTAATGGTTGTGCCGAATGCAATAAGAGCTCCACAAATACAGGCACAACCAAGTTTGAATACTCTCATCATACGCCAAAAAAATACACTCGAAAAAACACTTTAGATGGTTAAATGTCATGTATCTATCATATCTATAAATTATGTGTCACACGTTTCTTCATAAATTCTGTCTTCGATGGTTGGGAAAAATTAAAAAACTATATACAGTAGAATCCGGTTTTAGCGACATTCAAGGGTCCGACGATTTTACGTCGTTATATCCGGAAGACGTACTATCCGAAAGGAGCACAAAAAAATAATTTTATTTTATTTTATGGATGCCATGTTCGTAATAGGTTTTAAAATAAAACAAATTAATTTTTTAATCAAAACAAAAAATTTAATACAGTAGAATCCGGTTATAGCGACTTTCAAGGGACCGACGATTTTACGTCGTTATATCCGAAAGACAAAATCCATGATTTTGTTTCTTTTTCGTATTAAAAAAACACAAAATCCATGATTTTGTTTGCTTCTTTTAGCATTGTTAAAGAAATCAAATTTTCCCCTTTAAAGTTTTGTTTTTGTTCGGCACGTCGCAATATCCGGTTGAATTGTGAAAAATCTCGTCGGTATAAGCGGTTTGACGCTAAAAGCGGAGACGTTCTAAGCGGAGGCCCTTTCATATAAGTTTGTATGGGGACCAACCAAGCCACCGAGTTTTCGACGCAATAACCGGTCGGACGCTATAAGCGGCGTCGTTATAACCGGATTCTACTGTACATACATTTAATTACTTTTGTTTATAAAAATTATATTTTAAACAAAAAATGTACGTTTTTTTTATGAAATCGTCGTTTTTTTATTTATCCGCTCACAATGAAATAAAATAAATTTACATATTTGAGAGATACAAATCCATCTACAGTTTCAACATTGTAAATTAAAAAAAATTACAAAATATGTAAACTTTTTATTGCTGTTATTTAATATTAATTTGCGCAACTAATTAAATTGTATTCATTTATTTAGTTTTAGACTTCCAGTAGTATCCTACAGGTGGACGATGTAGCGAATAGTTAATCTCCTCGGAAGTATCATAATGATCGCGGTAGTAGTCCTCCTCAGGGAATCGATGAGGACCCTTTGGTATCACCAGCCGCGGCCCACATTTCACCTTCCACTTGACCACGTTCCACAGCTGCTTCTTTATGCCGAAGTCGGCATCCGTCATAAGTTCAGCATTTGTAATCTCCGCCTCCGAACTAGTTTTCCTGCAATAGCGAACTAGCTCCAAGACGCGATTCTTTGTCCGGCGTAAAACTGTCAGCAGATATTCGCCTACTGCAGGCATGGTTGGCTTAAAGAATATTGAGTGGTACGCCTATAAAACTGTGGATTTGTATTTACAATTAGGTAAATTAATGTGAAAACTACAATTGAGTTCATTAACAAAAATATCGAGTTGATGTTAAGCCGCAAATGGCACAGCCAGCTCTGACAAATCAGAAACTGACAACATAAAACTTCATATGTACTAAATGTATTTATTTTTCTTTTTTTCTAAAAATCTAAAATTGTTTATTTTATTTTTTTTATGGTAAACTATGTATGTAGTAACTAATATCATAGTTTAGTCCTATTAAATAGGATTATTGGTAATATTGACGTTATATTCGTCTAATCTTTTGAGTCTTCTCCTCAGCCTTTTTCCGAATACTTCTCTTTAACACTTCAGTATTAGATAAGAATCGAAAACTTCAAAGATATCTTTCATTTCTCTTCTTCTACTCGTCGTTTATATTGTTAAATCAAACATAAAAGTTGCCAAGATACCCAAGACAGATATATGCATATGAAGATTATATTATAATTTATTAATTGAGAGGAAACAATGGAATATTAAAATTAAATTTAAATTAAATAACAACCAGTAAAGACAGACAGACATTCGTGCGCCTATTGTTGCAGGCTTGTTTAAATTAAGTTTAAATTGCGCGCAATTTGCTCGCATGTGTTCGATATAAGTTGCAGCCCTGGTTACTTTAGCAGTTACAAGTTGGGTGCTCACAGCTGTTTGCTGTGTTCCATGTGTTTGCGGTGGGTTTATGCATGAAAAATAAATTAATCATAAAACAAAGAAGCGAGCAAAGCACTAAATGTAGTCACATGCACACATATATGCATTCATAGTACAAAAAACATAATTGAAAATCAACCGCCATATACGGAATAAGAACAAAGTACAAACACACACACAAAACAGCGTTTGAGAATGTGTGAGCTAGAGATGGCACAAATGCCGATAAGTCGTCTTGGCATAAGTAAATTAAAAACTGATTTTTATGATATATATGAGAGTTATTATTGAAATTTATGTGTAATTTGAAAATATGACGGAGCCCCTTAGTGTTATATATTTTTGCAGATTTTTGCTAAAATTAGCATACAAGCCCCATTACTGCCCAATGCCTAATAGAAAATTTTATAAATCAAATTATTAATTATGATTTTCATTGTTGGAATGTGTTAGCGAATTTAATTTTTAAGTACAATAGTATAGAGTCTTCAGGCTATTTTTGTATAATATATTGACTTAATTTGAAGCTAGTTGCTTATTTTGAATTATATATATATTTTTATAAATTCATAAAATGAATTATTTAAATATCTTATGGCTTACTGTTAAAATTTGTAAAACCTGGAACTAAAGAAAGTTTAATATTTCAACAAAATATATACAAATGTATATAAAAAAAAACCCATTTAATTAATTATTTAATAATAAAAAGAATAATAACTTAATATATAGAAACACTCACAAAGTAACTGCGAGTTGTGCGAAGCACCCGTGACAAGTCACGACTACTGCCTATCGCTCACCTTTGGCCAATCTGTGTATGTGTGTGTGCGTGCGGGTGTGAATGAAAAACTCGCAACTGTGAAAATATAACCAAAAATCAAAAATAAATATAATAACCAAATCAATTTGTGGCATCGACAGCGAATTCAACGCGGCCCCCGACTTCTGGGCAGTCGCAGCAGCAGTTGGAGCCAGGTGAGAGGCAAATTCGGCACGAAATAATCCAAGATTTTTTAACTTGTTCCTTGTTCAACGACCCAACCCTCCCCACCCTCCCCACCGCCCCCTTGACCATGCAGCGCACTCAGCTGTGTCCAGCCGTTGAAAATTAAAATATTTTTTTTTCGCTGTTCCGCAGCAGCAGCGGCGACGCCAGCAGAGGCAGCCATGGCGGACACGGCGATCAGAAAGAAATGCAAAAGCAAAAACAAAAAAACGCAACAACAACAGCAGCAGCAGCAACAGCAGCAACAACAACAACAACAACAACAACAGAAGGCTGTAGCGGGTGCAGGGTCAGAGGCGGAGCAAGGGGTGGCGGGGGCGGGCCAGGCGAATGGACACGATGCGGATGCGGATGTGGCGCTTATCAATGGCATCATGCAGCAGGTGCAGCTCTGCAACGGCCACGCCAAGGAGAGGGATGGGGGGAGGGAGAAGAGCAAGAACAAAGATAAGGATAAGGATAAAGAGAAGGAGAGGGAGCAGGATAAATGCAAGGTCAAGGCCAAGGCTGCGCTGGGCACGCTCAATGGGCATGGCAACAACAACAATCACATTAACAACAACAACATCGGCGGCAGCAACAACAGCAGCAGCAGCAGCGGCGGTGGCGGCGGCAGCAGCAGCAACAACAACAACGTAAACACAAACAACAACAGTCGCAGCAAGAACAACAACAACAACAACAGCAGCAACAACATCGGGCGCAGCAGCAAGGCGAAAAAGCACAAGGCGAATGCAGCGAATTCGGCGATTGCGGCGAATTCGTCGGTGTCGGATGCGGAAGCGGAGCCCAAACCGCAACCAGAGCCAGATCCTCAGCAAGCTTTAGGCGTGGCAGAAGCCACAGCGGCATTCGCTCTACTAGCAACAACCAACAACACTGCCAACAGCACACAAGCAACATCCACAACAACATCCGCATCCACATCCGCATCCACATCCACAAAGACAACAACAGCCATGGCCATTGCAACAAGAGCTGGGGCAGAGGACGAGGCGCCTTCCACATCAGCAGCGGCAGCTCAAACGCAACAACAACAACAGCAACAACAACAGCAGCAACAACAGCAGCAACAGTTGCAGCTTCCACCTGCCATTACAGCCGATGAGATCGTCTATAGAGAATACGAAGCAGAGCATCAGATGCATGTAAGTTCCGATCTATATGTTAGAACTGGGCTCCGATTCGATTTCGATTCGATTTAATCAATTTTTTCAGAGCGAATAAATCGATTTTTTTTTGGGAATCGATTTTGCTATTTCTTGTAAAATTCAATGTAATGCCTCAAACGAACAGGATATGTAATATATACAATTGTTGTACGCAAAGGATATATTCGGTTGCAAAAAGTTCAAGGTCTTCCACCCGACTGATCTGCTCTGTCCTTACCAGTTTTTGCTTGTTTTTCAAACAATATTAATTTAGTTTTGTACGCAACGCATTAAGTTTATCTCTCAGACTACAAGCAAATGGAAATTACCGGTCTTATTTCGATTAATCGGTTAAATCCATTTTTAAATGTTTTTTACGTTTTTGCATATATTATGCAAAATTTAAGAAGTACAAATAAACATCTACAATAGTTTTATCGATGTCTGCCGATGTTTTCCAAAATTCAATGCATCAATTTTAAGTTTATTTAAAATAAATTCTCTATATGAACACTATAAATATAAAATAATGGCAATTGATTATTGAATGTTAACAAAAGAATGGATAGATCGAAACATCGGTTTGGCATTATTCGATTTGAATTGAAATTTTAAAATTGTAATGCCTAACAATAAATGCAAATGGATTGTTTGTAGTTAAATAAATAAAAATGAAACTATCGTGGAATACCGGGATGTTATCTCAATGATAACTTTGGTCCCATATATTTTGGGAACTAAAAAACTAAACAAGCTTTTCTCTTCTCTCCGCAGGACATCATGCGTCTGATTCAGGCCGAGCTGTCCGAGCCATATTCAATATACACGTACCGCTATTTCATCTACAACTGGCCAAAACTATGCTTCCTAGCCTCGCACGATAATCAGTATGTGGGCGCCATCGTATGCAAGCTGGACATGCATATGAATGTGCGACGCGGATACATCGCGATGCTGGCGGTGCGCAAGGAATACCGCAAGCTAAAGATCGGCACCACGCTGGTGACCAAAGCCATTGAGGTGATTGCCCTCTTCACGGCCGCACAAATTAGTTCGATCCGTTTTTGACTGTTATGAAGAGGGGAGACATTTAAAGGGAGCACAGGAAATGGGATGTTTTAGAAAGCTTAGATAACTGATCTCAAGCAGCAATTTGTAGTTAGCAATAGAGTCAGGGTATTATAGAATAATTCTATAAAGAATTTAGCTTTATTACTAACATCAAAGCCGAATTGTCCTGCATCACGCCCGACTGTTGAATACCCTGTACCGTATCTCTTGAATATATGTTCAATACTGTTTCCTTAATATCTTCTGTGTTTAGTCAAGCTTCTATGTTTAACAATTTGTAATGGGTGTAGCATCTAATCAAAAGAAATACGGATCGAACTAATTTGTACCCGGCACAACTTTGATGGACTATACTAATCGAATCTGGGTTTTCAGGCCATGCTAGCTGACAATGCGGACGAAGTGGTGCTGGAGACGGAGATGCGCAATGAGCCCGCGCTGCGTCTGTACGAGAATTTGGGATTCGTGCGTGATAAGCGACTGTTCCGTTACTATCTGAATGGCGTGGATGCGCTGCGCCTGAAGCTCTGGTTCAGATGAGTCGACGCGATGCCGAATGCCGTGGAAATCATTGTCTAGTAACTCCAACCGATGCCAGCGAGAGAGCTATACATGGCATGCCTTGTTTTTTTTTTTCTTGGACTATATAGCATAGTTAAAAACCCAAAGTTTTACTTGGGATGGCTTCCACACACACACACACACACACCCATACATATTGTCTCCATGCTGAATGGAATTTTGTTTGTTTTTTTTTAATGTATACATGCAACAAATACATCCAAATTTATATACACACACTATTTATATAAAATTTGATTAGGCGTTTGTCGTTGAGTTTCGTGTTGGGAATGGACAAACAATCCTTTTGTACCTATTGCTAGGCTTTACAATTTTAAAATTTCCCTAACTGTATGTAAATTATTTAACTATGTTTAAGCCTACGCAGAAGAAGAAGAACATCAGTAGCTACAAACGACAAACTTCATGAGAAAAAGCAATGGCAAGAACCGAGTAGGAACTAACAAAATAAAACATTTGCAATATACGAATTATATACAAACTTATACGTAATATTCACACGTATATAGGGAACATCTGAAACAGAAACTGAGGGGAAATATTGTATTTAGCAGTATGTATCAAATAAAATTCATTTCAACTGATCAAAAAACTCTTGCGCACGCATGTAGTCAAAATTTGAAAATCATTTGCATAAGTAATGCTCCCGTCTATGTTGGGGCTTTTGTTATACATTAACACACATACATAGTACTACTATACCTATACCATATTATGTTAATTCAAATTTCGGATGGCATTTGAAACACAATACACCAATAGTTGAATAGCAAGAGAGCGAGGAGCCGAGAGTAGGAGGAAAAACAAACATATTGCGAATGGCAGTGAGATAGATGCGCGTTGTTAACGATCAAGACTTTGCCGTAAACTTATACAAATAATATAACTAAAAACCAATTAAAAATGAACAAAAAATAAATAAATTGAGCAATTACGAAAACAATAACTCTCTTGTGCAGTTCTATTAATTACAGCGAATCTATATCCAATACATCTGGAGCTAGAGCTAGATTTAATCCTGCTTCTACGTCTGTAATTGCGACGTAAATTCTCATTTCCTAATTCCTAATTTTCTTGCAACTTCGGAATAGATCTGGGCCATTTTGGGGTTGTATTAAAATTACAATATTACGGTTTATTTTAGCAGTAACGCTTAACAATATGAACAACAATCAGTTGACTAATTTAGTGGTCAATAGTGGTAGCTAGTTCCTAATTATGTACACTAATCCCATCCGATCCGATCTGATCCGATCCGATTCCAGCGATCATCTTATCATCTGGTGCGTTTGCTTTTTGCCGTGGACATGGATGTTGTGCTGGACTCTCTCAGCTGTTTCAGTTCGCTGCGTGTGGCGGCCTTTATGCTCTGGACCTGCTGACGCACAGCGGAGCTCTTGTAGGCGATGGGGGGCGTGGGAATTGCGGGTGGTTGGGCTTTCTCGAACAGATCGCTGACTTCGACCATGCGCGGCTTGAAGAACATGTTGGGACGGATGACCGACTTCTCGGGATGTTTGAAGAGATTGAGGAGACCCCAGCTCTGCTCCAGTCGCTCGCTCTCCGACATCATGTTGTTCTCCACCTCCGACTCCAGTATCCAGGCAGCGTTGCGCACCTCGATGCGCAGACGCTCGCACTCCTCCAGGCTGACGTTCTTGCTGACATTGAGCAGCTGCTCCAGCGGATTTACGATGTACATGGCCGAATGATCCGGCTTGGAGAGCGCTCTTCCCTCGTTCAACGAAATCGCCCGATTGTGGAAATCAAACTGCGAATAAAACTCAAAGAACTGCAGCAGCAGCTCGCTCAAACTGCTTGTGTTTCGGCTTTGAAAGTCCACACGATGCAGATCCCGGGCAAAGGTGCAGTTAATGCCATCCTCCGTTACCCGTATATCCGTGGCAGCTGCCGACTTCACCAATGCCCCAATTGACGGCAGTACCGGATGTCGCAGCTGTTGCAAAAAGTACATGACCAAACAGCTCAGCGAGAAGTTCGTTATCCAGCGTCCTGGCGACGGATTCGTCAAGCCGCACGATTGCGCCCATCTTCTGATACTGAAGGTCAACGGACGTACGCGCGGATCCAGTTCCCCGAACATGTACAGCAGCTCCGACATGTAGAAGCCGGTGCTGAAAACACAAAAGAAACATGGTTTAGAAGAGGTGATTGCACAGATGGGAAATTACACATAACTCATAATTGCAAACAAATGATGTGGAAACATCTATGAACTCATCGATCTTCACAACCATTTTTGTTTTCTAATCGGATACCCTCTTGTTGGTTGGTTCATTAAAGTGACTTGCTAATAATTATATGCTAAGCAAATCTTCAAGCCTGTTCTGAATTTTAATTCCGAGAAAGTAATTCGGAATCGTTTTGATGAGAACCTCTTCGATGTCGCGGATTTTTTTTTTTCGTATTACCTTTTTTGGTACCTCAATGCAAAATTGCTGCCTAGTAGCTTTTATAATGTTTAGTGGATCAAATTAAAAAAATCTCGCGGGCTATCGCCCACAAGACATGACAGTCGAGCAAGCCCGACTGTCTTCTACCCTGTACCAAAGATCAACCTTGCTAGTACAGTATTCTATTTAAAATATATTTTGAATCCAATTCAATTTATATTCCGAATACCAACTTTCTATGGTGAATAAAAATATTTTATTTATATTATTTCGCCGTTCGAATCCGCTAACGATTAATAAATATAATCGATACCCAGGGAACACCACGAGGAGGGCAATGGAATATCGGGATATTATTATATGTAGCATAGCCTACTACTACTTACATATACATCAAAATTAAATTAAAAAAAAAAAAAACAAATATCTTTCATTAATCATAATTCTTTTAATAATTGAAATTTGCAAAATTAGTAGATATTAATCATCTCCACAGTTCGTAGAAGAAAGAATTTATTTAGGTAGATTTATATATCTTAAATTTGTCAATGTATTATATTTATGGCCAGAATAAACTTGTTCTGCGTATGGTATACACCTTTTATAAATGACCAAAACGGCTGCTCTAGCTCCTAAAGTTGCTGAGATCGACGTAGATCATAGAATTCCCGAAGAAAAGTTAAACAAATCATTATCTTTAAATATTATGGAATAAAATGTGCATAAATTTAGTCCTTGCTAAAGCATAAATCATATTGGAATTGTCTGTTGTTTTAAGCTGGTGAATCATAACTTTGCCATTTTCCATTTGCCGTTTGGGCGTGGTCTCCGTCAAAAATTGTACGGCATTTCATTAAAAAAACTGACCACCGTAAACCGTACACCGGATATGGATGTACGGAGTGCAGAGCTGGAGCTTAGTGCTTATCAGTATCTCTGGCCGATTTTGTTAGTGATTAAACGTGTCGACAGCGAATTTTTTGTGAATCAGAGCAATTGGTATGCCAACATTGAGACTGATTCACCTGTTCCATGGGCAAGAGAGACAGCACTCTACCCACTGTGCCATCCACCATCTACTATTTCACATGGCATTTGGCAATCGTATCTTATCTTATCAGCAAAAGCTTGCCCTATCTAATCTTATCGTGGGGCCAGCTCTAACTGTAACAATTGCGGGCCAACACAACTTGGATGTTGTCATCATTTTGAAAGTTTTCTTTATAGATTTGGTCAGGCTTCATTCGCCGTGGGCTGTGTTCATTTTCCGAGGGCACAAAACGATTTCAACGAACGAACCAAACGGAGCTGCGTTTCAATTAAGCTCTTAGCTCCAACGGTATTATTTTTTTGTGTGGTTTTTTTGTGCTTCTGTGAACCGAGTTACTAAAAGGTGAATTTATGAAACAACTTTACCCTTGATCATATTGACGAGAAGTTGTAATGTTCTTCAAAAAACGATGTAAAATAAAAAAAACCGAAAGGCCTAAAATTTTGAATGCAACGATATTATTGAATCCATCAAGTCATAAGTCAACAATTTTGAAATGTGTGTAGAAACCAGTGTATTATCACGTAATTCACTCATGATAATAGACAGCGTAAAAAGTTGTTCAAAACCGATGCTTCGAAACAATCCGAAAGGTTTAAAACCCTAAACGGAAAGGTATTCTTGAAAACCATCGGGTTGGTTGCTTTTAAAAGTGTGTTGCAATAGGAGCCAGTGAATTATCACGTAATTCACTCATGTTAATAGACAGCGTAAAATGTTGTTCAAAACAGATGGTTAAAAACAATCCGAAAGGTCTTAAACCCTGAACGGAAAGGTATTCTTAAAAACCATCGGGTTGCTTGCTTTTAAAAGTGTGTTGCAATAGGAGCCAGTGTATTAATCACGTAGTGCCTTCCACAAAGCCCGCCAATGATAAGGTTATTTGCCAAACAAAGTGCCGATAAGAGCAGGTTGCTTTGGCAGAGACCGAATTCAGCTTGGGCACATAAAGCAGCCAACGTATTGTGGTTCGTGTGATTAATACAATGTGTTTTTATGGTGCCGATGAGTCAATTCAAGGGACGAATACCAACTACTGGATAGCTACAAATTTCTCAGTTTACTAAACCCATAAACCATTCCATTTGCAGCTACAAACAATGGGTATTGGCTATGGAACCGCCGATGAGCAGCTGGAGAAGCAAATCGGCTGTGTGAAGTATACGCTCTTCTGCTTCAACATCGTCGCCTGGATGATTTCGACGGCTCTGTTTGCGCTCACCGTTTGGCTACGCGCCGAGCCCGGATTCAACGATTGGCTGCGCATTTTGGAGGCGCAATCGTTCTATATTGGGGTGTATGTGCTGATCGCCATCAGCATTATCATGATGGCGGTTAGCTTCTTGGGCTGCCTGAGTGCCCTGATGGAGAACACGCTGGCGCTGTTTGTGTTCGTTGGCACCCAGATCTTTGGATTCGTGGGCACTGTGGCCGGATCGGCGATCCTGCTGCAGTACAGCACAATAAATTCGAGCCTGCAGCCGCTGTTGGATGTGACACTGAGGCGATTCGTATCGACGTCGGAGTACACGTACTCCAACTATGTGCTGACCATGATCCAGGAGAATATTGGATGCTGCGGTGCCAGCGGACCCTGGGACTATCTGGACTTGCGTCAACCGTTGCCGGGCTCCTGTCGCGACACTGTCAGTGGCAATGCATTCTTCAGTGGGTGCGTGGACGAGCTGACTTGGTTCTTTGAGGGCAAGACCTCCTGGATTGTGGGCCTGGCCATGACAATGGCCATGCTCAATGTGGTCTGTGGCGTTATGAGCTTTGTGCTCGTTCAAGCCGTCAAGAAGGAGGAAGAGCAGGCCAGCAACTATAGGCGTTAGACTATGGCGTTAGCTAACTGAACAATCATCACGTTAGCCCAGCCGCTTCAAGAGTGCAAAAAGTTATGTCCATGCTGTTTAGCTTCTAAGTTTTCATTTCGAACAATAAGTACATTAATAAACAACAGAATAAAGCCATTTCCGGCCCCACCTAAGCGTGTGTTTGACAGTTTTTGATCCATCTTTTACAGAAGGTACCCGACCAACCTGCCGTAGAGTCAAAAATTTTGACTACAATTGAAATTACATTTGGCATTCGCAACGTTATCAAGTGAACGTAAAAATGTTTGTTTTTTAAGATAAGCTGAAAACCAGTCGGGACATTGCCTATCAGTCGGACGCACTCGACTGTGGAAACCACTTAAATTATCCCAACAGTTAAGCAGATATCAGACATCAATCTCCTTAAAATACTCGATAATGGAATTATAGCTCCAGTAGAAGAATCTTTTAGTGCGTAGTACAACAGTTTCTTATCTAATAATAATTATACCAGTCATCTTAGAAATTATACTTTTAATACATCGATCCCAAGGAAAACCTTTGTGGGAATAATCATGAATCATGAGTTCAAAAATATCTTGTGTTAATTAACCGATTCCAATGCGATTTTTAGGATAGGCAGATAAATTGGTCGAGAATATCTATTCTGAATAAAAACTTTCTTCTGTTCAATATGATTCACTACGCTTGTTACTTAAGCTACTATGTTATGTGGGTTTTAAGGATTTTGAGTCTAAAGGAGGCGTGGCATCCAACATTCAAATTAAACTTGATCTGTGTATGGTGTGCACCCAACTACATACCAAATATGACTGCTCTAGTTCTTATAGTTTCCGAGACCTCAGCGTTTATCCAGACGGACGGACATTCTCCCAAAGTAGTTAACACAGTTTTTACCCATTTTTAATGGGTGTACGGTGCAATGATATTCCATTGCCAGAATAATGTGAATTGTGGAGCAAATGAAAGGGCAGTTGGTACTCACAGGTTGCTCATGGACAGATCCACTTCCAGGTCCAAGTGCTCATGATGGTACTTGATGATGGGCACGCGGGCCTGCAGAATGCGCCTCACGTGGCAGACGCCGGGCAGGAACAGATGGAGGATGTCCCCGATGCACTCCATTTGCCGCTGGGTCTGCGAGCGCCCGTTGCTCAGGTTCTCCTTGGTGTGGTAGACGAGCCGGGATGCCTCCAGAGCCGCAGCAGCCTCGGATTGGCCATCGAAGCGCAGTATCAAGTCCAGATCACAGCCCATTCTGCCAAAGCCGTTGACCGAGGAGCCAAAGGGCTGGGCCAGAGCGCGGGGGAACATGCCACTGATGGCCTGCTGCACCTGCAACGAGGCCAGAAACCGCATCCGAATGCCCAGATCATTGAGACGCGTGTGCTCATAGAGCAGCAACAGCTGCTGCTCAATGCCAGCAGCGCTTTGCAGCACGGCCTGCAGCGCGCTCTGATCCAGGCTGCGTGTGCCGTCGCAGCCCGACAGTGGCAAGAATTTGCAGTTGCCCGCCAGCTTGGCCTGCCCCCGTCTGCTGCCCGCCGCCGCCGCCCTGAACCAGAGGAAGGGCGAGCGCACCGGAATGCCAGCGGACGTTTGATGGCCCAGCTCCGCATTGTAGACGCTGGAGTCGATGGCAGCGCCCGCCTGCTGCTCCTCCGCATACTCCAGCAGCATATAGTGCAGCTCGTCCTCGTGCCGCACGCAATAATGCTGCGCGTTCACGATCCGCCCAAATCGGCTGCAGTAGTTATACAATTCGGTGTAGGACTTCTCGGAGCTGACCTGCACCACAATGCTGCGCTGCGCCTGCCGCTGCCTACTGCCAATCAGCTCCTCGTAGTTGTGCTTGCACTCTTCTTAAATGAAATCCATTCAATTGCAGCCAATTACAGCCAGTTTCTTGTTTATTTCTCACCTTTGGCAGTTGCCTCCGGGCCGGCGACGCTGCATTGTTTTATGCAATAGGTGCGCCAGTGCTGGATTTGGGCTGACCGGCGCATCAGGGTGTTCATGGCGCTTGGCTGGTGCTACTGCAGCAACCTCATCCACCTATTGTTGTCAGTTTTGGGCGAAGAAGCCGAAAAATTGTGGCTATGTTGTTATAATGTTGTCGTTTTGAGGTTATAGGGCAGCACAGCACAGCGGCCAGGGCTGATAAACGACTATCGATGGTTGTGCTGCTGTGCTTATCGATTAGCAGGCTTGGCGCCAAGCACGATTTTGAAAGAAAAACAACTTCAGCTGGTAATGCAATAAATATGCAAAGTAATTTTTAAAGCATAATTATAAAAAAAATGCAGTTAATTTTGTAGCTGATGCTATTGCAGCAAGCTGACAAACTTGTTGCCGATTAAATTCTCCACTTTCAGTACTGACAACGGCTATCGATGAGTATCGTTGTTTTTGCTTCTCTTTTACACCGATAAGCGCGTTTGGCGCCAAACACAATTTTGAAAAATGACTACAGCTGCTAAAAGCAGATTTCAAAGAGTGGCTATGAAATAAAAGAATGCTTGTGGTTTATAAAACTCGTTTTAATACACTTTTCAGTTAATATTGTTATTACATATACATAGATATCATCATTTTGTTCATGGATGTGCTATCTGCCTCTTGTATAACTAAGTTAAATTTATGCTATGTATGTACGTCCAAAAGTAAAACGCTTTGTATATTTTCAAAATATAACGCGTTGCAAATGTTGGTGTTGATTGTGGTGTTGTGTGAATTTTGTTGTTGTTTTTGTCGTATGCCTGTGATAACTTGACTTGAACATCCTTTGATTACATACCTGTATAGTTTATTATAATATGGTATATATAATGCAGATATTGCAGATATTTATGTTTATAGATTATGAGTTATAGTGGTGTATATATGTATGTGTATGCATTGTGGTTGCTTACAAATTTATATAATGCAAGGTTCGACTTGGATAAATCATTGCCATGAGTGTGTGTGAATATAACATATGGAATTGGTCAAATTATCAAATTATATATGATTTCATCGATATCTATGATTTCTGAGTTGCATGCAAACGCGCCAAAATTTCAGTTTTAATTGGAAATTCTAAATTTTGTTGTATGTTAAGGGCTGGGTGTTTGTTTTTTTTTTGTTTTTATTTATATTTTTTTAATAATTTTTTTTGTTTTTTGATTGTTTTTCTTATTATCTCAGTATCACATGTTTCCACAAATAAACTATGTATGTGCTTTGAGACGATACAAAACGTACGGAAACATATCTAGTAAGCAACAATTTTACAGGCTCTCCATAGAACTAAACAATGGAAAAAGGCATTAAATAGACTTTACATGTTAAAAGAAAGGAACGTATTAAAAGCAGGTGAAATTCTTGGACTGTTATGCTTAAATAATTGGTACGATTAATATTAGCTAAAGCTGCTCCGATCTCTGAGTGTGTGTGTGTGGGAAGATCGCTTCTAAATGCATGTGCTGGATTAAACTGACATAACTATGCTTACGGTTACATTTTACATATAGTTCAAGTTATAAGTATAAGTTAAGTTGTTTAGTATAAGCAAAATGCACCTCAAATATTGCTTGCATCCCACATAACAACCCATGCTTCCTCTCCCTCCGATTCAACTGATTCCCCAGTTTAAATATCGTCTATCAGCCGACCCTCGATCACCGACGAATGATGATAGTTCGGACGGGGTCTGAAGTCATCGTTCTGCTCGTTCAACTGTGTGGGCGACAGGTCGACGCCTGGACACGATGGGGTAACCACAATCTGTTCATATTCGTGCATCCGTTTGCTACAAATAGATAAAAAAATACCAATTAAAATATATATAATGCAAATTATAGTGAAAATGGAAACTCAGTTTCCCAAAAGTGAACACCACAAAATATTCCATCTCTAAAATTTAAAATGTTTGTCCAAAATCGGATTGGTGTTTGGCAAACGATGATTCATACATGGATTTTTCCAGGGACCGATAACAGTTAAAATTCCATATCTAGGGTGGTTGTGTTTAACACATTCTCAAATTTGTATACCATTTACCCAATAAAATGGGTATAAACTGGATAATTAACTTTAGGAGAATATATGCAACAGACAGAAGGAGGCGTGGCATACCCCAAAAAGTATATATCGCTCATTTACCAGAAGAGTGTCATAACCCAAAAATGTGCGTATCGAGATAAACGCGTTTAAATTTTGTAAGCGCCGTGTATCTCCATACAAAGCGGAGCGACATATTCTCTTCTCACGCTCTGTGTATTGGAGATAGGATAATGCAATTTTTACACAACATAGATTATTAACCAATGAACATTACTGCATCATTAACTCAAAAAACGCGACACTCTTCTGGTAAATGAGCGATATGTTATTGATTTGGCTCTGTTTGCTTGTCTGTCCGTCTATATAAAAATAGAATGCAACGCCTTTTTTACGCGCTAATCCATGAAATCGCATAACATGCGTAATATTGAACAAAGAACGTTGTTATCCACAATATGTACTCTTTAGCATTATGTTAATGTATTCTAAAAAGCGCATTGAAATCGGTTAATAAACACAAAAGTTATTAATGAAACAATATTGCAGGATTTGCCTTGCTCGCCTTCAAGCCATGAGTGCGGCAGACACAACAGTAAGAAGAAATGTTTTTGAATTATATTTAAAATGTTGGATGCTGTCGCTAAAGTATATATTAGTATTATTCAAATGTCTTACCCGAAGCAGCGGAATATGACGCTCTTCAGCCAGCCGAAGAAGTTGAACTCTGCGGTCAGGCCGGGCTTGACGGCGGGATTGGCGGTGCCGACGTAGAACCAAACGACGAAAACGACCAAAAAGCAGGTCAAGGCATAATACCAGTTCACCAACAGCATGACCAGCAGCTTGGTGAGTGCCTACAGATACAGATATGGATACACATAGTAAATAAAGAATTGCTAATAAGATTTTAAGCTCTACTTACGCCTAGCAGTGAAGCCCAGCGATTGCAGAAGCCCGAGTACCAGTTTTTCGTCTTGGAATGTATGGGCGGGCGAATGGGGGCGATCGGTTCGCTCTCCTCGCCCTGCTCCTCGCTGCCCCCCTGCGCCGTTGCCGCGTCCACGGTCAGCGCAGTGCCATCGCCTGTGGGCAGCATGTCGGTGTCGTTGGATGCATTGGGATTCGGAGGCAGCTCATTGAAGTCCACAATGTTGACCGTCGGTTGCGTCTGATGCATTGGCGAGTTCTGTGGACTCTGCAGATTCTTGTGGCGCACCCGATCCGGAAACAGCAGATCCAGATCGTTGCCAGCATCCGAGACGCTGCCGTAGCGACGCGTCTCGTAGCTGGGACTGGACGCCTGGATGCGGAAACGCTCCTCCCGCTGCTCCTGAATGTCAAAGGTCTGGGCCAGCGCAAAGTAGGCGTAGTCTATGCAGGCATACGTCATCAGGAACGGCATCGTCACAATCGGCGCCAGGAAGTTAATGTCGCCCACGATGATGAAGGTGACGGTGACCAATGCCACCACAGCCATGGCGTAGAGCGGCACCTTGTTGGGACCGCGCTGTTGCAAACAGGGATCGTAATCATTATAGGTTTTCAAATTATCAAATAAAACGTTTTTGTCGATTAATAAAAGTAACTTAAACTCCTATTTGCAATTTTTGTTAAATAGTTTTTCAGTTTTTATCAAAAATAATTTATTTAAAAAAAAAAATGAAACTAAAATATTAATATAAATACTACTATCTGACCAAGCCAGAATGTTGCCATTTATTTTCTCCAAGCTTATTGATGTCGAGCCTTGACTCACTCTTTTTTATTCAATTAAATTAAATATCCAAACTATTATCTATATAGTGTTGAGGACTTTTATACAAATTATAAGTAATCGTTGATTTTGAGAAAATTTGCTCCCAATTAATATTTGTTTTTATAACTCCTGTGAAATTAATCAAAACTAATAATTATTGATCAAGAATATCATAAAAATCAGAAATTAAAAAATTATGATGGATATGCAAATCATCAAATAAAGAACTAAAATTACGATATCTTTTTGTTTTCTATGTCGTTGGGATTGAAACTTCATTTAAAAAATGCGACAGTAATCATTATTTACGGTCCCTGGTCTTTTTTCCATTACTTTTCTTGGGCCGTAACTCTTTTAAAGTGATAACTATTATGTGCGATTGCTGGTTTCAAATGGAAAGAGATCGCAAGCGAGCGCTAGAAAGAGATGTAGCACTCCAAGACCTTCAAGTCTTGGTCATCAACTTACGCCCTTGCCCAGCGCATCGATGCCAGGTATGACGCTCTCCTTGGCGATGCTCTGGAGGACACGCGGCGTGCCGTACATGGCGCCCAGGCAGGAGGACATGCTGGACACGTAGATGCCGGCCAGCAGCAGAAAGTGCACGGCGGACACCTTTACGGAGATCATGAAGTCCGTGTAGAGAATGGTGCGCGTGCAGGTGGCGCCCAGGAACAGCACAAAGACCATATAGAGGAATGTGCTGCAAGCGAAGCGGGAATGGAGATGGGATTAGCTAGAGTTGAGCATGGATTGGAGGTACCTACGAGGTGCCAAAGGCAGCCAAGGTGCCGTTGGGTATGTCCGTGGAGGGCGCACGAAGATCTCCGCTCATATTGATGCCGGAGAGTACGCCGGTGACCGTCGGAAAGAAGACACCGAAGACCCGGAACCACGAATAGCCATCCTCATATTTTGGCCAGAGGTTCTCACCGAAATTCCCGCTCATCCAGCCTTGAAAACCGTTATCTGAAATTTAAAACAAACTTATTTTTATTTCAGTTTTATTTTCCAGCTTCATTGTTAGTAATATGGAGAAATTGATGACAAATTTTGTTGAAATTTGTATCTTAATTAGTATTTGAGCAAATTTTATATTGATTCATAACACTTTCTTGAATATTCAAATATTTAAAGTAGATTTGTTGATTGACAATAGAATATTGCAGCATGTTTTGATTTGATTTTACTTTTCAAAATATCGTTAAATATTGAAAGAATATAAGAAAAATGTAACTGGAACGCGATGTCAAATTACGGTAAATTTTTTTTGCTTAGCGTAGCTGTAGCGTGCGACCATGGTTAAAATTACAGTAGAATCCGGTTATAACGACGCCGCTTATAGCGTCCGTCCGGTTATTGCGTCGAAAACTCGATGGCTTGGTTGGTCCCCATACAAACTTATATGAAAGGGCCTCCGCTTAGAACGTCTCCGCTTTTAGCGTCAAACCGCTTATACCGACGAGATTTTTCACAATACAACCGGATATTGCGACGTGCCGTACAAAAAAAAAACTTTAAAGAGGAAAATTTGATTTCTTTAACAATGCTAAAAGAAGCAAACAAAATCATGGATTTTGTGTTTTTTCAATACGAAAAAGAAACAAAATCATGGATTTTGTCTTCCGGATATAACGACGTAAAATCGTCGGTCCCTTGAATGTCGCTATAACCGGATTCTACTGTACTTTAAAAATAAACTGTTTATCGTTGTTGAATCAAATAAATAAAACATAAATAAAGCACTTCAATGAATAACCGTTTAGAATTAGCTGGGTTGAAATTGTTCTTTGTGTTTTGCTGAAATCAGCGTTTGAACATTATGCCAAATTACGGTATATTTTTTTGCTTTAGAGTAGCTGTAGCGTGCGACCATGGTTAAAATTAATTTAAATATAAAAATAAACTGCTTATCGTTTTTAAATCAAATAAATAAAACATAAATAAAGCACTTCAATGAATAACCGTTTGGTATTGATTGGGTTAAAATTGTTCTTTGTGTTTTGCTGAAATCAGCGTTTGAACGTTATGTTTGTGTAACGTGCGACCATGTAATTTTTTTTTTGTAATTAGCTATAAATCTAAAAATTGCAAAACTACAATCTTAGCACCAGTTGAAGTGCTAATAGAGAGCTACAAGTTTCACCTAATGTCAAAATAAAATAATAATGAATAGGATTTTACTTTTTTTCACTTTGAGTGCGTACGAATGCCGAATGTGACACCCATGTTATATATAAACATACATATGGGTGCCACAAAGTATATATATTCTTGATCAGGATGACGAGCAGAGTCGATCTCAGCAACTGTAAGAGCTAGAGCAGCAGTTTTGGTCATTTTGGAAAGGTGTATACCACACGCAGATCAAGTTTATTTCAAATATTGGATGCCACGCCCCTACGGCGAATACAGAATACATTGACCAATTAAAAACACATAAATCTAAGTGAATTCTGTCTTTTACGAACTGTATAGATGATTAATATTTACCAATTCTGTAAATTTGAGAATTATGATTTTTATAGTCACCTGTGTCCTGGCCCGTAAAGCTGCCCACCATGAAATCCAGCGCCGATATCAGCAGGATCATCAGCAGGATGAACTGCAGCTTGATCACCCACTTGACGCCGGCCACGTTGATGCAGCCGAGCAGCAGCACCGCCGCGGTGGCGAATCCCCTGATGGCCCACTTGTTGTCCTCGAGGCCGACGAGGCCCGCCATCGATTCGCCAAAGCCCATCACGTTGAGGGCACAGCCGACCGCCTGGCCAAAGCAATAGAGCAGCCCGAGGGCGCCACCGAAGCGGGAGCCTAGCGTGTGGGCGATCAGAAAGTAAACGCCGCCGCTCTCCACGCGACAGCGCTCACAGATGCCGATGGCGGAGAGGACGCTGACCAGCGCAATGACCACGGTGCAGAAGATGATAAGAACCGCATTTATGATGCCCGCCTGGGCCACAATCCAGCCGGAGCGCAGGAAAACGATGACGCCAAAGACATTGATCAGGCAGGAGGTGAAGACACCGTCCCAGGTGCCAAACAGCACCGGCTGCGAGATGAAGAAGTTGGAGCGCCACCTGTTGAGCAGCAACAGAGTTAGTGATAAGCGTGATAAGTGATAAGAGTTAAGAGAATGACTGACTTACCAAGGTTTGTCGCCCTGCTCCCCGGCAAAGATCTCGTTGGCTCCCGACGCATGATGCCCCCCCGCTGCGTACGTATACTCATTGCCCAGATCGACAAATCCGCCCGTATTGTTATTGCTGCGCTGGCGAAAGCTGGCGACCGTTATCTCGCCATCGTCGTCAGCGCCTAGGCCGAAGCGTTGCCAATCAACGGTGCGTCTATTGCCATTACTTTCGGCCGTATTACTCATGCTGCTTTTGTTGTTGCCCCTGCGCCCGCGCCCGCTCCCGACAAACAACCCCGCGCCAGCAGCTTGCAAACTAGGGTATATAGGGTATCGCTATCGGGCTCTGCTCGACTTCTTCGCAGCGCTGCAGCTTCTCTGTATCTGACGACGAGTCGTGCGACTTTGTCCAATTAATTTACCAACTGATTTATTTTTCTTTTTATCCAATTGTCGCTTTTGGGGCTTGTTTACGACATCCGATAACTCGCAACACGCAGGCAGAACGATAGCAATACGATAGCAAATTGATTGTTTTGGGCCTGGTTATCTCACTTATGGGCTTCACGTGCCGTTGCGTTTGTCATTATTATTGGCCTAATATTGTATTTTATTATTATAATGCGTACAAGTTTAAATAAACACACTTCTCGCACATATACTTGCATACACACGTATATATAAATAAATATATGGAACTCGCGCAGCTCGTCATCGATAACAAATTGTTGTTGCGCTACATTCAACCTGTGAATTTAATATACAAATATATCTATCTAATGCATCTTTATTTGTGTATTGTGTATTTATAAAATTTGTATCTACTGGAGCAACAGTTGTTAAACGACTAAGCATTTAATGACAACTGCGTACATAGTGGCAGCACTGAGTTTATCGGCATTTTAAATTTGGAGCGTGTTATCGATAAGATGCACTGCAACACATATTGATATGTATTTAATAATAAAGCAGCTTATCGCAAACTAAATAATATTTGTTTTTTATTTTTTGTGACGAGACATTTTAAATTAATTTAATTGCAGCACTGAAATCGACTTTCTAAATATGTTGCGTCTCATCGATAAGCTAAACATTTGCGCATATCGATATGCCATAAATAGTAAAGCATCGACAAGCGGCAAATATACTGTTTTGTTTTTTACTTGTGAGCCCTTATTTTGCATATATCTGCCAAATACATACAGCAGTTTATTTTGTTTTTTGTTAAATATGTGTGTCTATATTTGTTAAGCAACAGTTGTTATGCGAATTAAATGATTACCGCAGACATGGTGGCAACACTGAACCTATCGAGTTTAACGATAGACATGAACTGCAACTCATATCGATAAGCATCACACAACTGCACGTGTTGAATTATTGTTCAGTTAGTGATATATATATATAATGGGTAAAAAGCGGCCGAAATCGGATAACACGAAAAGCGAAGCGCAGCCAAATGCACCACAGGCTCAATCAACAAACAACGAAACGCCGGAGATATGGAAAGATGCGCGCTTTCAGCATTTGCTGGCGGCTCCGCGATTCCATGGTATGCCCAGGGTGCAGCGGAAGGTGAAGATCGACAAGCGATTCCAGGGTATGTTCGACGACGAGAAGTTCAAGGTGAAGTACACCGTGGACAAGTACGGCAGGCCGGTGAACAAATCCAGCGGCGAGGATCTGCGTAAATTCTACGAGCTTGATCAGAGCGAGAGCTCAGATGAGGATGAGCAGCAGGCGGAGGGCAGTGCGGAGGGGAAGCAACCGGGCAGCGAGGATGCAGAGCGTCGAGCTGAGGAGCTGGCCATCACACGCGATGATCAGGGCAACGATGCCCTGCAGCTGAACAGTGACGATGATGAAGATGACAAGGCGCCAGCGAGCCTACGGGAGCGCCTAACCAATCCCAATGTGGACTATGCCCGGGGCGAGGGGCGTCTGTTGACGGACTCGTCGTCGGACGAGGAGAGCGGCGATGAGGAGGATGAGCAGGGCGGCCCGGAGCTGCAGATCGATCATGTGTGGGGCGAGCTGGATATAGAGGCTGAGTCCACAGAGGAGTCAACGCGCCGCTTGGCTGTCTGCAACATGGATTGGGATCGCATTCGCGCCCAAGATCTGATGGTGCTGTTCAGCTCGTTTCTGCCACCCGGCAGCAGTGTGCTCAGCGTCAAGATCTATCCCTCGGAGTACGGCAAGGCGCGCATGGCCGAGGAGGACCGTCATGGTCCCACCGAACTGGTGGCCAACAAACCGGACGACGACGACGATCTGGACTCTGAGGAGGAGCAGCTGGTGCGGGAACAGGACAGCGATGCCGAGGAGGGCGACGACTACCACATGGAGAAGCTGCGCCAGTACCAGCTGAATCGTCTGCGCTATTACTACGCTGTGGTCGAATGCGACGCCGTCTCAACCGCTGACAAATTGTATCAGGAGTGCGATGGCATTGAGTACGAGAGCTCGGCGACGCGCGTGGATCTGCGCTTCATACCAGACGACACCAGCTTCGAGGAGGATGCGCCCACGGACGAATGCCTGGAGCTGCCGGATGCCAGCAGCTACAAGCCGCGACAGTTTACGACGACGGCGCTGCAGCAGGCGAAGGTGGATCTCACATGGGACGAGACGGCGCTGGACAGACGCGAGCTGGGCGACAAGCTGTCCAGCGGCAAGGCTGATCAGCTGAACGACAGGGAGCTGCGACAGATTGTGGCATACAGCAGCGAGGAGGAGGAGGAGGAGGAGGACGATGCCGACGAGGAGGAGAAGGAGCAGCAGAAGCAGGAGAAGCAGGTTGAGCAACAGCCAGAGACAGAGACAACAGTTGCAGTCGAGCAGCCAAAGTCCAAGAAACTCAAGAAGCAGCAGCGCATTGACGCATACAAAAGTCTGCTGGCGGAGATCAACGCGCAGGAGAAACAGAGCAAGCAGCAGCACTACGAGATGGAAATGTCCTGGCACATTGGCGACCAGCCAGCGATCGCCACCCAGCAGTCGAAGCCGGACGACGCCAAGAAGCCCCAGTTGACACCCATCGAGCAGGTGCTGCAGAAGCGCAGCGAGAAGAACAAACAGCGCAAGCAGCTGCGGCGGCGCAAGCAATTGGAACTGCGGGGTTTGGATCCGGATGCAGTGGGGCAGGATGAGAGCGACGATGATTCCATACCGGATGGCATCGACATGAACGACGCCTACTTTGCCGAGGAGTTTGCCAATGGCGACTACCAACAGCTGCCATCCAAAAAGGCCAAGGCCAAGAAGCAGAAGCAGAAGCTGGCAACAGCAGCAGCTGCAGATGCTGAGCAGCAGGCGCAGGCCGAGGCCCAGCTGGAGCTGCTGTTGGACGACGCGGATGCCGAGCAGGGGAAACAGCATTTCAGTCTGGCCAAAATACTGAAGGAGGAGCAGGAGAGCAACAGCAAGAAGCGCAAGCGCCGCAAGCAGCTCAAAAAGTCCAAACCCAGCGATGCCAAGGCGCAGAAGGACGATGATGATTTTCAGCTGGATGTCAACGATGCCAGATTCCATGCCGTCTACAAGTCCCACGAGTACAACATCGATCCCACCAACTCCAACTACAAGCCCACCAAGGGCATGCAGCAGCTCATCGGCGAGAAGCTCAAGCGCCGCCAACAGCAACAGCAACAGCTGCTTGCCCCGGAGGATCAGCAGCCGGCGGAGAAGCGTTCCAAGCGGCAGCTGGAGCAGAGTGCGCTCATCAAGAGTCTGCAGCGCAAAATGCAGCAGCGCCAGAAGTAGTTTCGTCTCATCATTTATGCTATAGTCTTGTAAAATTAGCAATAAATAATTTAAAACCTGTTTGAATTTACGAAATCTCTAATTTCATTTTTCACAAATGACGAACCAATTCATTTGAATGACGAACCACTTCATTCAAACGACGAACCCCTCTCATCCAAATGAACCACATCATCCAAATGGCGAACCACTTCATTCAAATGACGAATTTTATCCAAATGATAAACCGCTTTATTGAAATGACGAACCAGTTTATCCAAATGATGAACCTGTTCATCCAATACAAAAATACCGTCATTTGGATGACATCGTCTTTTGCGATTCCCCTGGCCATAATGGAAACAACAATTTATAATTATTAATAATTTAATGTCTGCTTAAATTAACAATCACAATTTGGACTCTATAAAATAAATTGTCATATTGATGGATGTCGAGCTTACTCTAGTGAATAAAGTTAAAATGTTGCTTAATTTGTATTGTCGGAATATGCTGGCAGGCAGCCTAAAGAGATGTGGCAGACAGATGTGATTCCCCTGATCAAATTGGAAATTAAAAATTAAGTCAGCTTAAGCATTAACAACAAATTAAATACGACGAAAAACGATCTTGACTAGTAGGTATAGTTCAAATGTGCTATGCACAGATTCGATTTTACGGATCATATTGGATATAAATAACTTGATCTCGGCTTAAATTAATGGTCACGTTGAGATCAATTTGACTTGGATGGAAGGCGAACTTCACTCCTAAAAGTAATGATCTAGTACGGTTAAATTAATGGTCACATTGAGAACTCTAGTTAGTATAGCTGAAGAATGTCAGGGACAGATTCGATCCTCCTGATCACAATCGATATTAATAACTTACAATCTACTTCAATTAATGGTCACATTGAGAACAGACGTTAACAACACTAATAGGTGTAGTTAAAGTATTGCTTGTAGACGTGCAGCGTGATGCTGGGATGCAGCGTGAAGAGATCCGGCAGGCAGATGCGACTCTCCTGGTCATACACGATCATCGATTCGCAGATGCCGGCCCATATGGGCTCGTAGTGCAGCAAGGCGGGTCGGCAGCTCAGGCTGGGACTCGACACTGCCTTGATGGTGGCATGCACTTGCTTCAAGGGGGCAGTTGGATGCAGTTGGTGGGCAAAGGGATGGCGGGTGGTGCAGAGCTCGTAGAGCACCAGGCCCAGCGACCAGATATCCGATTTGAAATCAACTTTGCCGCCGCACATGATTTCGGGTGCCATGTAGAGGGGCGTGCCGAGCAGTTGCCAGGATTCCTGCTGCCTGGGCGCATGTATGTTGGATATGCCAAAGTCGGCGAACTGCACCCGATCCCTCGCATCCAGCAGCATGTTCTCCGGCTTGATGTCCCGATGGATGACATGCCGTATATGCAGATACTCCAGTCCCATCAGCATATCGCCAAAATACCCCCGCAGACGCAGTGCCTCCAATCCTCCAGCCGCCTTCGACTGCTCAATGACGTTGCGCATAGTGCCATTGGGCGCGTATTCCATCACGATGTTCACGCTGCCGGAGTGCATGAAGTATCGTATAAACTGCACGATGTGGGGGTGCCGTAGCTGCGACAATATATTGATCTGCAAGCGATTAATTCAATTCATTCATTCAACGCATAACGTGAGCCGTACCTCCGCCTTGATTGCCGCCAGCTGGTTCCGCGTGTTCTGCAGAATTATGCGCTTCACGCACACCGCGCGCTGTTGGCGACCCTCGCGCTCCAGGCAGAGGAACACCTGTCCAAAGGAGCCTGCTCCGATCTGCCGCACCGGTCGCAACTTGGCATCGCCCAGGTCCATGGTGTTCATTTCGGATTCCTTCAGCGAACGCGGTTTTGCAACTGCGCGCGCAATATCGATAACAGGCACGTAGAATATCACTGCTATCGAACCAGCGATGTTAATTTCTGGTTCCCATCGCAGTTGTTCTTTATGGTTCACTTCCTAGCAGTAGTTCAGTTCAATTTGCGCTGCATGATCTTAACTGATTTGCAATGCAATAATGCATAAAAAACCAAACCTGGGTGCATTGGGTCAGAAAATGTGGGTTTCAAGCCAAAAATTGTATTTTCAAGAACTATTTAACGCCTTAAACTCATGCTTGTTGACCATGCCTAGGGCCAAAAATTTGTATAATTTTGATTTTGTCTAATTTTAATTCTAATTAATTTGTAATGGAAAATAATGCATAAAAAACCAAATATGGATGATTTTGGTGAAGTAATTTAGATCTTAGAGCCAAAACTGTGTTTTTAAAAACTTTTTAACGCCTGAAACCCAAGGTTTTTTACTTTACCGAGGGCCTAAAAATTCGATAATTTGTATTAGTCTAGTTTTGATCCTGTATAACTTGCAATGGAAAATAATGCAAAAAAAAATAAATGAATAAAAAAACAAACAGGGATGAATTTGGTGGGAAAATGTGGATTTTAGAGCAAAAAATTGTGTTTTTTTAGAACATTTTAAAGCCTCAGATTCATGTTTTCGACCATACTAAGGGCCAAAATATGCAATAATTTTGATCCTAAATGATTTCTCGTGCAAAGTAATGCGGAAAAATCTAAACATGAAAAAATTTAGCAAAAAAATTTTGATACAAGGTCAACAAATGTCGTTAAGAACTTTTTAACGTCTAAAACACATACGGATTCCAATCGAACAAAAGAGAAAATTCATAGTTCATAGGCCTTCGGCGACTTCCTGGGAATGGGAAGAGCAGTTATGTTATGCAAATAGCTAATCGTTTATCAAATTATTAATTAAAATGCTCATGGGGCTGTTGGCCAATTCAACAGAGGCATTGGCTTGTTATGCAAATTTGTTTCGTCGTCAACATATGGGAAAGTATGCAGTTTACTTTTACTTTTGCACCACAATGGCTCACTTTGTAGTTTGGCCGTTACCGATGGAAGCATACTAACCCAATGAAATGCAATCGATTGCGCATAATACAGCTTCAAAGACAATTACAGCAACTTCAACTCCAGCTCCAGCTCCAGCTCCAACTCCAACTCAAACTGCAACAGTAACAAAAGTACCATTTGACAGCCAATTCAGACTTTTATAGCGGCTTCAAATATCGTGTAAGGCATTTCAAATGTCGTATACCCTTGCAGAAAACCAAGGAAGTTGGGAAATCCCCTATACTCCGTTTGACCGATTTTACTTTTAAAAAGTACAAACAAGTCTAGCGTGATATATACATGATCAGGACGACGAGTTGAGCCTATGAAATTATCCTTTGATTCTGTGAACTGTGTTACGATTGAATAAGAAACAGCGAAGATATGCAACAGATAATTAAGTTTAAATATGGGTTTGCACAAACCTATTGTTTCTCCTCGCTTTTGTTTTAAATACTATTATCAAATGATAATCCAGTAGTTGAGGTTTTTATTCAAAATAATAAATTATTTTAGGTGAAGGATATGCAAAGGGTATTCCATCTTCGGAGCGAGCAATATATGAAGGTTTCTTTACTGTTTTGCAATTGCAAGCTTCCTAAGCCTTTTAATCTTTGATTACACTATGCAACAGCTAGAAAGCATACATAATTGATGATAGATATGTTGCCACATTTGAAGGAAAACCACTTAAAAGTATTTTATTGCAAGTTTATGTTAGTAATTGTAAAAAGTTGTGTTTTCTTTAAGCATGGTCAGATTTTTACAACTCCTGAAGCTAATAAATGTTTATATATATGTACATATATATCATTTGTTTCAGTTAACTAAATATTATATCAGTAGTTATCTGAGTAATACTTATTATGTATAAACTGCTAAATTGGCTAAATTAAAAATTGTTGTTAAAGTTTTTTACTTGTTTTAAATTCGGAAATATTTTAAAATAATTAAAATAAAATTAGCATATTTGCAAATATATAAAAAGCTTTAAAAAAACAAACTCTCCCATCATAAAGTGGTTTATTGTCAAACAAAACAAATCGGTTACAACTAAGCCCAAAAAAAAAACCGGTAAAGGTGTTTCATAGTGTTATCTGAACGTGTTGCATTTTAATTAAAACCTTTTAGATATAAATGCTAAGTGGAGCAGTAGGAAAATGATTGAATCGTGTAAAGTCGTCCAACTGCAGACGGTTGAAAGGCTGCGAAAGTGATTAATTTGTGGGCCTGAACAAAGCATATTTAGCGATTTATAAGTCAATTTCGCTGGCACCTTTCACCGACAGTCCCTAATGATGCATTTGTGTGGCAAGATTGCAAGACTGTTGCCACAAACAGAGTTGCTGCCACAAGCTCTCATCATAATTAGGGCTGTCAATTCATCAATCCATCATGCATGGCAACAGTTTCTGAGGCAATCAGAAATTTCACATTTACATTTACATTTACTTTGGGCTTGGCTTGCAGAGCGAACGAGGAAGCAAATTTAGGCAAATCTGCCAACAATTGTGGCAAGCAGAACTGCAAGCACACACATGCAACAAAGTGAAGCAGGAAGAATTTGCGCTTGCCGGAGCGATTTAAAATTCAAAATTTAACTTTGGATTTTTCCTATCGATGTCACTCGGTGTCCAATTTAATTAACCAAAATCACACCAAAAGCTAAATATGTTTTACTATATTTTATTTTCCTCATTTATTTACTTTTGCTGACCGCCGTTTTAAATGCCGTTATATACGTGCATGCAACAAATCCAAAATAAAATTACCTATGTATATATATATACTATATCTGATTTGCCATTTGTGCAATTACCTTGCACTTGCATTGTACGAGGCAATGGATTAGTGCAGAAGCCAACCGGTTGGTGTTGGTGGTCCCCACAGTGCTGCCACTTTAACTGTTTCCTTTCGGATCTGGCTATTTTTACAGATCAGTTGTAGCCAAACATTTGGAAGAGCATTTGGCGGGATATCTATCTATATCTGTATGTCATGCTCAGATCGAATTTATTGAAATGTTCGATGCCACGCCCCTTCACGCCCTAATCGATAAGTACTGTATAGAAAGCGTAACATTGAACGTAGAAGGTTGTTATTCAGAGTAAACTCTCTCTACCATTATATTTATTTATGATAATCGGTCAATAAACACAGAAGATATTAAATAAATAACCAAGATGTTAAAGATTTTGGCAACACTGGGTGGTGGTGCGGTGGTTAACCCGCTGTGTGCATGTAGCTGCCACAACAATTGACAACAAGCTTTGGAAAATCGCCTGGTTCGCAGTGACGACGCGTCGTATACGTAATGGTTTTTAATTGTACGAGTTTCGCACGCATGTGCTCGGCTTTATTAGTGTTGGTGCCACAACAACAGCAACAACAACAGCAACAAGAGCAACAACAACAGCAGCAACAACAACAACAATGACGACAACATCTCATATATGCCGCCAACAACTTCGGCTGCATCGATAGTTGTTGCTTTGTTGCTCGTTGCCTGTTGTTGTTTGTTGCGTTGTTGCTTTGTTGTTTGTTGCTCGATTTGAAGTTCGTTGCCGCGGTTACTCAATTGGTGTTAGAGATGTGTATGTTGTTGCTGCCGCCGCACATTTCACTTGCTCCGCTTCGGCTCGCCATTTGGGTTTTTGGGTATAAATCAAATCTGGTCTCATGAGCTGAGTCGCATTCAGTCCAACACCGTCTCGGAGTACACAGCCCAAACTCCAGCTTCAACTCGAAAACTATTCAAATCGAAAACTACAATACTTGTGCTTTTTTTTCCGCGAAATATAAAACGTTTGTTTGTTTTTTTGTGTCTTTGTGCAGTGTGGAATTCTAACATAATGCTGAAGTTTGTTGTAAGCAAAATTTAATTTTCAAATAAACCCGCACGGATATCAAGGATTTTGATACCCTGTACCCATTAAATGGGGAAAAACAGGATAGACAACAGTCTGCAAATGTAACAGGCAGAAGGAGTCGTGGCAGGATGACGAGCTAGGGCGATATAATTATATTCGTCTGTCTGTCCTTCTGTTTTTTATAGCAGCTAGAGTCGTTAAATTTAGAATATTGATATGTCTGAACAATACTCAAATCGAGTTGAGTTCAAATTTTAGATGCCACGCCTACTCCGCCCGCAAGTGGATAAAAACCGTATAACTTGCACCACTTTTAACGTTGTATGTTGTCAGTTAGAATATATGTTCTCGGTTATCATATCAATATATCCTCAAAAACGCATTAAAATCGGTTAATAAACACACAAGTTATTAAAGAAAATATATTGAATGCTCTGTTTCGCTCGCTCTCTTGCAGCGTGACCATAAAAGCGAGCTTTAGAAAAAAATAGAAAAAGTTGTGAGAAGCTTTACTGCAGTACTTCGTATGATGTAGAAAAGTAGGGGCAGGGTATTCGAATTCTAGAAAATGGAATCTTTAAAATCAATTATCTCCATTTAAACGACAATCCATTTTGGATAGCATAACTAAAGCGAATTTGTTTTTCTTGTGCTTTTCTTAGCTTCCTTGTCTGTTGTTGTTGGCCGTGAGCAGCGCATTGAAAATCCATGAATACGAACATCAGGAGCATGAGCCGCATCACGAGGAGACGGAGGTGCATCATGAAGTGGACCACAAGCATGCCACATCGCACCAGAGCGTTAAGTTCCATCATTATCACGCCGTGCCCGTCTACATCAAGAAGGAAGATCAGCATTTGGTGAAAAAGCCCATCGAAATTGGCGGCACAAAGCAAAAGTTGAAGATCCTGCATCCCAAGAGCGAGCACAATCATAATCATGGTCTAGTCTTGGAGAATCACAGCGAATCGCATCTTCATGAGCATGGACACTACGAAGAGCCAGTTCATCATTCCGAGCATTACGAACACTATGCACACCATGAATAGCTTATGTAGGCTAGCCCTAGACCCAATTTTCCCATGTTGCCAAATAATGTTAAATGTTTTGATGATTGGGCTTTTTGTGCATGTACTATATATTCATTCGTAGTTAAGAGTAATGTTTTCTTATCATTAAAGTATAATAAATTCTTGAACAAAGTATAACTGAATGCAAGTTGCAATTATCATATTTCTTTACTGTGACTTCCTATTTGTTTACCCATTTGGATCTCGGAAGCTATAAGACCTGGAGCCGCCAAATTTGAAACGTAGGTAGGTGTGTGCTATACACAGACCAAGCTTTTTCTAAATTTCGGATGCTGAGTCCCCTTCGCCCAGAAATCGGTAAAGCCCGTATAAAAAGCACAATTGAAAATATAATTCATTTTTCTGAGCATCTATGTTCCGCTTTTTCTCTTGTTTGTTAACCATTTTTTATCTAACTCTGTGTTGATTGGACAATTGACTTGGGGTTGTAGATGTCATTATTATAAAACAATACAGAGATCTCTTATGTTCCTCTACTCGTTACAGAGGTCTAGATCTGCATTCTGTCCATTTGTAATATAAAATAAAATTTCAACTGCAATTATTCCGCTTGCACCTTAATTTCCTTACATGGAGACTGCCCATATCCAAATCCATTGTTGTACGTGGAACAACAATTTTAAAGGAAGATTTTTGGTAAACACCAAAACAGAAAATGTGTCAATAAATTTACTATAATATATTCAGCTGTGTTGTGGAAAACTAAATTGTTTTGACCACCTAAATTCGATCGTTTTTCTTCTTTTACGATTCTGAATATCAGAATAGTCCTGATTACGTTGTATTCAAATATACTATTATTTAAGGTTTTTTTTTTTTATTATTAATAATATATATCTATCCGTTGTATGCTTCGGTTTTTCCATCTGTTGTTTGCCAAACTGAAAGTTGTCACAAAATGCACAAAAACATATTGAATTTTATTTGAATTTTCAATTTCAAGCTCTTGTTTTTATTTTTAAAAATATTTTTCTATCGCATGGTATGCTTCAGCTTATAGCTTTGATGCTTGGGTTAGAGCTGGAGGTCTCCCCCACCCCTCGAATAAATAATTTGTTAATAACTAGGCGACAAAAACAAAAAAAAAAAAACAAAAAAAATTGAAACAAAACAGAACAAATAACACATTTGCGTAGTTTAAGTAATTTTGCATAGACGGAATAGACTATTTAACAGACTAATGCTTGGGCGGTGGTCGCAGCGCCAGATTCGCCTCCAAGTCCTTGCCCGAGGTGCCAGCTCTGAGGAGCTTCTTGCCCGGCGCCCCGCCACCACCGCCGGCACCGCCACGCTTGCCACGCTTGATGCCACCCATGCCAGTGGCACCGCCATTCGTGGCAAGGAGGGCGCCACGCAGCTGCTGCGTCTTGTACGTGTGCTGGTAGCCGTATCCCTCGGGATTGTTGTTGAACTTGGGGCTGTAGCTGTCGTAGTCGAGGTTGCTGGCCTTGTAGGCGCTGGAGCTTGGCTTGGTGTGCGCCTGACGCACCGACTGCTCCCAGCTCTCGCGCTCCTCCTCGTACTTGCTGGACAGCGGCTCCTTCTTGACCACGTACTGGTAGGGCATGGTGTAGCTGCCGTCGTCGTTGTCATCGGTGTCCAGGGGCTGCTTCTCCGACAGCTCCATGCTGCTGGCTAGGGGCTCTGCAAAGTAGCCGGAGTAGCCCTTGTAGTCCGGATGCAGTTGCTCGGCCGTTGGTTTCAGCTTGTGGTGTCTGTACTCCTGGACTTGCGACTGCGCATGCAGCTGATTGGCGCGCAGCTTGTCGGGCTTGTAGGGCAACGAGTTGATGTCATGGTAGATCTCGGAGTTGAAATACAGTTTCTGCGGCTTGCTCGTCACACGCTGCTCGTCCTGCTCCCGCTCCCGCTCCGGTGTTGTTATCACATGCGAAAGATCGAACTCCTCGATGTTTTTAAGCGCAGCGCCATGATCAAAGTGCTCCGAGCTGCCCTTCAATGGCAGCGTGTACGGCTTCGAGACCGTCTTCACCGTCGCCGTCTGCAGCGGTGCTCGTGTCTTGATCTTGTAGATGAACTCCACGTTGGGCGCCAGGGCATCTGCCGTCAAATCGGGCGCCTGGTAGGCGCTTTCCGTCTCCGCCTGATAACGCTGCGGCTTGTTGGCGCCTGGCTTACTCAGCTGTTGCTGATGGTGCTGCACATGGTAGTGAGCAGGCTGACGGCTCTGGGCTGAAGTGGATGTGGACGTGGAAGTGGGATTTGTGTATTTTGAGCGCACTGCGTTGCGTTTCTCCTCGCCGGAGTTGGCACCGGAGGATGCGGAATTTTGCAGCGAGAGCAGCTTGTAATAGGTCTTGGTGGCCGGCGCTGGGGTTTCCTGCGGTGCGGTTATGATCTTGCCCTCAGCTTCCAGCTCCTTCATGTACTTGATCACCGACTTTTCGATCTGTTTCATAATCTCCGCCTTGGGTATTTCCGTCGATGCCGAAACGCGCACCTTCTCCTCCGCATCGGCCTCGATGTTGCGATACATTTGCGATGTGGATGCGGATGAGGCTGCGGATGAGGATGAGCCCGAGGATGCCGGATAATTGTAGTACTTGGTGCGATACAGACGCTCGATATCGCCTCCCACCGCCTCCCCCTCTGCTTGGCCTTGACCTTCTCCTCCAGCCCCCCTCTGAGCTGGCGTTGTGTACACCTCATAGCTGCGTGGCACCGACTCCTTCTCATAGACGGGCGCGGGAGCGGCCAAACTGGATTCACCAGCTGCGTCCAATGGCAACTGTTGCTGCTGCTGCTGCTGATGTTGTTGCTGTTGTTGCTGCTGTTGCTGCTGTTGCTGCTGTTGCTGCAGCTGCCTCTGCTGCTGCTGCTCGGCCAGCAGCAGCGCCTGCTGCTCCACCAGCTGAGCCTGCAGCTCCGCTTGGATTTGTGCCTCCAGCAGCGCTGTTTGCTGTGCCTGTGCCTGGGCCTTCAGCTGCAGTTGCTGATGACCTTTGGTAATCGCCGGATGCTCCGAGGTGGAAATAAAACTGGAACTTGAACTTGAACTGGCACTGGAAGTGGAAGTGGAACCGAAGGGTCGCTTTGTGACAACCGCTGTGCGTCCGTGTGGCTGCTGTTCCTTATGCCGTGTGCCATAAGCCAACTTCATGGCGTTCGCCACATACTCGGCAGCCGTCTCCGAATCCTCCAAGGCAATCTTCTCGTGTCCCGCAGCTCCAATAGCATCAGACGCCCCTACTATGCTGCCACTAAAGTCCACATTGAGCTTGTTGTGCGGCGCCTGGGAAGAACTCTCGTGCTCCGGTCGTATCAGATTCAGCTCCACTTGTCTGTAGCTGTAGTCTGTGGAGAGATGCGGGCAACAGTTTATTTATGTAATATAAATTGGAAACATAATAGGCGGAGCAGATCAGTCGGAATACCCTGTACCCTACATTCGAAATTTAATTTTATAATAAAAGTTTTACACAAAACGCGGCAGCAATGATTCTTCTTACTTTGTTGCTGTGCCAGGCGAAGCCTGCAATACTTGTTTCATTATTATCTTCTGTGTTTAAACACCTGTTTCAAAGCGCTTTTCAGAACAGTTAAATATAGCTGTAGAGAGTTTATATTGCGAATAACAACCTTCTAATACCAATATTACAGTATTTATGTAGGTTTTTTGGATTTTGGTCGTAAAAGAGGCGTGGCATCCAACATTTGTAATGAACACGATCTGCGTATGATATACAACTACCGATATACATATATAAAAATAGATGCTCTAGCTGTTATAGTTTCCAAGATCTAAGCGTTAATACAGACGGACGGACAAACTTTCTCCCAGGGTATTTAATATTGCGTCCGACCTTTCCGACCTGGTGAATGTTTTCATACTTCACAGTAGCGGATTTGAAAGTTGTAATTACCCGGAGTTGGATCCTTGGTCCTTGTGTGCATTGCAGCTCCACGGCGCTGATAGTTGCGACCAGATCCATCTGAGCGACTGGCGGCTAGGGCCAGCTGATCGGACAGGGGCGATCTCTCACTGGAGTCGTCGGCGGCTGTCTTGGCAGGAGGTCGCCGGGCCATGCGTGGCTGGGACTGGGCTGCAGACAAGGTCAACTGCATGGAGAGCTGTAAGTAGAGGTCGGGGGAATGTGGATAAAAGAGATCTTGGCTATGGTGGACCAATTAGGCGGTAATCGTTAGCATTGGCATTGTTGGGAATGCAAAGTGTGGATTTATTCAATTGGCGATTTGATTTCGCTTTTCTGTTGCTAAAGCACACAAAAAACATCAATTTTATAATTGAAGTAATTAAAGTTAAACCAATTCGCTTTCGCTTTCGATGGGGCGCCACGGCTAATAGCCAACGGGGTAACGGGCCAATTGCCACTTGCCAACTGCCCCGCCTATGTGCTGCTCCCCTCCCCCGCCACTCCACCGATTGCTGTTACTGCTCATCCATCAGCTCCTGTGTTTGGCGCAATTTGTTTTGATTGACTTGGCGCTTGAGCTGCGTCCGCAGCAAGTTCAATAGCCCCAACATCGAGATAATGGCAACGGCAACATGAAATACTTTCGACACGCAATTTTGCAGCGATTGAAGCCGATTTAATAGACAAGTGCCTGGTGGTGATGGAGAGCATTCAAGATTGCCAGCCTATCGCTGCTCTCTCGGCTTAAATCACTCATGAGACATTGCTAAATACCGAGTATTAATTCACTCGAAGAGCGACTAAATGCCTCAACACGTTACTTATCGTAACAGATGCGATACAAAGTAATATTATACGCGGTAAATATATTTAATCATCGATAATTTTACTTGGTGGAAAAGCTCATTGTCTACGAAGTAGAGTAGTTTTTAAACCTATCAAGTTAGTGCAAATGGAAAATGAGTGTAACAGGTCGTCTGTCTGTCCCACCGTCCTTCCTTCCTAGAACTCCCAAACTATAGGTTCTAGAGGCATCATTTCGCTATGTAGGTTCTCCTATACTGTACGCTGATCAAGTTTATTTGTAATGCTATTACAGTCTCCATCTATGTTGCATTACGATCGGATAAGAGACACCGAAGATATGCAACATACAATTTGCTTGACAGTGTGTGCATTATTCAAACTAAAAAGTACAGGGTCTCCTACTGTCGGTTACGTCTGACGGAAGCCTTACGGCTATTTATTGCATATATGATACTACTAATGACACAATAAATAAAATCTCTTTTTTTAAATTCAGTTTCAAATATATATAATATTTCAATATATATCTGTTATGATAATGTTAAATGTTAAATCATTTTGAAGTTCTTTCGATTTGTATTTATTCTGTTATCAAACTGTTATAAAATGTGTCTATACCAACATTCGTTTAATAATTACCCTTAATCCAGACAGATGTTCTCAAAATGCAACCAAAAGCTCTTTTGTTTTTCTCGAAATAAATACAACTTACTTAGTAAGCGACGTTTTTATGAATGTTAATTATAAGACTATAATAAATTTTCTGTTAATGGTTGTTGTGAATGACATAATTACATCTGTCAGTTCACTAATTAAAATGTATAGTAACATATTTAATATTATAAAATGGGGCAATTTTTAGAATGTCTTCCATATACAATAAACATTTGTTTTTGCCAAATGGTTTGATTAGAGTTCTGAGCGGGTAATAATGGATATTGAGGCCAATTTTTGAATGCACTTTCAACACTTTTTCCACATATGAGCACAGAAAAAAAAGTGAGTCGATACTTGAACTGATTGTTTTGGTGATTTATCGGTTTATTCGCACTTGTACTGGTACTTACAATTATCATAAGCGCGGCAAGATATAGCCTTCGATTCAGGCCTAGATTGAGGATCGTGGCCGACCGATAACGCGTTGTCATGGCGGAGATCATTTCGCGTCAGTTACTGGATTTGAATTGTTTGCGCCGAGCTGGCAAGGCGAGGCTTTTATAATGACGCTCTGCCGGTGCAGCGGAAAATTTATGCGAATGTACAAGCCAAAGAAAACTAGCGAATTATAACAGACGCACACACATACACACAATTACAGAGAGAAAGAGAGTGGCGAAGAGAAACAGAGAAAGATCTGTCTTCACGGAGACATTCGCTTTCAAGCTGCAACGGTGCATCGTGACGCCATTAACAGATGGACATTCAAATTGTAACGGCCATTTGGCGCTCCGCACTCTGCGTATGCGTGATAAGTCGTACGGCCCGTAATGAGCCATCACACATACGCCTCGTGTGCCGCACACGCACCGTTCCAAGCAGCAGAGGTTGCAATTGCCACCACACACACAATTCAAATCATGTTAAGTACCCAAATTATTTTTATAGCCACGGTCTCAATTTCGATGCACTCAACTCAATTTAAGCCACACACTCGACATGCAAATACGTGCATTAACAATTACTAGCCAAATACTTTATCATACCTGACTTAAAACATTGTTGTTATGCCACATTTTTTTTAGAGAAGAACCAAGCATGCTTAGTTTAGTTTCTTTGTATTTGATTTTGTTAATAATAAAATAATACAAATATTTGAACCTTGTACTTTGAAGAAGTGCAGAAGAATCTTTTAAGTAAGTGCTGAGTCAATATGGCGCTGTCTATCTGTATGCTACACCTAGATACATATTACAAACTATAAGAGCTAGGAATATAACTGTGGAATTTTAATTCTCCTATACTATAAGCAGATCAAGTTTGTTATATATTTTTATTTTAAAAGTACAGACTTGTAATTTGTTTTGAATTATATTTAAATAAACATATATATTTTTAGCCCAACAATATAATATTTATAAACCATGGCAATTTAATTGGTAATGGCAAAATGAGAGCCTTATTAGCCCCATTCAAATATGTACAAAGCAAAACTTTGATGCATCGTATCTCTGTTAATTATGGACCGATTTCGATTAAATTTACAGAATTCGCAAGCATTGACTACGGAAGACAGAATTTAGTATTTAACTTTGTCAAGATCAGGGATATTTATACATTGTGGGTCTGCCACGCCTCTTCTGCCTGTTCCATACGCAGAAAGTTGTTAACCCTGTTTTTCCCCACTTTCAATGGGTGCAAGGCATAAAAACACTTGTAAATTTGTAAGTGCTTTGCGAACATCTCTGAATCCGCAGCACGAACCATGGACAGAGGCTGCAACAGCATAAAGCGCATAAATCGTCGGCAAGTTAGTATTTGGATTGTTTTGGTCGAGTTGCAGTGTGCGCATAAAGGTTTCAGTTACTTCATGGCCACTGATTGAATGCATAGTAATTAACTTAGAGAGAAAAGAGTTGCACACAATTTATGATGATTTTATCAGACAGTCGAGCACAGACAATAAAATGAGCTTTTTCGCAGTTGTCTGAAGCTGCAGCTGAAACTTGAACTCAAGCTGAAAATGAAAACGAAAATGGAATCATAAATAAGATTTCAATTTTTGATATTGGCGGACAGCATGAATAAACAGAAAGCTAAATGAATTTCATTTAATAGCCCGGGTGAAATGGGCTTCATTGTTAACCTACGTTTTGATGATTTTTCTACTTTTCGATTCCGGCCATACGATTAGCACCCACCTCAAACATAAACGATTTCTCAATGAAACAACTGCGGCAACTGCAGCGGGAATGGAAGTGGGAACGGATTCGTGTCTGGGCATGCCACATGTGAAGATCAACAACCTTGCCAATGCGAATACGTGAATGCAATGCATTCGCGTTATATGGCCAAATGCAGCAACAACATACCACCGTCAGCAACCAACTACTAACAACAAACCAACAACAAACCAACAACAAACAACAATAACAGCTGCTGCAGCAGCAACGGAGGCAACGGCCAATAACGATGAAGAAGTCAACGCACAGTGCTTCACAGCTATTTTATTTTATATTAATAATAATAATAATAATAATAATATCATGGTAAATTTTATTTCATTTTTCCATAACATTGTTTGTAGTTCTAACATTTGTTATTGGTGTTATAAGAGCCCTATCATCCAAATGACGAACCACTTCTTTCAAATGATAAACTACCTCATCCAAATGCTGCACTAGTTTATCCAATCCAAAATGCCAATGCTATTTGGATGATATGATCGTCTTTTTCTGTGGTGTGTAGAAATAATTTCGGCAATTAGATTTTGCTTAGCAGTTGATATTTCTTCAAGACTAATGGTAAAAATTCGGATCGGCTGCAGTCGGACTTATCCAACTGCTCGAAACACAGCACCCTTCTTCGTCAACGATCGAGTGAGACAAATCAACCAATATTAGTTTTTTTTTTGGATAACTTCTATGTTTATCAACTAATTTCAGCATTTATGAATCTATGTGTCAAATCACAATCGGCTACATTATAAGTTGTGCAAGTTTGAAATAATTTGCAATATATGCTATATGCTATACATATAATCCAGTTCCGAATTTGGGGCTTTTTGCTCACATAGTTTTAAAAATCGATGCTTTCGACATTGGGAAATTACTAAATGGAATCGGCTCATCGTATTCTGCTTTTGCACATTTCAATATAAATATAGAAAATAGAAAACCTGCACAAATTTTTGAGAGGAGGTTCAACGCAGTTTGTCACACTGTTTAATGACTGTGCTCGCAACGCTTGGACAATATTTGAAAATGTTACGTTTTGTGTGTTGGCCTAACGCTTAAGAGTTATTAATTTGTTGCTGTTAGCGAATTGTTTTGGTTATTGTATGTTTGGCGTAGTTTATGGGTCCATTGTTGTGGCGGCATTTAGATTATTACACATTTTAAGGCCTTAACGTGGTGTCGTTGTCGTTTTAGTTGTCGCTTTCCTCAATATTTTCAGGGGGATTATTTAGCTTTTCGTCGCTCCAATGTCTCCAAGGCTTACGGAAATGCTAATAACTCAAATGGAATGCATGGAGGATGCTGTAAGCTGGCAATTGGAAGTTTTTCCCCTACTTCGTCTTGTTTCCGTTGGCCAGTGTCTCATGGGTGGAGTTGGGCTAGGTCTGAGTACGTTCGCTATCTTGGCCATCTGCCCATATAACCACGTGACAACAATGACAAATTCGATGCATTTTCAAAGCAAAACTTTCAGTTTCAATCGACAGACCTCAATGCGGCCAGTAGAGGAAATTTCCAAAGATTGAAGCACAATTTTTTGCATCTGCCAGATGCAAAAATTTGTATCTACAGTTGCGGAAGTTGTTGGCGCCTCTTTGTTTTTCGCAAGTACTGTGGTTCATAATTTGACGTGAAGTGGCATCACAGTAGCAATCGCAGTAGGAGGCAGCTGCCACTGCCGCATTTAAATAGGAAGCATTATAGAAATTGGCACAATTCGCCACACATTGCGGCAGCTGATTATGTTAATTGTTTTGCTTACATATTCCAATTTTACGTAAACTCATTTAAATGCTGTGGCAACAGGCTAACAGGCAGCAGCAAACATTTACATTACTCAATTGTTGCACAGGGTGAAAGTTTCAAATGGCGCAAAATTGAATGAAAAATATTTACTAACAAGAAAACAGAATCTGGATGATTCCAACCCATATAAACAATTTTCAGCAATCCATTTATGCCATCAAAAACAAACTCTTTCTTCCTACTCCCTCTTCCTACTGCCTACTCTCTTACCAACTCCCTGCTTCCTTCTTCTTGCTCCTATTCGCAGTCGATATTCCCTGTTCCTACTCCCAGTTCCTACGCCTTTTTTTCTTTATCCCCATTCCTACTTCCTATTCCTACGTTTCTGTTCTCTCCTATTTCTACTCGGTTTTCCTACACCCTGTTCCTGCTCTCTGTTCCCTCTATGTTTATACTCTCCTTTCCCACTCTCTGTTCCTATCGTCTCTTCCTAACCCTGTTCCTACTCTCTTTTCTCACTTCGTGTTCTAATCTCCGTTTCTTTCTTCTTCCACTCTCTGTTCTTTGCCTAAATTCCCAATCTCATGTCTTTATTTCTGTTCTCACTCTCTCGTCATACTCTCAGTTTATATTCTTGTTCTTACTCCCTATTCTTACTCAAAAGAAGGTAAATGTTGCTACTCCCTTGTCCTAATCTCGTTACTACTCCCTCTTTTTCCTCCATTCTTTATGAAAATCTAAGCACAGCTTATATATTTCTTATAAAGCATAGTTAACGTTGATCGGGTTGTTGATTCGGATTTAATGGCAGCTTAGAATATACCTAACAAAAAATATTTGTGAATTGAAAAATTTCATTGATTTTGGTTAAAGCTCCGCGCCTTAAAATACGCTAAAAATATTGTACTTTTGAATTCTTTTGAATATTTGTTTCCGTTCCGATAACTAAATCTACTAGAATTAAAACATAAATCCACAAATAGGTTAAAGTTTGATAAACTGTTGCAGGTAAATCACGCTTTGGTCTTTTCCTGTTAATTTGGCTTTAGGATTGCGTGATCGCATTTGATTTTTGTGGAATTTTGAAGCATTTGTTTTCTCTCTTCCTTTTTGTTTTGTGTGGTGTGTGTAATGTGATATTTATAAATCTGCAACAATTAACACCAAATAAATTCAAATACGAAATGCTTGCCAAACTACACCAGTTTCGAATTGATATTATTATTTGTTTGTTTATTGGTTTTATGCGTGACTTCCGTGCGATAATCAACAAATTGCGTAAGTTGTGTTATATGCACATGGAAAATGTCCGTATTTAAAATTTGTTTGTTGCGTCAGCAGACCTTCTTACTCCAGGTAATATTCGCAAGCATGCTCTAAATATGTTGCATGCTTTTAGGCGAAGCAAAATATAGTTAATTGTTGGCAAATTGTTAGTGCCTTTTGGTAGATTCAATAGCAATATTTACTACTACGACTTCTTCTGTAACGGTTAGGTTCTTTCACGTCCCACATAGTTCTATGTCCAGAATTTCAGAGTAGTTTTGGCCAAACAATCTATACATTATCTATGCATCAGCAAACTTTTCCCAATCTCTTGGCTTTCAGGTACGTTGGCTGAGTAATATTCGAGCTATATTCGATGTATAAAAAGGTCTATAGCATATGTCGATCATGAATAATTCAAAAGTTGGATGCCACGCCCACATTTACGCCCCAATCGATAAAAACGAAGAACAAGTTCATTTTCCATGTATATTTTTTGTACATCAACATATAGTTTAAGAATATGCTGAATTTAAGAATTTGATAAGTTGAATAAAACAAGAGAGCCGTATGTTTTATAGTTTTATTTGTGCAAAAATAAAGATTTATAAGCACATACATATCATTACAAACTAATTATTGCACATATTAACACAATTGTTGTTGTTAGCAGGTAACAAAAAACAAAAAAAAAAACACTCATAGTATTCATGAAATTGAATTACAGCGGCAAAAACAAGTGAAATGAGCATGAAATGAACGTGAAGTAATAGACCCTTCGCACTCTGGCAGTGCAGGGTGTGAAAACGGGGCGAGATGAATTGGAATTTTTGAAATACGAATCAAAATGAAGGACAGATATGCGGGAGTGCCCTCGATGATTCCAGAACTAAAATAAATAGTGCGCATGAAATGAAAGTAAGTCCGCGTTTACACGCTGATGTTTTTACATGCAGTCTTTGTTTGTCGGCAAGAGTTGTAGAAAGGGTAAAACTTCATGACCCATGAAGCTGCGCGGCTTTTCTCGATTGTTAGTAAACACAGAGTTGCATGCGCTCAAGCACAGGGTTGCATGTAAGCAAATTAGTTATCGATAAGCACTTATCGCTACGCAGTTACGAGGTTGTGCAACATATTTCATATTTCATATTTCATTTCATGTTGCACATTTGAAATTAATGCAAACAAAACTGCATAAAACAAGTGCGACAGGATTTCCGATGATGTGTCAAAATAGATGAATGCATGAAAAAACAGCATCGTGTAAATGCGGCCCAAGAGCTCGAGTTGGGGTTAAGCTAAAAGTGAAATTTAAAGTATAATACAATAACATTAACAATAGCCGCCTCCCCCGTCCGGCTAACCCTCGAGCAGCTGCGTCGTCTTGTACTCCACCGCCGAGCCCATCTCCGCCCCGAGCTTCTCCCGCACGTATTCCCGTATCTGCTGCAGCTGCTGATCCGCGGCGTGTTCCGGCTTGGCCGCTCTCTTGCCCTGACGCATCTTGAGGCCGTGGGCGTGGTAGTTGAAGGGCGCCTGGGTGATGCCCATGGGCTCGGATGGCTGATAGTCATCCGTTGTGGTCGCCACCTCGTCATGCGGGCTCTCAGCCAGGGGCTGCGCACGATGCGAATGATGCGAATGATGCTGCGCGGGCAGAGCGTACATGCTGGCGGCGTAGTCTTTGCTCTGCGTATCGAAGATCACCTTGGTGTGCGTCTGCCGGGGATTGTTCTCGGTGATGGGCAGCTCATGCTCATGGCCCGGCGCTGTCGGCGGCTCCTGCTCCGGCACGTAGATGGGCTGCTGCCGATGTGGATGTGGCTGCTGCTCAGCCGCAGCCGGAGCTGATTCGGCGTAGTGCGCCTGTGGCGCCATGGCAATCAGATACAGATGCGGCTGATAGTTGCCATCGTACTGTGCCTGCTGCTGCGGCTGCGCGTAATAGAACTGCGGCTGCGGCTGCTGCTGCTGCTGCGGCTGCTGCTGATAAGCCGTGGGCGCGTAGTAATCCTCTGGTGCCTGCTGCTCGTACTGTGCCAGCTGCGGCTGATGGCGTCCCTTGTAGCTCTGGTAGACATCGTGGATGGCCCCGTATTGCACTGGCGGCGGCGTCGGCGCCAGCTGATGCGCGTAGCTCACATCCGCCTGGTACTGCGCCTCCTCATGCTCCGCTCCCGCTCCATGATCGTACGCCTCCTCGGGCTGCTGCTGATGCTGCTGCTGCTGCTGCTTGCGCTGCTCGGCCTCCTGCAGCAGCTGCAGATACTGGGCGGCGCGTATTTCCAGGTACTGCTGCAGCAGCGTCTGCAGATGCGCCGCGTACTTGGCCGGACCGGGTATACGCAGCACTATGACCGGCTCCTGGTATCCGGCGCCATCGTCGGCATCCGCATCCGCATGCGCTGCCTGCTGCGGCTGCGGCAAATCGATCTGCGGCTGCTCCGGGTGCACGTGATGCTCCGCTGGCGTCTGCTGCGGTTCGTAGCTGGTTTGGGGCTTCAGCTCGTAGGAGTAGGAGGGCTCGATGGTCACGCTGGTCACCTGCTGGTGCTGCTGATGCGGCTGTGTCGTCTCCGTCTGGTCGTAGTCCGCCGGGGAGTAGCCCGTGTAGACGTCTGGTGATTCTGTGGCGGGTATATCGTGCTGGGAGTACGGATAGAACATGAATTTGGGCGGCGTGTAGTCGTATCCCTGATGCGCATAGCCGTAGCTGTAAAAATAGAAAAAAACAAAATTTTGATTTCAGTTTCACTCTGATTTCAAGTATTTATTAAACCCAGTTTAAGGAATTGTAATTTGTACAAGAGTAAGTAAGGAAGTTATCTTAAGATAAATAAATAAATATTTTAAACATGTCTAATTTATAAGATGTTTTTATGGTTCTCTGAACCTAATAGTTAAGAATTACACTTGATTTTAGCTTACCAACATTTAATCTTTCTCAAATTTATTAAAACCTGAGCGTTACTTCTATTTTTAGTTGTTGCTTATGTTTCGCACCCTGTTAAAGTTTTATCTCTTTAATTTTCAGAATTTTACTTATTTGATATTTGTAGATATTATTGACCGTTTTATAAGGGGTCAGAGTTATTTTCCCTCGAGATCGGGCACTAAGTTTGTATATGTTAAGCATGACTATTATAGGTCCTATTAAAAGCCTGCTATTGCCTCAATATACCTCAGGTATACTTCTATCGAGTCGCTCTGTGTGTCTGGCGTATTAATGTAGAGATCTCGGAAATCATTTTCAGAATATAGATATACTATATACCATACCAGGATCACGCTTATTTCAAATGTTGGATGATAGAAACCGAATGACAAGTGTAATATTTATCATAGATGGTTGGTATCCGGACTATATACTGCCGTTATATTTATCTATCCTGAAAAGCGCATTAAAATTGGTTATTAAACACAAACGTATTAATGAAACAATAATATATAAGCATTCCTGCTGCGCTTTGTATGAGTTTTAATAAATACAAATGTTTGTTTGAAACTTAGAGTGCAGGGAACTCTACAGTCGGGCGCGTCCGACTGATCGGCTGCGTTCTTACTGGTTTCATTCTGGCTACTGACCCGAGCTCGCCATCGATGGTGCGTTTATTGTTTTTGCCGCCGCCGCTTGTGGAGTTGTCGCGCTCCACTTTGATCTTGATCTTGTTGCCGTGCAGCTTGAACTGCTTGTCCAGCTCCTTGATGAACTCCAGATCGTCTGCCGGAAGATTGCTGAAGCTGTCGTCCAGGGCAATCGCAGGCTTTGTCCCAGCTGCCGCCTTGCCGCTGGCTGCGATCTTCACACGTGGTTTGCTTGGCTTTGTGGTGGCTGGATTGGCGATGGTGGCTGCAGTGGCTCCCGTGCTGGGTGTTTTGGTGGGTCGCTTTTTGAGGGTGGTCACCTTCTTGGGGTAGCCACCTCCTGATGATTTAGTTGGCGCCTCGCTGGAACCCGCGGCGTTAGCCAGGCAGAGGGCCGCACTCAAAGTGCACTGAAAGGCATAAGAATCAAGATGAAATGTTAGAGTTTCTGGCTAATGGTACTTGAGAGTGTGGAGCTATACAAATGGACACAAGTGGTCTGAAAATGTCCATTACTGACTACTGGCTACTGGCTACTGGCTTTGTTGGGGTCTTTGTGTTGGCTTTGGGATCAAGGTGAAGCGCAATCGAGGTGCTTCGATTGCACCAAAAGCTCTTTTGTTTTTTGTGCTTTGTTTTTTGTCTCTGCTTTTATTTTGTTGTTAGTGTGCTCTTGGCTATCGAATGGTCTCGATACAAAAACGCCAACCATGAAAAATCAATAAATAAACGACCAATAATAAAGTCAACAGACGCTTTTTCAGCTTGTTTACATACACACAAATTCATTTCACATTTGACATTTCATTCAGGCAGGCTGTTAAATGAATAGTTTGAATGAATGAATGGCTAGCCGTATAATAAAGGGGCAATTGTAGTCTAAATGTTGTAATAATATTACTTTGGCGCATCTATAATATTGTTGTGTTAGTATTGCTGATGTTATTATCGAACAACTTTGGCGAGTTTGTGTTCTAAGTCTTTTGTTTTCCCCACAAAAGCCAACAATTTTACTGCAACATTTAAAATAAATTTGCGAATATGCTTGCAAACTATAATTATATTTAAAGTTCGGTTCAAAATTGTGAGTTAAAATACTTAATAATATGCGTGACCCATAATTATTAGCGACCGTCAGATTCAAATTAACTAACAATTTACACCTAGTGAATTAGCAGTGTAATTTATTAAATTTACGCTAAATTATATAATCAGCATAATTAAATTTATATTTCCTTGACTAGTAAGTATATAATTAATTATAAAATAAATAATGATAAGTAAATACAGAACTGGCAATTTCCTTGACTGCTAGGTATACAATTAATTATAAAATAAATAATATTATATAAATAATTAAATGCTTAAGAATTAAATAAATAAACAGGTAAGCTGTGTTATTAAATAAATAAATAAATAAATTAGTTTCACTTTCTTTCTTTTATGTACAGTCAAGTTTATATTTTGGTTCTGAAATAAAATGCCACAAGCTGATGCTCTCTTAAATATTCTAGGTACATTTTCAAGTGATGTGTACTAGCTTTAATTGGGGTTATTGGGAATATAAAGTAATTCAAAAATTGTAATATTTATTATTCACTATCTATCTATATATGTCTCGGACCTGAGCATTAATTGATTTGTGCTCAACTCAAAGCAAAACCAAGAAAGTCTCCTATAAACATGCACCATAATTGTGGCTCTGTCGTATGCCTATAATTGCAACACATGTGAGATTCGAATAACTTGACGCTGACAAGCGGCTGCCTTTGCTCTCCTCTGTAATAATACTTAAAATTTTAATTGCATTTTGTCACTCAATTACAGCGGCGATAAATCCGAAACTGGGACAGTGTGTCAAGTAGACTCGCAGATGGATAATTTAATGGCTCGGCTGATGGAGTTGCTGTTAACATTTCACATACTTGCTATAACTATGCATGCAGATATAGTATATGCTATATACATATATACATGTGTGTGTATGTGAGTGTGTCTGTGTGTGTTAGTTTTAAGCAGGAAGAGTTAAATTTCAGCCAAGTCAACTTGCTGCACGGGCGCACCTGCAACTACCACAACAGAAATGCCTCAAAAAATAAGAAATAATTTTTGTCAAATGCTAGCGCTATAGATGGGGCAAACGAGGGAGGGAGTACGGGAGGGGATGGGGGGAGGGGATGGGGGGAGGGGATGGGGGGAGGGGGAAATCGTCGAGTTTCGCTAACATGCCAATATACGCGATCTTTGTTGTTATGCTGGCCCCGCTTTATATAATGCGTCTAGGCTGCAAATGCCATTTACCCCAACCCATCTCCAAGCATGCTTTCCAACACTGGCCCGGCCTCTGCTGCTTTCTGTCCGTTCGCTGTCAGCTCGGCTAGCGTTGATTTATCTCTATCTTGGCAAAAAACAGCGCTAAATTTTTGTGTAATAATTTAATTAAAAACACTTGCTGCTGCTGCCTTTCACTTTGCACCAACGAAAATTGTCAAGCAGCTCAGGCAGAACATATGCCACATGCCACATGCACAGACCCCACTAATTTTCACTTTATTGCTCCTTGCTGAAGACACTGCACACTGGCAGAATTGTAAAATTAAATTTCAATCTTTAATTGAACTCTGCTTTGTATACTTATACGCAGATTAAGTTTATTTAAAATATTGGATGCCACGCTCCCTCCGCTCGAAATAAACAATAAACGAATACATTGGAATATTTAAGAGATGCAAATCTGTATACATCAAATCTAAATCAAAATCTTCAGTTATTAGTGGAGATCATCCATACCAATTTGGAAAATTTGAACAACATAGGTCCATCTTTAAGAGAGATATGATGCATCAAAATTTTGTTTGTTTGATAGGCACTCACACATTTGAATGCTGCCACTTAGGCGTGCATTTCACCAATCAACAATAAAGGAGTTGTTGAACCGTTTTATCCATTCAGTTAAAAGGTTTGCCGAATAGTTCTCAATTAAACTAAAAAATATCATATTGTGGCAAAAATATGATTATTTATTGAAATATAAATTTAAATCATAATTAAAATAAATAGTACATCATATATTTTGATAAATGGTTTTCAAATTATATTTAAAATATGGGGTACAGCGTATTTTAATCTGGATTTTCTTTGAGTTGATTTACGACACCGTTTCAGTTTAATAGTGAGCATTTTCGTTTAATATAATTTGTCGTAAGAAAAATTAAAATTGAATATCATCAAAAATGCTTAAATGCGAATATAATACGAGATTACCGAAATACGCTATGCCGTTTCTCTCAGTGCACATGTTGCCAATGGCGTTTGAAAATTCCTATTGCCATCGGCAGCAACAAAACACAATAAAATTGCTGCTGATGTTTGAGCCACGCAACGCGTGCAAATTAGTTGAAGTATCATCATTTTGTTGCTCTTGTTGTTGTTGGCTTTAGCGCTGCTTTATTGTTGTTGTTGTTGTTGTTGTTGTTGTTGTGAGTGTTGTTGTTGGTCACGAGTTGTGAAATTATGCAACAGCGCATACAACACACAAGCTTCGCGATCAAATGTAAATGAAACAACAATCAAGCAAAACTTTATAGCTCAATTGCAGTTAATCCTGTGCGGCTAATAACTGTATATTGTATAACAACAACAACAGTAACAACAACAGCAACGTTAACAACAACAACAACGACAACCACATAGTGCAACAGACAACCACAAGAAACGAGTTCTCATTACATTTGCGTAAAGCTGCAGCCGCAGCTTGTTGGTTTGGAAATCCGCAGATCTGTCCCAATTAGTGCCTAGATATGGCACCGTTAGCTACCAGATGATGTTGTTGTTGTTGTTATGTTGTTGTTGTTGTTGTGTTGTGTTGCTGTTCTGCGAAAACGAGGCCGAGAGCGAACAGAACCGGAGGCATCTCAGGCCAAGCGTTTAGCAGACAAGGGCAAGGGCGACTTCTCTCGGCTGAGATCAAATCAGTTAAGTTCAGACAACCCAGCCAAGCGATAAGATTGATGTGCAGCCAAGACCAGCAGAGATCAGCAGACAGTTCGCCTCAAGCCACCACAATATTTTACCAGACTTTTCCTTTATTTTCAGTTTTACTTTTAATTTTGCTTTTGCAGTCCGTTTGCATTTGCCAACTGAAAGTTAAACCGAATGCAGTCTGCGGTTGCACCAGCAAAAACGTTGATCTACAGGGTGATCCAGTTTGTGGCAGGTTTGTTTCGTTTATAGCTAGGGAATCCATTAAACTTTCAGATGCGTTCGACTGATTGGCTGCCACACTAACTGCATTATTGTAATTGTTTTCGAAAATAAAATATATTATTTTTGGTAAAATCAATTTTAAATGTTACCTCAATTATCATTATTGCGATGAAATCATTAAAGCCTAGAGTTTGTAAATTCTAATAAAAGTTAATTTTAGATAAGGCTAATATTAATTTCAGCAATGAAGTTTTCAATTGAATAAAAGGAAAACATTAATTTTTTAAAAACATCTTACATTTTAAATGAACTTTCAGAATTTTATGACTATTATATTTAAAATGTTACTTTGATTATTATTATTGACATTGAATCAATACAAATATTGTAGATATTTGATAAAATATGTTTAATAATTCATTCCAAGTTTATCTAAAATCAGAGTGGCCATTTTTGGGGAGTAGTTAGATCTGTTCAGTACGCAGATAAAGTTAATTTCAAATGGTGGACGACATGCCCTTTTTACTCCGTAATCGATAAAGAACAAATGAACAAGCGAAATAATTAACATTGAAGGTTGATATTCGGAATGAATGCTCTCTACCATTATATTTACCTTTCCTGAAGAGCTTATTGAAAATAACTGATGAACACAGAAGATATTAGATAAGCAATATTGCAGGCTTTGCCTCGTTTGATTTAGACCAGGATCACTGAACTGTGGCCAACAGACTCTCGAAGACTCTCATATGGCAACAAACTCCCACTGTGTGCACTTTCCATGGCAGACATTACGTGGCTTATACAAAAGCCTGCTCCAGCTACTCCCCCCCTCCCCCCTCCAGCAACCCCCCGCACTCTAGCCTCTACTGCATTCCCATCCCGTTTCTTAACAAAAGTGAAACACATCTGGCAGCTGGCCAAGCCGGCTTCAGCGCCTGCAATTGCAATTGCAATGCAAATTAATTGAGCAGCCAACGGATGACGGCACAGGAGGAGTAGGAAGCATTTTTATTGCTGCTGCTGCTGCTGTTGCTGTTGCTGTTGTTGCTGTTGCTGTTGTGTGGTGTGTGGGCGTTGACCACACCCCACAGCGACACAGACGAATCAAGCAAACTGTTGCAGTTTACAGTTGAGATAAAAGTTAACTTCTAAGTTGAACGAATGCCCAAAGCTGAAATTGATTACCCAACGATTGCCTTGGGCACCGCTCAGTTCTATTCTTCCTCTTTTCACAGTCTGTGACGTTAAGACCCTGTACTGTAAAAAGTACAAAAGGGTTTACTGATTTGGTGCTAGTGGGAAAGGTGAGTAACACCATGAAGGAGGCCTGTCAAACCCTGCACTTGCATTTGTCCGTCTAGAGAGAGATTTAGATCTCGCAAATTATGAAAGCTAGGGATACCATATTTGGTATTTGGGTTTTCTTGCAGTAAGCAGATTAAGTTTGTTTTAGACTTTTGATACCTTCTCCCCCTTCCACACTAACCCTAAGAAAACACAGTTTTAAAGCTACAGACTTGTGATTTGGTATATGCGAAGCTTATGGCTAATGCTTTGTATTCCCTTACGATCGGATAGGAAACAGCAAAGATATGTAGCTTACAATTTGCTCGATTTGACAGAGAGAGCTAAATCGTGAATTTTAGCACCGAATGGAATATAATTACTCTCCAGTGATTATACAAACAGAATGTTCAAGGCCGACTACTGTCGGGTACGTGCGACTGTAGTCTTCCTTCCGACGGATCCGCTCCGTCCTTACTGGTAGTTTTTTTGGATTTGGTTTATGATTATGCAATTGGAATAAACATATTTGATTTCCTGCTTTTCTACATACCAATATCAATGCTAATCTCATATTGTTTCCCCAAGATGTTTTGCACTCTAGTAGTTGAAGTTGCCGTTGCCGTTGCCGTTGCGGTTGTAGTTGCTGCTGCCTCAGACAATGCACATTCAAATATTAATTTTCACACACAAATATATGCATACAATCCGCTATTGATTGTATGTACGAGTGTTTTGCTCTGCAACTGGTTCAATTTTGTTGCCGCTGCTGCACTTGCAACGCGCCTCGAATCGCTTGCGTTTTTCACAGTCGCAGTCTTGCACTCATAAATGCACAATTGAAAACAGGCAAAAAAAGTAACTACACATGTATGAATAATGGCTGCAAAAGTCTTGGCAGAAGACTCTGGCTCATTACGTGTCAGCTGAGAGCCGGGAGCTTGGAGCTGGTAGCTGTGAACTGGGAGCGTACGGACCGTGCAGGCGTTTAAAAGTCGCGCGACTAACTGTGGCTGGCGCTGGCAGATCGCTTGGTTTTTATGGCTGACGACGACGACCACAGCAGCAACAGCAGCAACATCAGCAAGCAACAGCAAGCAACAGCAACATCAGCAACAGCGTCTTCGTTGCAGCCAGTCCAAGTCACTTGGCCAGTCAGTCAGCCAGCGCACACTGGGCTGGATTGATAATAACTACCAGAAATTCAAAAATTTTATGGAAATGAAACTAATCTGTAACAAAACCTATTTATAGACAGAAAAAAGGTTCGAAACTCGAGTGTAAAATGATGAACTTAGTATTATCCAAATTTCTGACCAGCTGAATTTTTCCATTAAATTTTCTGCAAGCTCATAACATATTTGAAATTGAATGTCTATTTATAATTATTCGTTGAAAATGACCGAAATATTTGCAAATCTGAGCTTTTTATAGAAGTTTAAGGTGAAATGGTGAAACAGAACTACAGACAAATAGAGCCAAGTCTAATCCACCTTTAATGTATCACAAAAAAAGCGGAAAGTGCGTATTAATAAAGTTCATATTTAAAATATTTATTGTCTACACAAACAATCAATTCGATTTCGATTTGAACAAATACTTTAGACGTTATACCAATAATGCACTGAATGTATTTATGTTGCATACCGCAAGGGGCAGCGCCAGCCCTTTACTGTAAATGGGAGAAATGTGGAAGTGGATCGATCGGCTTGTAGCTTATTTCTGGTGTTTACTGTAACTGTAACTTCATTATACGAGCTTATGCCAGTCTTTTGCCATCCAGCCCACTGTGCAGTGGGATGGAAGAGAGCGGAACGAGGAGCTACAGACGCGTTCACAGGCAATGACATCGCACTCGTGTATGTGTGTGAGTATCTGTGTGTATGGGTGTGTGTGTGTGTGTGCTTGTGAGCCTACATGCTATTTGAAGGTGTAGGTTGCCGCAGACACAACAAATTCATGATGACTCCACAAACGAATCTGTTCTGAGCTTCGAGCGGTTTTCCAGTTGTAATGAAAACGATTCCCACCCGTATACCAAGTTTATACATAAATCTTTTTGCCAAAACACAGGAGCCTAATTATTGCTTAATTATCTCCTCTCAGATAATTATGGGTAATAATAATTTGAAACTGCTACAAATCGTTCAGATTTGTTTTGACTGCAGCTTGATACCAATAAAACTTATTAGTTTGGTTTTAAATGGTTATAAATATTCCCAAACTACATTGACTTGCTTTTCATCAAATGGGTATCAAAAATATGGAAGAATGTTATTCAAAGGTCATTGATATTAAATGGTGGCGGAGCATTTGCAGTTTGTCAAAGTCGGATTATAATTAGTCACAACTAGCCATGGATTTATGGTATATTATGCTAGTCATATGACAACTGATGACAAACAACAATAAGACATAATCCGAAACAACCTTGCCACTATTATTGACGCCTTTTTATTGGATGAATAGCCGTAGATTAGCTGAGATTCCTTTCATTTTACGAAATTTCTTTTTAGAAAGACTCAAATGAATAGTTTCGCTGTCAGTTCAAGTTCAAAGTCATAAAAAAATAACTTAACTGGCGCAACTTTTGTGATAGAGTATCGCAGAGCACGAGATTCAATCTGGAGACCTTTCATTTTAGATGAATACATTTTATGGTTATTATTATTATGGCTATTACGATCTCGCCGTCTGTCCGTCTGTCCGTCCGTTTGTTCGAGAGCAGCTTGCACAAAGCCAGCCACAAAGCTTGAACCAATCGAAACTGAATTTGCATAAAAACAATTGCAGAGGCAACTCGGAGTCGAATCCAAGCTCCGCCATGTAGTGGCAATTTAATTGGCGCATTAAAGTTGCCAACGTTGGGCTTGGACTTGGGCTTGGACTTGGGCTGGGGCTTGGGCTTGGACTAGGGCTCTGAGTTTGGGGTTTTGGGTTTTGGGTTTGGGATTGAAGATTGGATTTGGGCTGGGGTCTGAGCTTGCGTGAAAAGAGAAATGGCATAACAAAGGCGGCTAAATGCAAACGGTGAACAGTTGTTTGTTTCTTTTTGTCTGTTTTGTAATCTATTCGCTGAAAATGAAGTGCCAGTTAAAACACTAGCGAAACAACACCAACTTAACGCGATAACGATAATAGCAATAAAAATATTTGAAAAGGAGATGCGAAAAGCAAAACAAAAACGACAAAAAAAAAAAAACAAATATCACGCGCCATCGTCGCAATCGGCAATCGGATGCATTGTTTGAAAGTTTATTTTGAGAGCCCGTACTTTAAAAAAGTATAAAAGGGTCTAATAGGTTAGAGAAAATGAGAAATGTTTGTAACAGGCAGGAGCTGAAAACTAGTATAAGAGCCAGAGACGCCATTTAGTTTTGTACTCGTATCAAGTTTGTTGTAGATATTTACCACTATAACCGCAGTATACTGAAACCAGACTTCACTGCAGCAACAGTTCGAGAGCTAAAATACAAATCCATACTGTACATTGCATTACGATCGGATAGGAAACAGCGAAGATATGCAACAGACAATTTGCTCGCAAACGTACAGAGGCAAGCTGCCTCTGAGTGTGTGTGTGTTGGTGTATGTGTGTATACCCATATTTGGAATACAAAGTACAGAGTCTCCCATTGTCGGTTATGTCCGACTGGAGGCTTCGGTCCGACTGATTTTTTAATACTATTTTTAATTTTAGTGAGCTTTGCGCTTTTTACAAATTCGCTGTGATCGCATCGATAGGCAAATGCGAGTAAACAGCAATTGAAATGGTCGATCAAAGTCGTAGTCACAGTCGAAGTCGAAGTCGGAGTTGGAGTTGGGGTCTGAGTGGGCTATCTTCTTGCACAATTTAGCCCCCAAAAAGCCATAACCAGCAGCTAAATCGTCCAAGCCCACAGCTGCAATAATGATAGTTGGCGATCTCGTAGTTATTGTACACGCGTCACTGTTATTATTATTATTTGGTATTATTTATTATGCCATATTTCAGCAGATATTGCAGATGAGCCCAATGTCTTGGCTCCCATATAATATGAAACATCATAATGCTGGACAATGATAATGCAGCTTGCTCGCTCATTTGCAGAAGGTTAGACGTGGGCTATGCCCCTGCAGCTGCAAATGCTCATCAGCAGGTGACGGCACATCGAGTTAGTTCGGGGGCACCGACTACCAGATACCTTAACATTGAATCATAATCGCATACAAAATGTAGGAAACGCAGGTTAATTGAATGGGAATTTCTATATTCAATGTGAAAAGTGTTAATAAATATTCTTTACTGAACTTAAATACAGTTGCACCGACGTCCATATACCTTAATCACACTCAAATCGAATATCAAGCGAAGGTAGTTAATTCAGTTTAATTGAAGAGCAATTTTTAGATTGACTGAGGGCAATGTGGGAAAATAATCATAATTATTCCGAATTAAACCGACAAATATATAGGGTATATCAGTGAGAGACAACTCGAAACGTCAGCGAAAGAGCGGGAAATAATAGAGTATATATATTTGGTATTGAACAACGACAACAATCGACTTGCATTCGATCCATTCATTCCGAAGGTGAGTTCCCTATTATGCCATTACGTGCAGGTATTCAAATGCTATGGAACATCTGGAGCGGGCCCTTGGGCGTCACAAGGTCATGAGATTGTATATCTGTATAGATCTACTGAGCAATTGTTTATATTGTCCCGCGGGCAACAACAGCAGCCAATAATAAAGCATCATCTATTGATTTTGTTAAAAATAACGACATATTTCATTGAATTATAATATATATCAGCTGAGTATGCTGGGTAATAGCCATAAATCTGAAGTCACCAAATTCATATTTCACACTGCGCTGATAAAAATATATATATTTTAAGGAACTAACAGCTGAATTGATATGGAAATCTGTATCACTTTTGTGTAACAAATTAAAATTATTAAGAAATTGATTTATTTATAACAAATCATTTGAAAATAATTCCAGAAGTAATTGAAGATGTAATTATTTTTTGAAAAGATTTTGATATATGTATATTAGAACGGTTTTGATAATGAAATTTATTCACTTTGCAGCTCTTAAACTTACACTGCACAAGACCAACAATCAACAAAATTCATTAATTAAAATTTGTGAACATTAAAATTAAATAATAATAAATTAAGGTAAACTGACCAACAATAAATTTCTTTACCAAAAACATTAAAAATCACAATCCATCCAAAATATATTCTTTTTGGAACTAGCTTTAATTTAATTTCAATTTTATATTTTGCCATATAACCAAGTTCTATAACAAGAAATTCTAATTTATTCCAATTGACCGCATTTATTTGACCTTAAATTGATAGATTGGTGTGTTGGATCGACATATAATATTGCATGTTCGTGGGAGCTAATCATCGCTGGTTTGCACCATATTAACATATTACAAATTTAACTAAAAAAGAAAATAAATGGCAAGCAATTAAATATTTTACTTATTAAACAAATTACTTTCAGTAAATGGGCAATTATGTATTTCAAAATTATTCCATTTAGTGCTAATTAATGGGATTGTGATGAGATAATGACGATAGTTGCGCTGCAAACATGTTCACTCTATCTTGGCTTGTTTATTTTTCTTTCGCAATGCCAAAGTAAAATAGGTGATTGAAGCCAAACATTTCGATAATGAGAATAGTATTGCATTAGATCACAACATTGGATGGCACAATTTAGTATATTCATTTGGATTTGTTTTCTGATTTGTGTTAATTAAATGTGTTAATGGTGTCCAAAATCCAAAATAATGTTTTGAAATTTCGCTTGATTGAAAATATGCATTAGATAAAGACAATTTGATAATTTAAATTCAATATTAGATTTTAGACAGTGCAGCTTTTTAAATGAATATTTAAAAATTTTTAATGATAAGTTGAAAACAAAATTTTTGTACCGGTGAAAAATTATAGCAAACTGGATATAGCTGTTCATTCTATCAGACGGACAGACGGACTTCGCTACATCTACTCAGCTTGCACAATCTCAATTTACTTTTTAAAGAAGAGGGTCTAAAAACCATACTTACTTATATGTATATGTTCATTGGAAAAACATATAATATTTGTAGCACGTGTAATTATTACAGTCCTTAACCCATGTTTAGCATTCATGAGCGGAAACCTGGCCAAATTTAACATCCTCGGCTTACATATATTTTCACATTTAATTGACGACAAACAAACCACAGCAGACAATGCAACAATTAGACATTCGTTAGCTTTTTTCGCAGCTGCAGCAGCTGTAGGCAGCAGTGTTGCCAAGTCAGCTATTTTGCAGCTGGATTTGATGCTTCTTAAAGTTCAATTGCCCAAAAAGACTGCAACAAGCGATCTTCAGAAAATATAGTTTTGGCAAATTTGGATTGCATTTTAAATATTCAAACTCAATATTTTCAGATATGGTTTTCTTATACCCTTTCAATTTAATTTAATTCTAGATTCTGTCAGGTTTAGTCTATGTCGATGTCCAACTTTATCAAAGTTTTGCCTTTTTTGTTCAATTTAATTTTGTTGTTTGCCTTCATAACCACACTGGCAACACTGTGTGGCAGATGCGAAGAGAGGCGTCTGGATGCCACAGTTATTGTTGTTATAGTAGCTGCTGGCGTCGCGTCGCAGTTGGCAGTCGGCAGTTGGCAGCGACCGTATAACGCTTCCTACTTGCATAAATTGCACAGTTGCGGACTTTCAGAAATGCAGGCGATACAACAAACACACTGGCATACAAATCATAATTCACGAAGATGCAACGAAGCTGGAAGCAGAGATGAAGCTGCGGACAGAGTGAGATATCGAGACGCAGCCAGGCGGAGGGACGGAGGCAGGGATTGGAGCTTACTGGAAGACTGGATCTTGGATGCAGCTACGGATGGTGCATCTGCTGCTGTGGTCGGGCTGTAATTGTTTGCTATTGGTGGACTGTTTGGTTTATGGTCGCGATTACATCAGACATCAGCGGTGCCAGTGGCTTATTGACTGCTTCGAACCAGTGCGGACGAAGCCGATCAGTAGGACGCGTCCGGTTGTTGAAAACCCTGTATACGATTTAATTGAAAAATATTCATGAAACAATATTGTTTCTTTAATAACTTCTGTGTTTATTAACCGATTTTAATGAGCTTTTCATCGTGGAGGGTATATATTCTGAAGGAAAACTTTCCATGTTTAATATTACTCTTGTTTGGTTTTTATCGATTAGGCTGTAAAGAAAGCGTGGCAACCAACAATGGAAATGAACTTGATCTGTGCACGGTATGCACCTACCTACGTGCCAAAAGTGATTGCTCTTGCTTTTAATGAGAGATCGACGCGTTCATACCGACAGACAGACAGACAGGGATAAATCGGCTCAGCTCATGGCACTGATCAAAAATATATATACTTTGCACAAAGCTATTACCCCTGTTTTTACCCATTTCACTAGTACAGATACAAACACAAAATCACATAGTATTGCACTCCACTCCGACTGTCGTATGTCGTATGTCGCATGATTCCATTGGCTTCACTTTGCTTTAAATGGCCCGTTATGTGAGCACAGCTAACCTGTCGATTATCGTGCTGGGACGTGCTAAACATACATACATATGTACATATGTACATCGGATATATCTGTGTATAAATTCGCAACTGTCTAAGCCTTCCTTTTACTGGTAATTGTAATCACTGCGTGTCCATTACTTTCGTGTACCTCACCTTTGGTCCAGCATGCACTTTGAGGGGTCAATATGCACTTTAACTGAACGTGACCTTGGGGCCTGTGTGGACCCAATATGACCTGCCTCGCAGAATTGCAATAAGAAAGATATCCGAGTCATCTTGGGGGCAAATTGAAGTAAATTAATAGGATTTTCGTAAGAGAAACTTCATATTTTAAGTGGGAATAGTATGTTATAGTAGATCGAAAATTAGTTATATTGTCGAAGATTCAAAAGGATGACCGTCCTCCAAATACTATAGAAGAAAATATTATAATAGTCCTTCAATTTTATTCAAACTTTCGTTTTCAACTCTTGACCATTTGTAGCAAGTATGTACCAAATATGTTCTCTTTTAAGTAAGGAGTTAAAAAGTTATTTGTTTAAGCTAAAATAGAGTTCGAGAGAAGGTTTTATCTTGCATAAGTAAAAGATGTGCTTTAATAAATAATATAGATTAATACAAAAACTATACAAAAACGATAGGTATACAATAATCGGCATACATTTATCGAAATGCATTCAACTTAATCCGTTTAAACAGCTTTGCTCCTGACATCCTGGGGCAGAGACTTTTTCACAATTCTGTTCCGTTCGGTCACTCCTTCCAGCACAGAGTCCCGCTTGAAGAGACGTAGGCTGGGCAGGGCATAGGCCAAGGTATGACGCTGCAGGGCTCTGGGCTGGTGTTGGTGTGGGCGTGGCTGGTGGCGTTGGTGCTCCTGCAGTAGGCGCAGCACCTCCCAGCTGGGGATGTACGAGTCTAGCAGCGACTTGGACTCACGTCCGGCAAACAGATCTGGCGTCGGGTCCACCTGGGATGCCCGGAAGGGCTTGGCGTAGGGTCTTCTGGTCGTGATGCTGACAAAGCTTGGGGGATAGGGCAGCGGGATGCGAGGGGAAGGCGCGTAGTTGCGTTGCGGTGGGGGTGCAAAGGCAAACTGCTTGGACTGCTGAAGCAGCAGGGGAATGGCTGCCTCGCTGGGATGCACCGCAGTTGGACCGAAGCGGATTGGGGCATGCTGAACAAACGTGTAGGGCGGTCGCAGAGGGCGTGGCACGGGCTTATGAGGCCCACTTGGCAAGGCATTACCGTTCAGATACTGTACGCCATTCAATTGAAGTTGCAGGTCCAGATCAAAGGGCACAATCGGTTGCAGCAGACGCGTTGCGGACTTTGTTGCTGCCGTTGTTGTTGTCGCTGTCGCTGAGGTAGGCGAGCTGTGGAGGAGCAAGAGTTGGAGATTGAGTTTGAGTGAGAGTAAGTAGGCGAGTGAGTGAATTTAATGGAGTTTAACGAGCTGCTCTTATCTAATCACTGGGGTTTATTGTGGCAATCATTGATAGACCCTGTACTTTGGATAAGTACCAGAGGGTCTCCGAGGTTAGTGCAAATGGAAAATGTGTGTAACACCCAAAATAAGGCGTGACAGACGTATATATATTTGTGATCAGGACAAAGAGCTAGGTGGATATAGCCATCCTAGAGACACCGTTTTTGGTAGTTAGGTATTCCCTTGCAGTAAGCAGATTAATTTTGCTTTAGATTTTGGATATCTTCTCCCCTTCCTACGCTAACCACAAAATCCACAGCAGCTGCTATTTTATAGCTATAGAACTTTAAATTACGTGACGATCGCATAAGAATCAGCGAAGATATGCCAGAAACAATTTGCACAACTTCGTAGAGTGGGCATGCCGCTTACTTACGCTTAGTTAAAAGATAATGCCTTAGTACGCTTGTAGTTTGGGTGAGTGCCTCTGTGTGCGTTTGTATCTGAACATACACAAAGTAGAGGGTCTCCTACTGTCGGTTACGTCCGACTATAGCTTTCCGTCCGACAGATCTGCTCCATCGTTTCTGGTCACCATTTGTCGGAAGCCAACGGCGGCAACGTCGCGTCGTGTCGTGAGTGATGCTGGCGTTTTAGCCACCTACATTCCACCTACAATTCCCCACATGCACCTACACTCAGGGAAAAGTAGCCAGAATCCGGATTGATTTTTATGGCTTACATCAATCCGACAAATGTCTTGAAAAATTCTAGAAAGTTTCTTACTTGATATTTCTTGATTTAAGTAAGAATCTAGGCTTACATTCAAAAACAAGAAATATATTTCTTGTTTCAAGTTAGAAATACTTGAATTAAGCGGCATTTTGCTTAACTCAAGAAAACACCACACGCTTGAACTAAGCCGAAAACTTTCTTAGTTTCTTGTTGCCATGACGACAAGAGCAGTGCAGCAATATATTGTGTATGTCTGTTTCACAAAATTTGGTTTGTTTACATACGTTGCCATGACGACAAGAGCAGGACAGCAATATGAAATATATGCCTGTTTCACAAAATTTGGTTTGTTTACATACGTTGCCATGACGACAAGAGCAGGACAGCAATATATGTTTTCTGTATGCCTTTTTCACAAATTTGTTGTATGTGTGTGTTATGATCGGCAATGAACCGACGCCGAAAATTATTGGCGACGGCGTTGGCGACTAACACGAAGGCATTATTCACACAGACATCACTGGGTTCCGGGTTCGATTCCTGCCGCAGGTAAGTACTAAATAAAATTATTATATGAGTAAAAATTAAATATTACTATTCAATTATTTATAACAATTCACTATTGTAATAAAATATGCAACCACAAAATACAAAAAAAAAAAAAACAAAAATAAACGATTTTTTTTAGTTTTTTTTTTAGTTCAAGTCAAATTACGATTGAATTAAGAAAAAACAGGATTGATTCAAGAAACATCAGGATAGATTAAAATCAATCCGGAATATTCCTAAATATCCAAAACTTACTTAAAATCAAGCCATTCTGGATTACATGATTCTTACTTGAATTAAGTAATTCTTACTCAAATCAAGTAATTTCTGGATAACACGACTTTTGACCCGTTTTTGGATTGATTCAAGTCAGCATGGTTTGGTTTTTTCTCTGAGTGTATCTATGCAGCTATCCATCTACCTATCAATCTGTTTGTCTGCATTTCTATGTGCGCCGACAATTAACCTGACATTTTGTACGAAATTAGAGTTAAATGGCTTCAAGGGCCTGCAATTTGCACCCACTTTGCAGCCAATTCACCACATCAGCATTTCAGCAATTCAATAGACAAATGAATACAGCCCATAAATTAGTTTAACTATACTGCTCCGACTTAAATTTTTATTCGGAGTCAATATCAATGCTCATGCTATGAAGTAGAAAATTCAAGATATCAGCTTGAGCAGAAAATTGTAAGGCACAAAACATTCCGTCGAGTAAATAGCACTTATAGTTACACAACGCTTAGTTCTTTAATTTATAGATGTGGTATGTTGTGAATTCTTCAGCTTCTCTCACAAAACAATTTGAACACAAACGGGTGGTGACTTAAAATGTATATTATCTGGTATTATAACCCTGTAAAGGGTTATAAACACAGAAGTTATTGCTCTTTTTTTATAATTCCATTGCATAACAATTCAATTGTTTTAAGCTTATTAATAACAATTTATCCTACTCAGCTAGCAATTTTCGGAGCGCTCATAATTAAGTGCTTGAAAAGAGCCCAGTATATGAGCATTTTGGGAGGGTACTTATAATTCTAAGGGTTTTCGGAGCATATTAAGAGTCTTAAATTCGCGGGCTCCTAAAATTCACTTATTTCTGAGCATTTTAGGAGGGAGTGAGAGCGCGGGCTCCTAAAATGCACTTAATTATGAGCATTTTAGAAGGCAATGAGAGGGCGCGCTCCTAAAATGCACTTATTTATGAGCATTTTGGGAGCTGAAGTAGGCAAGTGAACGAAAATAACAGTGATGAAAATAACGGAATTAAGAATCGTGCAAGACAATAGAAAATGCATGTACAGATTTTGCTCAGTTGCGCAATATACAAGTCGAAGAAAGACGTGTTTTGGCTAATGCATTTTTCGAAGTAACTTAAAGATTTAATACGTTTTTGTTTTTAATACATTTGAAATTTTATTATTATTAATAAATTACCATTCTAATATTCTATGTTTTATCACTCTTTTAGGTGTCGACGATCTGTTTTCTGCGCACAAAAAGGAGTTCGCCGCAAAGGGTTTCAAAATGCCAAGGGTATAATTAAGTAATATAAGAAAAAAATAATAATATTGGAAATATATTGTATACAAAAGTCTAAATTACAGATATGAGCTTAAAATTGAAGTATTATAAATAAAATATAAATGTAAAATCAATACAATTTTTGAATTGTATTGAGTGCTCTTTTCCCATATAAATCTGCACTCCAATATGCCTCCGAAAAGAGCCTTTTAGGAGGCGATTTAAGTGCCCAAAAAGAAGGAAAAGATGGAAAAAGTCACTCCTTTTGGATAGTAAAATGAGCGCTCATAGCTCCTAAAAAACCCTCATAAAAGAGTCCCAAAATGCTCATAATGCTGGCTGGGTAGTATTTAACTCTTTAAATGCCATAAATGGAATGCCAACTAAAGCTAGAGCCACTTAAGGCATTTTCACAATTCCGATGGTATTGTGCTTTAATTAGAGGTGTTATAGGCAAATATCGATTAAATTAAAGACGACAGAACCAAAATACGTACGTATACGTTATTTTTGACAAAAGGTAGAGTTTCCAGCTTGACGCACTTTCGCAATTTGTTTAGCGAATGCTCTTTAAAAACAGCCAGATTTGACGGGAAACCGGTATGGCGAACGTGCCAAAATAATACATATTTAAAACCAAATGAATACCAAGCTTAATGTAAACTTTAAGCTACTACTTGTCGGTAGCCAAGACACAGGAAAAGCTTTTCCGAATAGTAAACTTAAAGGTGTTTCCGCATGAACAAACTGATGTGAAGCTTAAAGCTCTTCGGCTCTGAAGCTCATTGCACATAAACAAACTAAAGCAAAGCTTAAAGCTTTTTGTTTCAAAAGCTCATTGCATACTCACGGGCTGTTGCCAAGCAGCAAGAGCTGAGGGGGCAGCGCATAGCCGGCACTGAGCTGCTGATGCTGCAGGTGCAGCTGGCGCAGTCGCTCCGCCTGCTCCACCTGGGCGGCATCGTGGATGTAGCTGGGGGGGACGCTGGCGGCGGAGCTGGGATGCCACTCGTAGTGGTTGGGCAGGAGTGGGGGACGGTTGAGGTTGAAATGCTGCGCCTGCCGCTGCTCCTCTTCACGTTCCAGGTCCTCCAGACTCAGCTGGAGGGAGGAATTGTCGTCATCATAGCCATGGGGAGGTCTCAGTACAGCAAGTGTCGCTGGCAGGAAGGCCAGCAGTAGCCAGAGCAATTGATATTGCTGCTGAAAAATATGCAGAGTAAAAAATATATCGATTATTATCAGTAATATCGATTTTTGCATAATTTATTCGCATAACTAATAACTTTGAGCAAATGTATGTAACAGGCAGATGGAGAAGTGGCAGACCCCTCAAAGTATATTGTCTTGATCAAGGTGTTGAGTTAAGTCGATTTAAACCTCCCGGTGTTCTGTCTGTCCGTCTGTCTGTGCGTCTGACTGTCTGTATGAACGCGTTGATCTCTGAAACTATAAGAGCTAGAGCAGCCATTTTAAGAATGTTGATAGATACATATAGTAAATATTACGCAGATCATGTTTATTTCAAGTGTCCGATGCAACGCACCCTTTACGCCCTTATCGACAAAACCCGAATAATATTATTTACCATTTTATTTAACTACCCTGCAAAATATTAAACTTGAAATCGGTTAATAAACACAAAAAATATAAACTAAACTATATTGTAGGTTTAGCCTCTATAGACAAAAACGCATTGCTGCTACGTTTCATCTGATATTCCAGAAATATTTTTGTAAACGTTAAATAAAATGGTATTTCAATAAATATAATCTTGCTACCGAGACAAGGGATAAATTGTTATTTTATTAAATAATTGGTTGACAATATTATATTGAGACACCATATCGACATAATCTTGTAGATTTGAATTGCTCATGCAGATGTAATAATTGCCATTAGAAGGTTATTCAACAAGACAGCGTCGATTTCTATTTCAACTTGGCCACATGGGGCGTGTACAGGTGGAAGTCGAGTGTTACGAGTAAGTTGTTGTGTTTCTTTGGTGTTGGCGGTGAAAGGTTTTCGGTTAGTTAGTTGCCTTTCGCTAAATGCGACCGCAACTGCCACGCCCATATGCGCCCAGTGATGCGTTTCATTGATTTTTAATATTGCTTGAAATTTTCGGGGCTTGGATTCGGCTTGGGTTCGTCCCCAGTTCAAATAACTGCACACTGGACTTTTTCCCAAAATTTGTGGCATCAACTTAAGATTGTCTTCTAGGCTACGACCGTTATACAACTTAGTGAACTAGTGAAATAAAAATTAAAAAAAAATTAATTTAAGGTACTGTGCGATATTTTGAAAATTAACTAATTTTCAGAAAAAGGAAACAACAAAATGTTCTTGAGATTAAATGCGTATGGGTTTTTCGGGTTTATGTGGGGTGTTGAGGTCGTTGAACTAAATTGTGTTGTATAAATATGTTATTTAACTAAATTTTCAACAATATTAGTGCAATGTAAACCAAATAATATGCTTCCCATATTTTATCAAATTAATTGTGTTTTCAATATTTCGTATTCATTACAAAAAGTTTGCGAAATTTTCCAGTGTGCAAGTGAAGTAGGGAAATTGAAATTGAAATTGAAACTGTGGGAAGTTGGTTAGCACATTTGTGGGCATATCTTGTGGGTGTAGAGGAGGCAGGAAAACATAATCGGCACAAGGCCAGACCAAAACGATGATAAGCTGGCGCCTTTCTAAAACTGCTAGCCAAATGCAGCTAAACGTTCATTTGTCACGGCACAAGCACACACAGACATACAGGCGCACGCAACAAATTCCAATTGGCCCGATTGCAACATCTGCAACAAGATTCGAGATGCAACATTCAACTCGGACTCAAATTGAAGTGAATACTGCACTCGTCTTGGCAAGCGAAAATTGCAATTTGAGCAATGCTCGCTCAATGATGCCACTAAAAAACCAGAAAGGACGGAGCAGAGCAGTCCGACGCCAGGCTACAGTCGGACGTAACCGACAGTGGAAGACACTCTACCTTGCATTTCAATAATCACAACAAATACATTTAATTGTCTGTTACATATCTTCGCTGGTTCTTATACGATCGTAATAAAATTTACAGAATCGGTAGAGAAAGCTCTTCAGCTTTCAGATCCCAGAAATTTTGTCTCTAGCTTTTATAGGTTCTAAGATTCAGGTGTTCTTATGGACAAATGGACAGGGCTATATCGACCCAGTTCGTCGTCCTGAGCAAGAATATACGTATACTTATACCACGCCTCGTTCTGACTGTTACACTCATTGGCGCTTAAGAGACCATTTTTTATGCTTGAAGTACGGGGTTCAAAAATCTATATAACTATAAAACGCAAAAATAAAATACGAAAACCAAACTAGTTGCAATTTTTGGTGGCAAGTGCGGCAGCATTCACTGACGCCCCGGGGCAACGATCAGCATCACAAGCATAACCATCGCCAACATCATTGCAATCATCATAGCCATAGTCATCACAGTCGTCATCGTGGTCTTAATAATAATGTTAGCTGCGTGCGCTAGTTTGGAGCTGATTAGAGAATTATTTTGGCCACGGCAGCTGTACTGCTGGTAATGATCGGCCGGGTCACATGAGCAGGGCTTGAATGCAAATGCAGCTTGATTAATGATGGAGTGGCCGATGCTACTGATGGGCTGCCAATTGCCATCGTTAACGTTCATAATTTGGCGCGTGAAGAAAAACTACTTAACAACAAAGCGAAACAAAACCAAAACCCAATGCAGCGCAGAGCAAAACAAAAGACTCAAGACACAAACTTGGCAGGGTGTTAAGCGTCAGAACTGCAATGCTAGGGCAACGCCAATCAATCATAAATCTGCTAAGCTATTCATAAATGTCAGCCACCTACTGGGCGGTCCAACTGACAAAATCATAAGAAAATCGCAAGTAATGACTTTGACATCCAACCAAAAAATGCAAAACGTGCATTTTGTTTGAAGGTTGTTCGATTACAATTAGCAGAAGCTTAATTCAAGCAATATATGTACTTATCAACAAGGGTCCTGCTGGGTCTTCCGACTGATAGGTAGTACTACAAATTGGGTATGTTATCGGAGACAAAACGCGTCGGATCTTTTTGCTATATTTATTTAAAAATGTATGATCAAAAATGGTATCCAAATTTTTGTTAGATATAAGCAATAGAATCCATGGTTTTTATGAAAAGATAGTTTCTTGTATAACCTATTGAAACAATCGATAGTGCCCAGAATCGATTGTTTTCCAGCTTTATTACAAACCCCATTTATATTAAATAAATCCGATTATATGTGATTAAAGTTAACTCACTTTAATTGATAGCTGGAAAGCAAACTAATCAAAATAGATTATTGTCTCTGCTTTATTGCACATCTCGTGGATTAAGGAAATGTAAAGATGCGTTTGAAATTGGTAAAATTTCGTGAATTGAAGTTCAAAACCAAAGTCACATGATTCGATTGGCCTATCAAGCTATGAAAAATTGACTTGTCTGTGTTCATTTACAAGTATTTGAAAAGAGGGAAAACGACAATTAAAACAACATTATTAAACGATTTTCTTAATCCCTCCATTAATAAAAAAAAACCTGTTTAAGCATCTTTACAAATTTATTGCACTTAAAACTTGAGGCTTAATTTGTCACGATGAGCCAAAAAACTGGCTCATACGGCGATTGAGGTGCGAAAACAAGTTAGGATGCACTCAAATGTTGTGCATCAGTTAGATTAAACTTAATAAATGCAAACTGAGCTGTTAAGCAATATTTAAGTTGAAGAATAACTAAAAAAACATATTTGACATTTGAGCCAAAGATTCAAAATTCGTCTTAGGTAGGACCTTTTTGCTTATATATAAATTCCATACTGCCGCTGGTTACACCATTTTGATCCAGAATTTAATTCTTTAATACAATCGAATAAGTACAAATAAAATAAGTCAATTAAAATCCCACAATGCCTTTTGGGCTGAGATTAAACTGAGTTGTTTAATGGAAGTTTACGCACCATTTTTTAAATATTGGCAGCTGTTTGGCACTAAAACACTATCAAGCTCTTGCATACGCTTTATGAAATGCAAATTATCTTGTACTTGAATCACATTCACAAAGTAATCACACTGAAAGTCCAAAAAAAAACGAACTTAAAAAAATAAAAACTGAAGTGAAAGAGCACAAAACTCAAACGGTACTAAAGCCGAAACCGAGCAACGGAGCAATTGCGACTGCGGCAGAGCGAAGCTCTAACGGTGCGTTTTATACCAAGACCCAGCGACTTGGCTAACACCGTTTTGACCGTGCAGTTCTGCAGGCCAAGCGAACAAGTGGACGCATTGTTGCCACTTGTTTGCCACAGCGACAGAGACGGCATGCCCCAGCCGAGTGAGACAGACATGCGAGTATGCCATATGCAGATGAGCGTTGCGTTAAAGGATTCCATTCGAAGCTGAGCCAGAGACTGAGACTGAGATGGAGACTGAGGTGGAGATAGAGATGGAGATGGAGACTGAGCCAAGAAATCAAGAGGCAGTTGAAAGTGGCAAGTGCGCACAATTAATTGAAATGGAAAGTAAATAGCATACAGCTTGGAAATTCAAATTGAATTCATTTCAAATTCAAAATACCGCCCCACAACACCAACACCAACACCAACAACTACAACAAAAACCAAAAGCATTAAAGCTAATTTACGCATTTAAAAGTGTTATAACAGCTTCAACCAATGGGCGGTCAACAGCGCTGCCCCAAAGAGCATTACAAGCATCCCGAACATGACCATTAAGTGAACTACATACAAGTACTTCTGCACTGAGAGAAAAACTAAGCGCAAAATTTCTTGCAACCAGAAATTTCCATTAAAAAACAGAATGATGAAAATGCCTCAATCAAGCGTATACAAAATTAATAAAAATGTTGAATTTATAATTCTTAGTAATAATTAAAGCAAATGTTTTAGTTTTGTTGTGAGAACGACTCGCTAAAATGCTGGAACAACAAGAACATAAATAGAATGCATTGACAAATTTATCTACATAAATGTATTTTCATTAGTTGATAGAGATCAAGAATTTCCACCAATTCGGCAATTATTATTAAAATCAGTAAATAATTAAGAGAGATATGATGCATCAAAATTTTGCTCATCTGCGTATACATATAAACATATGAACCTTCAATTAACAAAATTTAAGTTTTAGATTTTATTGATTTTTTTAAGCGGGATTAATTTAATTTTGAAGCATGATTTTTCTCTCTGCGCAATTGCGGCTCTTCCCGATCCAACGATAACCGTTCACTTCCGCTTCAGAGTACTGGAGCACTACGCCACATCAACAGAGCCACTCGATCGGACCCAGAGCACCTAATCAGGCCCATCCACATCGAGTCTGGCCCCACAAGACGTGCAGATAGGGCTGTGGACACCGCAGGGCGTCGTCAGCACCGTTAGAGATTGAAAGTAAATTGTGGCAATGCTATTCAAACACGTCTATATATATGCGTGTGTGTGTGTGTGTGTGTGTGTGTGTGTGTGTGTGTTATGTACTTAGATGCGGCATGTTATGACCAGCCAAAGCAGTCAATAAAAGCTCGGGCATGCCCCATGCTGTTCCCAACTTGCAGCCACAGTTTATCGTATGAAGAAGTATTTTCAAAGTGCCGCCAAATGAATAAACGAGGAATTTACGAACCAAAAGCTGCAGGTATTAAAATAATATAAATTTTGTTCAATAAAACATAAATAAAACGTATCAAATACGTGAAAATAAATTGCCAATTAGTGTTTTATTTTTGTCGTTTGAAAATTATAATTAATTGCGGCGATTAGTTTTATATACTTTGTATATCAAGTTTTACGAGCTTTTGGCGTTAATTGATATTAAATTAAATTAAGTCAACCTTTGCGATATATTAAAAGTACTATATTAAGTTTTAATTAAAAGAAATAATTCTTTATTAAAACGGCAATGACTTTTAAGCATTAATTTTTCTAGCAAATATTTTTTTGCGAACATTTTATATCGATTTTGAATTCTTAGAATATTATAAGTGTTTCCAGATTTAATTCACTTTAAAATGGGGGTTCCCGAACAAATTCCAAGCCAAGAAGCCTAAACAATAATTGCGACAGAATATTAAGATACTTAATAAATATCGATAAAATTAAGTAAATGCAATAGCTACGTTTAGTTAGTAGTAGTAATTTCGAAAAAGTTCACTTTTACAGAGTATCTATGAACTGGCAATTCAATTTGAGAGTCCCAACGGCATTCGCTCCATATAATGCCCCAAGTGAAATATGCCTTTGGGATGAGTGTAATTGACTGCAAGATGGAGTGGTAATGAAAGCCTCTCAACATAAAGCCAAATGAATTTGTCAAAATGCGACAATTGGGCTGATGCCTAACTTAAGACTGTCTGTTGATCTCTCTCTCTCTCTCTTTTTCTCTCTCTCTGTCTCTCTCTCTCCTCTATCTCTTTCTCTGTAACACTCTGTCTATAACCCGACTTGTTGGCTTGAAGCGAGTGACCAATTGGCCGAGAAACTGACGCAACTTCAAGGTTGCCAACGTAATGTCTGCTGACAGACATGTGTGTAAGCTGAAGCATTACCCATGTTACTAATTTGACTGTTCCGGACTGCGAGTGAAATTTCTGTTTACTTTCACAAAAAAAAAGAAACAAACCAAAAAATTAAAAAGACAATGGAGTTGCATTCTGTGAGGCGGACAAAATGTATAGCTAACCTTGCTCTAGGTTGTTTGTTTGCATGTTTTGTTTGTTTTCGTTGGCCAAATTACTACTATTTTGTAATGGTTACGCACAGAGAAGTTAATGGTTAAATAGGCCTGAGGCATATATAAATTTGATGATCTTGCATAAACAATGATCCGTTATTTACATTGAAGTTCTATAACGAATATTGCTTTCTTATGGATATCAAATCTAAATATAAATCAAAATGCAGGCATACTAAAAATTTAATATTATCAGAGTTTTTTTCTTTTTCGAGGTTTATTTATAATTCAACAATAAACAGTATTAAAAATAGTACACGGTATTCAAAAAATATTAAAACGAATAACTTAAACAATAAATTTGGTTTGGAAGATGCATGGCGGTGATTTCTGAACGCATTAAAATAAATATGATAAAATAAGGATACAGGACATAAACAAGTTGAGTTATGCGGAAAAATGTATTTATATTAAATTGATTTTTGCTTATCGTTAAGTCCTTTTGCAAAATTAACGAAACATAAAAAACTACAAGAATTGAAATATTAAAATTCTGCACATATTAAAATAAATTGCATTATATTATCAGACAGTGCGGAAAAGTAAATTTGTATTAATAAATTAATTTATACTTATTGTTTACCCATAATTAAAAAATAAATAAAAAATACTTTATAGCCACTGAATTATTGAAAATCTGAAAATATTAAAATAAATATTGAAAATTGAAGATGCAGGGTATAAACAAGTCGAGTTATACAGGAAACGTAATTTTGTCTCATTATCTATAAATAAGTGAAATGTAAAATAACGAACAACAAAATGTAAAACGAATGACTTAAACAACAAACTTGGCTTTGGAGTTACTTGGCGCAGATTGCGGATCATAATGAAATAAAGTTACAGGGTATTAACAAGTTGAGTTGAACGCAAAATTCAATACATATGAAATTAATTGTTTCTCTCTGTTAATGCATAACTCAACAGTAACAGGAGGGCCAAACAAAAACAAAACACTCTATAACTGAAATGTTAAAACGAATGACTTAAACAACGAACTTGGCTTTGGAGTTGCATGGCGCTGGCTTCCGGTCTATGCCCCAGCTCTAATGTACATCTGTGTATGCGGATGAGCTGCCGATCCGGCTGCTGCCCCAGCATTCGCAATGATGGCCGACGGCAGATACTCGTTGAGGTTCAGGCTGAATGCGGACGGGAAGTGTTTGTCCTTGGTCTCCCGGTTGATGCGATAGTTGCTGCGATAGGCCGTGACGGGCGGAATGCCACTCGCATAGCCCTGCAGTCCAGCCGCGTAGTGCAGTCCAGCCATGCCCGTATTGGGGGGCAGGGCACTCAGCTGGACGCCAGCCGCACGTGCCATATAGTCAGGAGCTGAGCCCAGGCCGGGGGTGACGGCGGGGTTGGGGGGCGGGGGAATGTTGCCAACAGCTGCAGCCGTCAGGTAGGGACTGATGGGCACTATGATGGGGCGCGTGGGAATCAGTTGCAGGTACTGCACCGCTCCGCTGCCGTCCTGCATGGGCGGGGCAGCCAGGTACTGCATCAGCATGGGCGTGCTGGGCAGGCTGGCCATGCTGGCCATGTTGGCCAAGTTGGTGGCGTCTCCGATGCTGGCGCTTTGCATGGGCGTGAAGTTTGTCTCCATTTCGGGCAGCTTGTAGGAGGGCTTGAAGCCAGCCTCGCCTCCTGGCAGCAGCTGAGCCTGCGAGGGCGTCAGGTTGTCGTAGCTGCTGGAGAACGTGCTCAGCGGGCTCAGCTGCGTCTCCTGGCCACTGGTGGCGGTCTTCAGCTGCTGCTGCGAGAGCACGCTGTTCACCGAGCTTGCGGACTTGCTGGCCACCTCCGGACTGGACACCGGCAATGCGTGCAGCACGGGCAGCAGCAGCAGCTGGGCCACCAGCAGGGCGTGGGGCAGGTGACTTTGTGGCAGCATCTGCAAATTGAATTTGTAGTCGAGTGCAAAATATGAGTGAGAAGACTAAGAACAGTGAGGACGGGGCAGATCAGTCTGACGCAAGGCTACAGTCGGACGTAACCGACAGTGGGAGAGCCTGTGTTTTCTGTTTCCTCACACACAGAGGCAAGTTATGCGCATATACACAAACCACTCCCCCCTCTTTGTACAATCAAGCGTTGTCTGTTGCATATCTTTGTTGTTTCTTATCCGATCGTAATGTGATTTACAGCATCGAAATAAATAAGGAAAGGGGAAAGGTAATGGTCGAAATTCTGAAATGGCATTTTTATATGATGCAAGCAAAATGTAAAGTTTAAAATATATTCTAAGTTTAAAAAACTATATTTATGAAAAAATGTCTCTCATTTTAAATGTTCCTTCGTTCGGTTATCGATTAATAAAACGCAACAATTAAAATTGTTTTGGAATTCGTCTTATATGTAATCCAATAATATAGATATTGATACAGAAAATGTCTTTACCGCGCATTAACTTTGCTTTCAGCTTCCAATTGACTATCGCCTTAATTCCATTTAGGGTGGCTCGAAAAGCTAATTAGTCGTATAACAGAAATGTGTCTGCATTTATCATTAACATCTGATTTCACCTGGCAACAGAGCTGCTCCAGTTATCATCCTTACGGGTGTAATGAGCTCTACAGGTAGTGTGAGTTTGTGGTTTGAAAACACTATTTAAGTTCATTTTAAGCTGAGGTTGTTACTTAACCAATCGCGAACCAACTCATTATTGTACAAATGTAGCTTGTTCTGTCGAAAGGTGGGCCAAAAATATTTCAGACGTTAACTAAAAGCCAAAAATTAAAATAAAATAAAACAAATTCAAATATGCATAACAACATTTCATGAATGGGCACTTTCACTTGCCGCGCGTTTTTGTTTTTTAAGTTTTGTTTTTTTTTTTTTGTTATTTTTGTCTCTAATTTGTAGTTTTATAACAATTATGCTCATGCTTAGGCGCAGGCATTCGGTTAAAACAATAACAAAATATTCAAAAAATTATAGCAAAAAAACATGTATATAAATATTGTAGTAGGTAGGAAAAGACAACGTTTTATGTTTCACCTTTGCTACAAGTTGGGCTTGTAGTTGATGTTACGTTTCGGGGTTTGGTTCGGTTATTTGCCTGAGTATTGAGGCGAACACGTTTGTTTATAACTAATTTGTTTTTTGTTTTTGTTTTTTGTTTTCTGTTTTATTTGTTGTTGGCTTGTTGATGCTGCTGCTGATATTGTTTATATGTTTATGCTGCGAATGTTGGCCAAAACACTTGCACTTTCTGCAGCCCGAGACTGGCAAGAGACGCGCTTTGATTAACGTCAGCAACGCCTGCGAGGCGGCTTTTATAGCACTTGGCCAAGCGGATCAGATCCGGGCAGATCCGGAGCCGGGGAGTGGGAAATGCGAGGAAGCGTTGGCCAGTCGGCAATTTTCCTCAATTGCCATTAAAAGCGGTTAAATCGAAGCTGCAGGCAGCATTACAAAGGCCTTTGCGTGTGAATATCAAAACCACAAAAACAAATGCATCGTTGCATTCAACGTTTAACGTTCAACATTCAACATTCAACATTCTGTGTGTGTTGTGCATTGTGCATTGTGTATTGTTGCATGTGCATCATCAGTCGTTTTGGACATGTTTCAAGTTCAAGTTTAACTACCCGCAGCAACTGTACGCAGTATATACAGTACAGATACCACCATTCGTATACCCTGGACAAGCTGCAAATCTTACAAAATCTTAACACAACTTGACAGATCTTGAATTGAATGAAATATTACGAACTGCCCTAACTATCTCCAGTTTTCTAGGGTATTCCGGTTGCGGCATGCCCGCTTGCCTGCAACATATTCTGTGGCGTAATTATCGCTGCGGTTCCGTCTTCCGAAACATGCCACACAAGCGGAGGGGCAACGCCGCAGCGGCCCACAATTAGGCGCTGGCATCGGATGTCTTCCGCATTGCCACATGGCCATGATACGGTTAAACGGGTTTCTTTGTGGCTGCCACGCTAACCAGCTCAGAGCTTGAAACGCTTTTCAATTCGTTTTATTTGCTCATTGCTTAACAGGCGGAAAAACGGTGCAAGGTCGTCAAAATTAAACTAATTTAAATATAGTTCGACATCAAGCTTACAAGTTCTAAGTTTTATCGAAACTTACCGACAGTTGAATACCCTTTACTCTCTTTTGCATCAGTTGTCGACACGATTTCAAAGCAGATGAGAAATTTGTATATTATGTAATGGAAAATAATCAGTAGGGACATGGTCGGTCAGTCGAACGCACCCGACCGTAAATTCCCAGCAGGCATGCAAGACTGTTTTTTAGTTCAACTACGCTCATAGATTGATAATTTATTGATCAATTGATTTCTGATTTGCACGTACTAAAAGTTTACTCGCTTTTTATCGATTAGGCCTAAAACAAACGTGGAATACGGAATAAACAGTTAGCTTCATCTGCGTAATAAAAGAAATCTAAGCAACTGAGCTGCTGAGAGTACTTTGAGTACTTTGATTTACAACTGCAAATTAATTTAAATTGAATGCAGGATGTTTATTTGACATAGCATAAAACTAATGCGATAAAATATCTTATGATCTTAATGGAAGGTTTTGAACTATCAATTGATAAACTGTCTTCTGCTGGCTTTATGCTTCGGTGTGTCCGACGCTGGGCCAAAAGCCAAGTCCCAAATGCTTTTTCCAGTGGAACCCGAGGCGGTTCGCTGCATAGCGGTTCTCCACAGGGTGATCCAAAGCAGAGCACCTCCGACGATTGTGGTGCTCAGTCCCAGTAGCCAGTACTCATAGGTGAGGTAGGTGGCCTCGTCTTGGACTAGATGTGGCAGTATGCCACTGACGGCACAGTGGCACAACACTTCGATGCGACACCAGAGTTTGGTCAGCATCAGGTCCAGGGTAAGGCGGAAGAGCGCCGAATAGCTGTTGCAGCACTGCGGAAATATGCGCACCGCATGCAACATGGCTCCGATACTTGCCACAAATAACCAGCTGCCCAGCAGAGGAGCTGGCGAGCAACTAGCCAACAGAAAACAGTATGAGATGCTTATTATAGAATGCAGCAGCAGGGCAATACCGAGGGCCGAGAGTGATGGTGCCTGTATGCCTCGTCTTCTTCCTGTCTCCGATTTACATCCAACTGTCGATATCTTTGTCTTCAACGGACAGCCGTATGTTAGCTATAATTGATGACGCGAATTTTGAATTTAATACAAGTTTAACTGGCTCTAAAGTCAAGGCATTGTTGATTATTACTTTCATTTCGGCTCGATCGAAAGCTGCAACGTCAACTGTTCCCAACTTGTGGAAAGTTCAGCTTACAAAAGCCAACATAAAATCATGGCATAACTTCGGGCATCAAAGCTTTAATTCGATATGAAAGTGGAGTTTTCCTTCTAAGAATGACAACCTAATAGTCGCAGAGAAGTTTGAATATCGTATTAATAACGCACGATCAATACTTATTAAAAATGAATATCGCTGATACTGACAATTTGGGGAACATGACATAAAGATAAATATGTAAATTTTGGTTAAAAATAAATGAAATACTTTGTATGTAGCTGTTCGTTGATGTATTGCACCTACCAGTATTTTCCAAGACCTCAACTGCAAATGAGTAAATTTTTAGGTCAAAGGTGAGACTCAATAATATTGCATAGAAATGGTTATGATGGATGCGTGTGAATATACTCGTAAGTTTTCATTAAATACTCGCTTACAGCGCTTTTTCAGCTTATATATATACATATGTATATATATTTATGGTTCACACGCACCAAGATGCCGCTCTAATTACTGAGCTACTGACCTACCACCCAAAATATTTCAGTTATTTAAATAGGAATATACTGCATGTACTACAAAAATTACTCAACTTTTCGTTCAGTTATTGGAAACGTTAAAAGTTGTTTTATTTTACAAGTTCAATTATTAGGCGAATCGTGCAACATTTACTGAACTGTAAACATTTTGATACCCAGAACTCTCTATTTTAAATGTGATAGCAAGCTATTTATAAACCATAGTTCTTCTTCTTTAATACCTCTTTAATCTTATGTCGGCGTTGCCTGAGGGCAAGTAAGGCAAAGCCTGCAATATTGTTTCTTCAATAACTTTCGTGTTTCTTAACCGATTTCAATAGACTTATCAGAATAGATAAACGTAAAAGTAACGAGTGTAGAGTAGAGAGTGGTAGTTTTGTTAGTGTTATTTTGACTTGCAACGAAACTGAAACTTAAAATACATAAAAATCCTGGCTGCTAACATTTTAAACGCTGTATTTTTTGCACTTTCAATTGAACAAATTACTTGCGAGCGGCATTAGCAAAGCTGCAGCACTTGTTGCTGGCCAAGCCGATGAGCAGGAGCAGTCCATTAGCAACAGCCACAATCGATTTAAGGGCCGTGCAAACTGCATTCGCCAACAACATTTGCAGCATTTCCACTGCCAACATTTGCAAGTTGGCCCTGAGTGGAAAAAGTTGTTCATTGCAGGCGATCCACGCGAATACTGTGTAGGTTGTGGGTTGTGGGTCGTGGGTTGTAGGTTTTGTGGGCCAGCCCACTCAACGCTGCAACGCTGCAGCTGGCTACAATTAACTATGAAAATTTTACGCCGCACTGCAAAAGCTGAAAGCTGCAAACTTTTTGCCTTAATTGCCCAGAGAAGAAACACAAATGAAACGCATCGACGCTTAATTACTTTTGCTAAATGGCACGGACGTTGCCGGCTAGGTAAATAGTGGGTGGTGTTCCGTGCCTCCATTTTCCATCCTTCCTTCCCGCCTTCCTGCCTTCCTGCCTTCCTGCCTTCCTGTCTTCAGCCCGTCACCCACAATCCGTAGTCTACAGCTCTAGCACCGCTTCCTTCCGATTGTAAGAGCCAACTTTCCAGCATGCAGGCTACAGACAAGGCCAGACAAAGGCCGGGGCATGGTTTGCATTTGGCTTGGAGCTTGGAGCTCGGCAATTCACTGCATTCATGGCATTGCCTATTCAGACACAGGCGTCTATTCATGCATTCATTTGAGTGTGTATCAAGAAATGGCGAATGCTAATGTGGCGCATAAAATGCAAAATTAGACTATGAACTACTGTTGCCCCTTTTAATGCATTTCTTTTCGATTTCCGAGTGCATTCTCTGCCAGAGAGTGTATCAAATATTCGTTACGACGCTGAATTGTTGGGAAGCGCCTTCCTCTTTGGTTGAACTCACAGCTTGTTTGATTGCAGCCAGCATGCGAGTGCGACCAAGCACGATTTGACTTTTGTCGACGACGCGTCGTCACAATTTGAGAAGTTTTCCCCAGCACTATGGCTAAATTGGTCAAAAACTTGTCTGCCAGCTGGATGCAAGTTTTTGATTAAAAACCTCCTGCAAAACGCCACAAACGCATTGTGCTCAACTTTTCTATAACTCCCTGACGGCTTTTCTCCAAGTCTCCTTATGTATATCTCAGCCACAAAATTGTTAATTGAATGCATTCTAGGGGTTCGCAGTGCTTGCCGTTTAACATATTCGGATGTTTGGCCATGTCTAAACCAAAGTTGAACTTTGTGCACTATACGGGGATCAGATAAACCTATCGCATAATAAAGTGTCATTGCACTACTGTTTCCTATTATTAAGAACATTCTCAAAAAATTTCATGAATTATCAAAAATTTGGAAGGGGCAGATTAGTCGGACGGTGCAGATCAGTCGGACGGGGCAGATCAGTCGGACGGGCCCGACTGTAGAAGACCCTGTGCCATTTATTTTATATACATTTTTATAAAACTGTTACACTAAGCGTATAAGCAGTACTTCTTCTTCTTCCCTTTTTACGTGCGCTAGCTGCGCTGCGCTGCTGCTGCTGCGTAACCAACATTTTTTCGATTTTCGGTTTTCGATGCAATTATGTTCATAATCACCCAACTCATCTACACAAAAAATTTCATAATTTTATCTTGCGTATTTACTGAGATATCAGCCTGTCAATTATATCGCAAGCGCCAGATTTGCTGCGAATTTCAGACGCGTTCTCGCGAAAAAAACGTTCTCCTGTAAAATTTGCTTTTGTTGGTTACGTTTTTTTCGCGGGAAGGGCTCGATATACAAGTTACCATCAAAATGGCAGAAAATCATCGAAAACAACGGTACATATATCACTTAAATCGGACAATGCTAACTATATTAAAATAGTCGTCAAAAATCAATAAAAAAAACCGGTATGTCATTACCAAACAACCTAATATAATTGAACAGAGTATATATACCGAAGACCAACATTCTATGTTTAATATTACGCTTGTTTTTTAACTTTTAAGTTAAACTATTGTGAAGCTTATATCTCCTGTGTTTTTTAACCGATTTTAATGCGCTTTTCAGGATAGTTAAATATAATACAAGAGAGCTTTTTATGTTCAAAAACATGAAGTTGTGTGGGTTTTATTAAGTTTTGGCCGTAAAGGGGGCGTGGCGTGCAAGATTTGAAATAAACTTGATCTGCGTATGGTATATACCTACCTATAGCAACCAAAACGGCTGCTCTAGCTTTTGTAATTTCCGAAATCGACGCGTTCATACAGACAGACGGACATCGCTAAATCGACTCAGCTCGTCTCCCTGATCAAGAATATATATACTTTGTGGGGTCTGCCACGCCTCCTTCTGCCTGTTACATACATTCTGACAAAGCTATTTACCCTGTTTTACCATTTTTCAAATGGGCACAGGGTATAAAAATATGGACGTTCCCGACTGTATGAGACCCTTTACTTTACTACTACTACTACTATATGTTCATATATGTTTCTTATCCGAAATTCACAGGGTCAATAGAGAATGCCATAAGCTAGTTACGTACCAAATTACAATTCAATAACTTTAAAGTTGTGGATGCAGTAGCTTTGTGTGGTTTGCCGGGAAAAGGGGGGAGGTATCCAAAATCTAAAACAAACTCGTGCTGCTTACTGATTAGGAGAACCTAAATCCCAAATATGGGGTCTGTGGCTCTAATAGTGGCTGAGATCTAGGTGTTCATACAGACGGACAGACAGACCGACAGACAGACGGACACACGGACACGGCTATATCAACTCGACTTGTCGTCCTGATCAAGAATCTATGTACTTTGTGGGGTGTGCCATGCCTCCTTCTGGGTGTTACACACATTTTCTCTTTGCACTAAGTTAATAGACCCTTTTTACTTTTTTAAAGTAAAGGGTCTAAATAGCTTGAGAAACCGCTTCATTTATTTTAGCGTTAAATACGAGAGTGCTTATATAAGAGAGTGCTGATATAATATTTGTATAATTTTTTTGTATTTAATCAAATTATCAATATATTATTGAAATATGTACATCCCACATGCTAGTATTTATTTATTGATTTGGAAAGCAGAACTTTTGCGAAAACGGTTATTTATTAATTTTCCCTTGTTTGAGTTTTCGCATTTCTTCGACGCCCTCGGGGCTCGTTGCGGCTTTCATTAGACGATCCATTAACTCATAGGGCTCCCTATTGTGTAGGGCAAGTTGGCGTGTCCAGTGTTTGCGCACCTTCTTCTAGTGAACCATGTTCGCCTTCAACAGTTCTTCGTTGCTGACGCCCTCCACCCTCCACCTCCACCCTCCTTGGAGGCTCGGATGGTCGCTCAATGGTTGCCGGGCGTCCGTCCGGCTTCTGAGCTCTCCGGCTTAGCCCGCCTTTGATGAAGTCTGGCATAGGCGGCAAAGAAAGTGGAACTGCTGTATTAAGCGTTGTAGTGCTCAACTCCAACATGCGAAGTATGACCTCTTCTTCTTGATCATTAAAAACAGCACGAGTATTGGCAACACATTGCCGTTTCCTTGAACTACAATTCAGTTTCAAGACACAATTATTTGCAAAGTTAGTTGCAAATTATAATTCACAATTTTTGGGCTTACGTGGTCTTTGTGTTTCCAGACATTTTATTTTTCGGACGACGTATTTTTTAGCCTGTGCTCAGAACGTTGTGTTTCTGTTTATCGAAAGTGTAACATTGAATCGATAGTTCGATAACGATTATTTTGCCAGAACTTGCAACCAGAATTGGAGCACGATGCGAAAATGTCCCGTGGCACAAAAACTATCGCTTCAAGTATCAGCAATAAAAACCGTCAAAATCTGCATGCCATATAATTTCCCATTTATTTTATTTAACTGATTTTCCTACTTAAATTAGGTATAAATAATTTATTCATAATTGATTTCAGAGTCTAAAATGCTTTTGCGTTTACTGCTGGTTTTCCCCTTAGTATTTTGTCATGAAACTAGTTTGCAGCAGGGCGCAAGGGAAGGAAAAATAATTGTACGAGGGGAGGTATATGACTGTCATGCGACATGTACTTATATGTAAATAGTTTTGAGCAGATTTTCACAAAAGCAGAAAGAGCAAGTGACTTTCTGACTACGTAATGACTTGTAATGATGTGCGATAACAAATGCAGGCAAATGTTCATTCATTATCAATGCCATCGACAAGATCGGCGTGTGTACAGTTGATGGTGAACAAATTAACAAGCATGTACAAAAAGTTATTATTTATTGATTTATTAGGTTGTATTCATGGATTAAATTCTAGATTGCAATGTTGTAAGTCCGATTAATGAAGCCTTCAGGCTATTTTTTTGTTATGTATAATACAGATCATTACTCCACGCCGAAAGGAGCAGACGTGTAAAACAATTCGCCCTGAAGATGATAGCCGATGTGCTATCGAAATATATTGGCAAAAGAAAACTTGGGTGTTCCTTGTTTTATTTGTAATTGTCAACTAATCTGACCTAAAGCTAGCCAACGCTCAACACATACAATGGAAAGGTCGCAGAGAAGTAATAATATATAATACATATATTTATTTCAATTTAATTTTAATAGTTTTTTTAAAAGGCTTTAAAATTGTTTAAAATCGTATTATTATTAGGAATGAGGTTTTATATGAATTATTTAATAGACAACGTTGTGAGCTTCAGTTATCGGCTTGTTTATTATTTGAATCATTCGTTGCACTTCGATTCGATAGAAATGCAACCCTGTAACAATTGTGTAATTTTTGTTAATAATACAATTGTCCAAGTTCCAGTTCTCGCCTCGAATTTGGGTGGTATTTCCAAAAAACAACCAATTAAATGATCCGAGATGCTTTCCTTGTGCCCATTTCATCGCTAGACACTATCGTGTAAAGCAACTAACCGATAACCAATTGTTATCGATGGCACTATAGGTAGCATCGATTGTGACGGGCTTTGACCGAACATCGTTTCCTTTCCATCACTTGTGCCGTGCTTTGTGCTTCGTAATCATAAATTCAATAATTGCAGAATTTTAGTCGATTTTCTCTTGCTTCTGTGCCGCACATATATTTATATGTAAGTATTGTAAAGCTTGTTGCATAAAGAATGTATATTTTCAACAATCGTTTGCAGCATTGCAGGCGCCGTTACAATCAGAGCAAACACGTGGAGAAGTGACAAAACTGCGAGCTAAAATCAGCACATACGACAACAACAACAACAACAAAAAAAGCGACGCAAGGAAACTGCAAAAATAAGGAAAAATGGCGTCGATCAAAAATACCACACCGAAAGCTGCAACCGGCAAGGCCAACGCGAATGCCCCTCCGCCCCTGCCCCTGTCCCAGCCCCTGACCCAGCCGCTGCAACAACACACCAAGCGCAAAGCGGATATCCCGATGGAGCAAAACGACATAAAGCGCATGGCTGTGACGATCATGACGCAGCAGCAGCAGCAGCAGAAGCAGCAGCAGCAGCAGCAGCAGAAGCAGCAGCAGCAGAAGCAGCAGCAGGAGCAGGAGCAGGAGCAGCAGCAGCAGCAGCAGCAGCAGGAGCAGCGCAGCGAGCAGGAGCAGCACTGCAGGAGCAGCAGCAGCAGGAGCAGCAGCAGCAGCAGGAGCAGCAGCAGCAGGAGCAGCAGCAGCAGCAGCAGCAGCAGCAGCATCAGGAGCAGCAGCAGCAGGAGCAGCAGCAGCATCTGGAGCAGCAACAACAGGAGCAGCAGCAGCAGCATCAGGAGCAGCAGCAGCAGGAGCAGCAGCAGCAGCAGCAGCAGCAGCAGGAGCAGCAGCAGCAGGAGCAGCAGCAGCAGCAGCAGCAGGAGCAGGAGCAGGAGCAGCAACAGCAGAGCAGCAGCAGCAGCAGCAGCAGCAGCATCAGGAGCAGCAGCAGCAGGAGCAGCAGCAGCATCAGGAGCAGCAACAGCAGGAGCAGCAGCAGCAGCAGGAGCAGGAGCAGGAGCAGGAGCATAATTTGTTCACCGATGAGAAGGAGAGCGAAGTGTATTTTCCCATCATGTACTATATGCCCTTTCAAACGCACTTCACTTGCCATAAGCGCGCTGTGCTCGTGGACTGGATGGTCTCTGTGCAGGATACGCTGTTTCAGACGGCTAGCGAAACCGTCTATCTGTCTGTTAAAAGGAGTCAGGTGTCTGAAGCAAAGGGGATATTGCTCGCCATGTGGATTGCGAGAGCTATTGGGAAGTGTCGCCATTTGGATTGCTTGCAAGTACGAGGAAACTGAAACGCCATCACTTTGGGACAATATCAAGATATGTTCTCACTGCACTGTCGAGGAAGTGCTCCAGATGGAATCGGAAGTGATGCGCACCTTAAATTTCAATGTGAACGTTCCGATATCCTATCGCTTCCTGCGTCGTTATGCCATCTGTGCCCGGGTCCCGATGCCCATCCTAGCCTTGGCACGGTACATACTGGAGCTGTCATTGATGGATTATGCGACCGCTATGTTCAGAGACTCCAAAAAGGCAGCAGCTGTACTCTTTATGGCACTGCGCATGCACAATCCCTATCATCATCAGGATCAGACCTGGACCCCAGCGCTCATCCACTCCTCGGGCTATGAGCTGGCGGCTTTTGCCAATTTACTGCCGCGCTTGAATAAATCACTGCATCGCTATTCCATCAACAATGCGATCACTATTAAGCACTCCCGCCTAACATGCTATAATGTGACCAAGGTGCGGTGCTCAAAAAGACGCCAGGTGCTCAAAAAGAAGCAAGTGTTTCAAAGTTCAGCGGATACTGATTCTAGTTCAGAATATACCTCCGATTCTGATTCAGAATCTACCTCCGATTCTGAATCAACTGAATCAACGCCGACTGTCAATTAGCCGAATTACTTATGAGCAAGAAATGTTAGTATTTAGGACTTATTTATTTGTTAAATAAATAAAGACACCTCAGTCCGCATTCACACGCTGTTGTTTTTATACCCTGTGCCCATTGAAAAATGGGAAAACAGGGTTAATAACTTTGTCAGAATGTATGTAACAGGCAGAAGGAGGCGTGGCAGACCCCACAAAGTATATATATTCTTGATCAGGGAGACGAGCTGAGTCGATTTAGCGATGTCCGTCTGTCTGTCCGTCTGTCTGTCTGTCTGTATGAACGCGTCGTTCTCAGCAACTACAAAAGCTAGAGATGCCGTTTTGGTTGCTATAGATAGGTAGTTATCTTACGCAGATCAAGTTTATTTCGAAAATTGGACGCCACGCCCCCTTGACGCCCAAAAATAATCAATAAAACCCAAACAACCTCGTGTTTTTTAACATAAAAAGTTGAATAACAAGCGTAATATTAAACATAGAAGGTTGTTATTTGGAACATAAGCTCTCTTGTATGATATTTAACTATCATGAAAAGCGCATTGAAATCGGTTAAGAAACACCGGAGATATAAGCTACACAATAGTTGAACTTAAAAGCTCAAAAACAAGCGTAATATTAATCATAGAATGTTGTTATTGTTGAATATATGCTCTCTAGTATAATAATTAACTGTCCTGAAAAGCGCATTGAAATCGGTTAATAAACAAAGGAGATATAAGCGACGTAATACTGCATGCACACGCTGTTGCAGCTTAGCCGCCTTACGCTTGGAAATAGTGTGCGAGAGGGATAGCGATACCAAGCACGATACTTGGCGATTGTGCGATTGTGAGAACATTTGAACATACAAAGTTAAACAGCAAGCGTAATATTGAACATAGAATGTTGTTATTTGGAACAAAAGCTCTCTTCTATTATATTTAACTATCTTGAAAAGCGATTGAGCGCATTGAAATTGGATAATAAACACAAAAGATATAAACGAAACGATGCGCGCCCATACTATTCTTTATAAATAAATTAAATTATATTTAAAATATTTTATTAAATTATAAACTGTATTTGCGAGCGCGCAGCGCGAGCTTTGGCACAGGGTATAAGACAGTCGGGCCCGTCCGACTGATCTGCTCCGCCCATTCTGGTTAGACCCTTTACTTTAAAAAAGTAAAAAGGGTCTATTAGTTTAGTGCAAAGAGGAAATGTGTGTAACACCCAGAAGGATGCGTGGCAGACCCCATAAAGTATATATATTCTTGATCAAGACGACAAGACGAGTCGACATAGCCATGTCCGTCTGTCCGCCTGTCTGTCGTCTGTCTGTCCGTCCGTATGAACACCTAGATCTCAGCAACTATAAAAGCTAGAGACACTATATTAGGGATTTAGATTCTCCTATTTCGCGAGCAGCACGAGTTTGTTTCAGATTTTGGATACCTGCCTCCCTTCCCCCGCAAACCGCAAAAAGCTACTGCAGCCACAGCTTTAAAGTTATTTAAAGTTATTGACTTGTAATTTGGTACGTAACTAGCTTATGATATTCTCTATTGACCCTGTGAATTTCGTTTCGATCGGATAAGAAACAGCGAAAATATGGAACGGACAATTCGCCGCACTAGGCAGAGGGGGGGTGGTGTGCCTTGCATACGCGGGTAGCGTAGTGTGTGAGCCTCTGATTGTGTTTGTATGTACATGTATTAGTAGTAGTAGTAAAGTAAAGGGTCTCCTACTGTCGGTTACGTCCGACTGTAGCCTCCGTCCCACTGATCTGCCCCGTCCATATTTTGACTTGGTATAAATGCTCAAATTTAGCGAAACATTAAATATAATTACACTGATAACTTGTATAAAGATGCTTACGAAAGTTTTAGTCAGATATTTAAAGGATTATTCTTTTGACGATAAAGACTCTTGATAGCTAAATGTAGCGCCTTGAATGTGAACAAATCACTATAATACTCTGTAAGTATTTCACCTTGACACGCGCCACAAGTCGGAAGTAAATTTGCACGTTTTCAGCTGATATATATCATCGTATTCCGCCAAATCTGTCTAACAATAGTATGGTCGTTAGTTAGATGTCTGTCTAGCGTGGCAACGGGTGCAGCGATTATTATTCAGATTTGGAATTATGAAACTGCAGCAAGTGAGGGGGAGGGACGTGGGCGAAAAAGCGCCTACCCACAGAAAAAATCAACAATATTATGAAATACTTAAAAAAAAGCAGCGACAACAAACTTATAATACGATTAATTTGTATTCGCTGGTGGCTTCTTTTTATACCCTGTGCCCATTTGAAAAATGGGAAAAACAGGGTTAATAACTTTGTCAGAATGTATGTAACAGGCAGAAGGAGGCGTGGCAGACCCCACAAAGTATATATATTCTTGATCAGGGAGACGAGCTGAGTCGATTTAGCCCTGTCCGTCTGTCTGTCTGTCCGTCCGTCTGTCTGTCTGTCTGTCTGTCTGTCTGTATGAACCCTGAGATTTTCTAAACTATAGAAGCTAGAGAAGCCGTTTTGGTCTCTTTTGAAAGGTGTGTACCTTACGCAGATCAAGTTTATTTCAAATCTTGGATGCCACGCCCCTGCCGCCCACAATGAATGAAATAAAATACATTCGCCTATTGTAGAGACACTAAGCTATTTACATGAATTCTGTGTTCAGTAGTTGGTAGGTCTATGTCATACGCAGATGAGGCTTTGTTCAAATTTTGGATGCCACGCCCCCTTTACGCCTTAATCGATAAAAACCGAATAACAAGCGTAAAATTTAACATAGAATGTTGTTATTTGGAATATATACTCTCTTTCATTATATTTAACTATCCTGAAAAGCGCATTGAAATCGGTTAATAAACACAGGAGTTATTAGCGAAACAATATTGCAGGCGGCAACTCGCTCGCCCTCTAGCAGCGCGGCCGTTAAAGCTGGCGCACATAACACAGTAAGAAGAAGAATTGCTGCTACGTTTTGTATGACAACTTTATATAATTATATTTAAAATATTTTATACTGTATTTGTGAGCGCGCAGCGCGAGCTGTGGCACAGGGTACAAAACAGTCGGGCCCGTCCGAATGATCTGCTCCGCCCATTCTGGTTTTGGTACTGCGTTATATACGATATCGTTGACATTGTTTGTCCCTAAGACGCTTCAAGTTTAAATATTTTACGCTTTTTCCTAAGCCGTGGGTGTAATGCAAATCGAATTCGTTTCAAAATAGTTGATTTCTTTTCTACTGCAGGTTCCATTCACTAATGAAATGCATCAAGTCCTGGTATTTCCTATACCTCTTCGATTTTTTAGGAACTACGCATGTAAATGACTTTCCGTCCAAAGAAAAGATGTTGAGTTAAATTACGAGAATACATATTAACAAATTGCCCAGAAATATGTGAAAGCTTAAACACTAAAATAATATTTAATTCGGAAATATTTTAAGCAGTAGCAATGCTTCTTCTTACTTTTTTGTACACAATATTGTTTCTCACATAATTTCTCTGTTTATTAGGATAGATAAATATAATAGTAGATAGTATGTGTTCCGAATTACAACCTTTTAGGTTGAATATCAATTTAATCTATTTAGACCCTTTACTTTAAAAAAGTAAAAAGGGTCTATTAACTTAGTGCAAAGAGGAAATGTGTGTAACAGAAGGAGGCGTGCCACGCCCCATAAAGTATATATATTCTTGATCAGGACGACAAGCCGAGTCGATATAGCCATGTCCGTCCGTCCGTCTGTACGAACACCTAGATCTCAGCAACTAAAAGAGATAGAGACTCCATTTCTTGATATGCAGGTTATCTATTATCGTAAGCAGCACGAGTTTGTTTCAGAAATTTGATATCTCACCTCCTTCCTCCGCGAATCATCAAAAAACTACACCCACCTCAAAGATGTCGAAAATGTTAAGCTCACAGCAGCCACAATAATAAAGCTACAGACTTATAATTTGGCATGTACGTAATCTATGGTATACTCCACCGATGTCCTGCGACATGTGTATGCAAATAGTTTTGGGCAGTTTTAACAAAAGCAGAAAGTGCAAGTGACTTTCTGACTACGTAATGACTTGTAATGATGTGCGATAACAAATGCAGGCAAATGTTCATTCATTATCAATGCCATCGACAAGATCGGCGTGTGTACAGTTGATGGTGAACAAATTAACAAGCACGTACAAAAAGTTATTATTTATTGATTTATTTGGTTGTATTCATGGATTAAATTCTAGATTGCAATGTTGTAAGTCCGATTAATGAAGCCTTCAGGCTATTTTTTTGTTATGTATAATACAGATCATTACTCCACGCCGAAAGGAGCAGACGTGTAAAACAATTCGCCCTGAAGATGATAGCCGATGTGCTATCGAAATATATTGGCAAAAGAAAACTTGGGTGTTCCTTGTTTTATTTGTAATTGTCAACTAATCTGACCTAAAGCTAGCCAACGCTCAACACATACAATGGAAAGGTCGCAGAGAAGTAATAATATATAATACATATATTTATTTCAATTTAATTTTAATAGTTTTTTTAAAAGGCTTTAAAATTGTTTAAAATCGTATTATTATTAGGAATGAGGTTTTATATGAATTATTTAATAGACAACGTTGTGAGCTTCAGTTATCGGCTTGTTTATTATTTGAATCATTCGTTGCACTTCGATTCGATAGAAATGCAACCCTGTAACAATTGTGTAATTTTTGTTAATAATACAATTGTCCAAGTTCCAGTTCTCGCCTCGAATTTGGGTGGTATTTCCAAAAAACAACCAATTAAATGATCCGAGATGCTTTCCTTGTGCCCATTTCATCGCTAGACACTATCGTGTAAAGCAACTAACCGATAACCAATTGTTATCGATGGCACTATAGGTAGCATCGATTGTGACGGGCTTTGACCGAACATCGTTTCCTTTCCATCACTTGTGCCGTGCTTTGTGCTTCGTAATCATAAATTCAATAATTGCAGAATTTTAGTCGATTTTCTCTTGCTTCTGTGCCGCACATATATTTATATGTAAGTATTGTAAAGCTTGTTGCATAAAGAATGTATATTTTCAACAATCGTTTGCAGCATTGCAGGCGCCGTTACAATCAGAGCAAACACGTGGAGAAGTGACAAAACTGCGAGCTAAAATCAGCACATACGACAACAACAACAACAACAAAAAAAGCGACGCAAGGAAACTGCAAAAATAAGGAAAAATGGCGTCGATCAAAAATACCACACCGAAAGCTGCAACCGGCAAGGCCAACGCGAATGCCCCTCCGCCCCTGCCCCTGTCCCAGCCCCTGACCCAGCCGCTGCAACAACACACCAAGCGCAAAGCGGATATCCCGATGGAGCAAAACGACATAAAGCGCATGGCTGTGACGATCATGACGCAGCAGCAGCAGCAGCAGAAGCAGCAGCAGAGCAGCAGTAGAAGCAGCAGCAGCAGAAGCAGGCAGCAGGAGCAGGAGCAGGAGCAGCAGCAGCAGCAGCAGCAGCAGGAGCAGCTGCAGCTGGAGGAGCAGCGAGCAGCAACAGCAGGCAGCAGCAGCAGCAGCAGCAGCAGCAGCAGCAGCAGCAGCAGCAGCAGCAGCAGCAGCAGCAGGAGCAGCAGCAGCAGGAGCAGCAGCAGCAGCAGCAGCAGCAGCAGCAGCAGGAGCAGCAGCAGCAGCAGCAGCAGGAGCAGGAGCAGCAACAGCAGGAGCAGCAGCAGCAGCAGCAGCAGCATCAGGAGCAGCAGCAGCAGGAGCAGCAGCAGCATCTGGAGCAGCAACAACAGGAGCAGCAGCAGCAGCATCAGGAGCAGCAGCAGCAGGAGCAGCAGCAGCAGCAGCAGCAGCAACAGGAGCAGCAGCAGCAGGAGCAGCGAGCAGCAGCAGCAGCAGGAGCAGGAGCAGGAGCAGCAACAGCAGGAGCAGCAGCAGCAGCAGCAGCAGCAGCATCAGGAGCAGCAGCAGCAGGAGCAGCAGCAGCATCAGGAGCAGCAACAGCAGGAGCAGCAGCAGCAGCAGCGAGCAGCAGCAGGAGCAGGAGCAGGAGCATAATTTGTTCACCGATGAGAAGGAGAGCGAAGTGTATTTTCCCATCATGTACTATATGCCCTTTCAAACGCACTTCACTTGCCATAAGCGCGCTGTGCTCGTGGACTGGATGGTCTCTGTGCAGGATACGCTGTTTCAGACGGCTAGCGAAACCGTCTATCTGTCTGTTAAAATAGTCGATCGGTTTCTCAGCCAAGTGGATCTTCCGAAGGAGAAGGGAAAACTATTGGGAAGTGTCGCCATTTGGATTGCTTGCAAGTACGAGGAAACTGAAACGCCATCACTTTGGGACAATATCAAGATATGTTCTCACTGCACTGTCGAGGAAGTGCTCCAGATGGAATCGGAAGTGATGCGCACCTTAAATTTCAATGTGAACGTTCCGATATCCTATCGCTTCCTGCGTCGCTATGCCATCTGTGCCCGGGTCCCGATGCCCATCCTAGCCTTGGCACGGTACATACTGGAGCTGTCATTGATGGATTATGCGACCGCTATGTTCAGAGACTCCAAAAAGGCAGCAGCTGTACTCTTTATGGCACTGCGCATGCACAATCCCTATCATCATCAGGATCAGACCTGGACCCCAGCGCTCATCCACTCCTCGGGCTATGAGCTGGCGGCTTTTGCCAATTTACTGCCGCGCTTGAATAAATCACTGCATCGCTATTCCATCAACAATGCGATCACTATTAAGCACTCCCGCCTAACATGCTATAATGTGACCAAGGTGCCGGTGCTCAAAAAGAAGCAAGTGTTTCAAAGTTCAGCGGATACTGATTCCAGTTCAGAATATACCTCCGATTCTGATTCAGAATCTACCTCCGATTCTGAATCAACTGAATCAACGCCGACTGTCAATTAGCCGAATTAATTATGAGCAAGAAATGTTAGTATTTAGGACTTATTTATTTGTTAAATAAATAAAGACACCTCAGTCCGCATTCACACGCTGTTGTTTTTTGACTTGGTATAAATGCTCAAATTTAGCGAAACAATAAATATAATTACACTGATAACTTGTATAAAGATGCTTACGAAAGTTTTAGTCAGATATTTAAAGGATTATTCTTTTGACGATAAAGACTCTCGATAGCTAAATGTAGCGCCTTGAATGTGAACAAATCACTATAATACTCTGTAAGTATTTCACCTTGACACGCGCCACAAGTCGGAAGTAAATTTGCACGTTTTCAGCTGATATCATCGTATTCCGCCAAATCTGTCTAACAATAGTATGGTCGTTAGTTAGATGTCTGTCTAGCGTGGCAACGGGTGCAGCGATTCTTATTCAGATTTGGAATTATGAAACTGCAGCAAGTGAGGGGGAGGGACGTGGGCGAAAAAGCGCCTACCCACAGAAAAAATCAACAATATTATGAAATACTTAAAAAAAGCAGCGACAACAAACTTATAATACGATTAATTTGTATTCGCTGGTGGCTTCTTTTTATACCCTGTGCCCATTTGAAAAATGGGAAAAACAGAGTTAATAACTTTGTCAGAATGTATGTAACAGGCAGAAGGAGGCGTGGCAGACCCCACAAAGTATATATATTCTTGATCAGGGAGACGAGCTGAGTCGATTTAGCCCTGTCCGTCTGTCTGTCTGTCTGTCCGTCTGTCTGTCTGTCTGTCTGTGTGAACCCTGAGATTTTCTAAACTATAGAAGCTAGAGAAGCCGTTTTGGTCTCTTTTGAAAGGTGTGTACCTTACGCAGATCAAGTTTATTTCAAATCTTGGATGCCACGCCCCTGCCGCCCACAATGAATGAAATAAAATACATTCGCCTATTGTAGAGACACTAAGCTATTTACATGAATTCTGTGTTCAGTAGTTGGTAGGTCTATGTCATACGCATATGAGGCTTTGTTCAAATTTTGGATGCCACGCCCCCTTTACGCCTTAATCGATAAAAACCGAATAACAAGCGTAAAATTTAACATAGAATGTTGTTATTTGGAATATATACTCTCTTTCATTATATTTAACTATCCTAAAAAGCGCATTGAAATCGGTTAATAAACACAGGAGTTATTAGCGAAACAATATTGCAGGCGGCAACTCGCTCGCCCTCTAGCAGCGCGGCCGTTAAAGCTGGCGCACATAACACAGTAAGAAGAAGAATTGCTGCTACGTTTTGTATGACAACTTTATATAATTATATTTAAAATATTTTATACTGTATTTGTGAGCGCGCAGCGCGAGCTGTGGCACAGGGTACAAAACAGTCGGGCCCGTCCGAATGATCTGCTCCGCCCATTCTGGTTTTGGTACTGCGTTAGATACGATATCGTTGACATTGTTTGTCCCTAAGACGCTTCAAGTTTAAATATTTTACGCTTTTTCCTAAGCCGTGGGTGTAATGCAAATCGAATTCGTTTCAAAATAGTTGATTTCTTTTCTACTGCAGGTTCCATTCACTAATGAAATGCATCAAGTCCTGGTATTTGGCATGTAAATGACTTTCCGTCCAAAGAAAAGATGTTGAGTTAAATTACGAGAATACATATTAACAAATTGCCCAGAAATATGTGAAAGCTTAAACACTAAAATAATATTTAATTCGGAAATATTTTAAGCAGTAGCAATGCTTCTTCTTACTTTTTTGTACACAATATTGTTTCTCACATAATTTCTCTGTTTATTAGGATAGATAAATATAATAGTAGATAGTATGTGTTCCGAATTACAACCTTTTAGGTTGAATATCAATTTAATCTATTTAGACCCTTTACTTTAAAAAAGTAAAAAGGGTCTATTAACTTAGTGCAAAGAGGAAATGTGTGTAACAGAAGGAGGCGTGCCACGCCCCATAAAGTATATATATTTTTGATCAGGACGACAAGCCGAGTCGATATAGCCATGTCCGTCCGTCCGTCTGTACGAACACCTAGATCTCAGCAACTAAAAGAGATAGAGACTGCATTTCTTGATATGCAGGTTATCTATTATCGTAAGCAGCACGAGTTTGTTTCAGAAATTTGATATCTCACCTCCTTCCTCCGCGAATCATCAAAAAACTACACCCACCTCAAAGATGTCGAAAATGTTAAGCTCACAGCAGCCACAATAATAAAGCTACAGACTTATAATTTGGCATGTACGTAATCTATGGTATACTCCACCGATGTCCTGCGACATGTGTATGCAAATAGTTTTGGGCAGTTTTAACAAAAGCAGAAAGTGCAAGTGACTTTCTGACTACGTAATGACTTGTAATGATGTGCGATAACAAATGCAGGCAAATGTTCATTCATTATCAATGCCATCGACAAGATCGGCGTGTGTACAGTTGATGGTGAACAAATTAACAAGCATGTACAAAAAGTTATTATTTATTGATTTATTTGGTTGTATTCATGGATTAAATTCTAGATTGCAATGTTGTAAGTCCGATTAATGAAGCCTTCAGGCTATTTTTAGACCCTGTACTTTAAAAAAGTAAAAGGGTCTATTAATTTAGTGCAAATGACAGCTGTGTGTAACAGGCAGAAGGAAGCGTGGTAGACCCCACAAAGTATATATATTCTTGATCAGGACGACAAGACGAGTCGATATAGCGATGTCCGTCTGTCCGTCTGTCTGTCTGTCCGTCTGTCTGTATGAACACCTAGATCTCAGCAACTAAAGGAGATAGAGACACCATTTCTTGATATGGAGGTTCTCTATTATCGTAAGCAGCACGAGTTTGTTTCAGATTTTTGATATCTCGCCTCCTTCATCCGCGAATCATCAAAAATCTACACCTATCTCAAAATTCTCGAAAACAATAAGCGCCACAGCAACCACAATAATAGGGCTACTGACTTGTAATTTGGCATGTACATAGTCTATGGTATTGTTCATCGATGCTATATGATTATTTATGATTTGAATTAGAAATAGCGAAGATATGCAAGAGACAATCTTTTTCAAAATGCGTATATGTGCCATTGCGGCCACAATAATAAAGCTACAGACTTGCAATTTGGAATGTACGTAGCCTACATAATTATCCGTCGATATTGTGAATTACATTACAATCGGACAAGAAACACCGAAGTTATGTAACAAACCATTTTTTTATAAATGTATGTAAATCCCACAACAGCCACGGTTTAAAAGCTACAAACTTGGGATTTGGCATGTACGCAGCCATGGCATTCTCCATCAATGCTGTGAATTACATTACCAACGGAAAAGAAACAGCGAAGATAGCGCAGACAGAGAAGCCACCTATATCTTGCAAACTATAGCTAGAAATACCATTTTTTGGTATTTATGTTTTGCTATCCAGCCATCAGATTAAGTTAGTTTGGGTTTTTTGATAACTCCGCTCATTCCTCAGCTAACCGAAAAACAAATTTAGAAACAATTTGCAGTTTTAAAGCTACAGTTTTAAAGCTGAAGACTTAAGATATGGCATGTACGTAGTCAATGACAATCTCCACCGATTCTGTGAATTACATTACGATCGGATAAGAAACAGCGAAGAAAACACAAAGTACAGGGTCTCCTACAGTCGGTTACGTCCGACTGTAGATCCGTCCTTACTGGTTTTGTTATGTATAATACATATATTTATTTCAATTTAATTTTAATCGTTTTTTTAAAAGGCTTTAAAATTGTTTAAAATCGTATCTTGTTATATAAATATCCAGTCTCAACATTAGGAATGAGGTTTTATATGAATTATTTAATAGACAACGTTGTGAGCTTCAGTTATCGGCTTGTTTATTATTTGAATCATTCGTTGCACTTCGATTCGATAAAAATGCAACCCTGTAACAATTGTGTAATTTTTGTTAATAATACAATTGTCCAAGTTCCAGTTCTCGCCTCGAATTTGGGTGGTATTTCCAAAAAACAACCAATTAACACTGGCTGCGTTCACGGCCGTTGCGTCCATGGAGCGAAACTCGCTAAATTTTTACATTTTCAAATTTATACATCTTGCTCTGCTCCATGGAGCGATAATTTTATCCAATGTCGCTCCACAGTTTTTCTCAGTTCTCGCCTCATTTAGGGTTGCTATTTTCGGCAAAATAATCGTTATCGGTTAATCGCTCCATGGAGCGCAACGGCCGTGAACGCAGCCAATGATCCGAGATGCTTTCCTTGTGCCCATTTCATCGCTAGACACTATCGTGTAAAGCAACTAACCGATAACCAATTGTTATCGATGGCACTATAGGTAGCATCGATTGTGACGGGCTTTGACCGAACATCGTTTCCTTTCCATCACTTGTGCCGTGCTTTGTGCTTCGTAATCATAAATTCAATAATTGCAGAATTTTAGTCGATTTTCTCTTGCTTCTGTGCCGCACATATATTTATATGTAAGTATTGTACAGCTTGTTGCATGAAGAATGCATATTTTCAACAATCGTTTGCAGCATTGCAGGCGCCGTTACAATCAGAGCAAACACGTGGAGAAGTGACAAAACTGCGAGCTAAAATCAGCACATACGACAACAACAACAACAACAAAAAAAGCGACGCAAGGAAACTGCAAAAATAAGGAAAAATGGCGCCGATCAAGAATACCACACCGAAAGCTGCAACCGGCAAGGCCAACGCGAATGCCCCTCCGCCCCTGCCCCTGTCCCAGCCCCTGACCCAGCCGCTGCAACAACACACCAAGCGCAAAGCGGATATCCCGATGGAGCAAAACGACATAAAGCGCATGGCTGTGACGATCATGACGCAGCAGCAGCAGCAGAAGCAGCAGCAGCTGCAGCAGGAGCAGCAGCAGCAGGAGCAGCACCAGCAGCAGGAGCAGGAGCAGGAGCAGGAGCAGGAGCAGCAGCAGCAGCAGCAGCAGCAGCAGCAGCAGCAGCAGCAGCAGCAGCATCAGCAACAGCAGCAGCAGCAGCAGAAGCAGCAGCAGCAGCAGCAGCAGGAGCAGCAGCAGCAGCTGCAGCAGGAGCAGCACCAGCAGCAGGAGCAGGAGCAGCAGAAGCAGCAGCAGCAGCAGGAGCAGGAGCAGGAGCAG